>CM018039.1:19942179-20437179 GCA_008638375.1 Nyssa sinensis | reverse complement strand
GATTGAACAAATTGAAACTCGATAATGGTCTCACCTAAATTGGTAAAATGACGATTATACCTCTATAATTATATTAAGAAATTAAAGACCAAATTAAAATTCAAAATAGGAGTTTCCAAGGTTTTCGGATGTTAGGAATTCAAATATGAAATCTAATTAACAAAACAGAGACACGGGGTTAGTCCCTTATCAATATATAAAGTTACAATTATGCCTCTAAGCATGGAACAAATATCTAAAAGAGTTAATAAAATATAAAGAGACTATCCTTAGGATTTTTGGGGCTTCTAGATCTGATTTCAAGGTTAGTTTTGAGAGATTATCTCGATAGAAGTGAAACTTGTTTGATAAATTACGAAATGCCCTTATGGGTTTAAAAAGACGTTAAATGACTTAGAAAAATGATGATAGGGCCTCTTTAAGGTTTTTTAGGCTTGAGAACATGTTTTTGATATCTATTTAGGCAAACGAGTACCCGATGTATAGGTTAATGCATAATTCACCTTAGAGAACTTATGAAATTAATATGAAACCTTAGTGTTAAGGGTTGGGGCCAATGGTCGGGGTGGTCCCGAGAGTTAAACCTTGAGTTTGGAAGGTAACCAACATATTTTATAAAAAACACACATAGTATCTCCTTGTAGTTGGGTGATGATTGGGACTAGGGTGATGTCTTGATTGGTTGGCATGCCATACTTGTCATTTGATTCATGTGATATAATTGTAATTGTTATTCAGATGTCTCATCATTGATTGATCCTTGTGATGGGACTATCATTATTGTTACGCTTAACCTATGTTTGATATTATGGTGTGATTGTTATTAACATGTTGGTGCTTTACTGCTATTTACATTTGTACTATGGATACATATATGGACATTGTCGTTTATATGATTCTTGTAGATGGAACATCTTGTAGTATACTTATTAGCGATTATTGTGGATTCTATTATTTTACTGCTATTTATATTGTTAGACACCCCATGTGTGGTGTGGATTTACATGATATTGGTATGATATGACATTGAGGAGCTCCCTAAGTGTGATGTAGATTGAGATGCCTTGGAGCTATGAATATAGGCTTGATTAAATAATTATGAAACTATGAAAATGAATGGTCTGGAAGGAAAGGGTATTGGGTTAGAAATTAGTCACATCTTTTATATGTTCTTAAGCGTGGTAAGATTGCATTTTACCAAGGGTTCAATTTATGATAGGAATGATGTCTCCCATCGACTTGCGAGTCGTAAACCCATGCGGGTGGTCGTTTGTCTCCATCAGATTAGTAGCCCGTAAAACACATAGGCTTACCGGCTAGGGGCCACTAAGTAGATAGTCATTGGGATTGAGATCATTGAAAGTATGAAATAATTTGAATAAACCACTAAACCTTAACTAATATTGTTTATGTATTAATATGATCGATGATGTTTTTCCTTAGAATGATTACATGATATATTCTTGTACTCCCTGATGAACTGTGAAATATTCACTTTTGATTATTGTGGTAATTGTGATTAGTTTCATAGCTATTGGATATTGCTCTTGGATATTTTGTTCTTATGGTTTTAAACATGAAATGGAGGTGCTTTGCAGGGTTTGTATACACATACTCATATTTTGTGTTCAATTATATATATTGACTACCCTTGTTATTACTATCATACCAAATGGGATGGTGCCACATTTTCTTGTTTACTATATTTATGCTTGTGATCCAGTAAATGATGTTTTCATGTGCTTGAGATTATATACTGGACATTAGGGATTGTCCTTTTTGGACTGGCATAAATTTTTTCACGTTGCTTGCTTATGTGTTTTGAGAAACCTTACTAAATATATATTATGGCTCACTCTTGTTGTTCATAGGAATGTCAGTTAGTAGATTTGATGATGACAGTTGTTAGAGCTGTAACACCCTGAACCTTATTACCAGATAATTCAGACACAAATTTCTGCTGCACTATTAGTACAACTGAATGCAATCTTTTTGGACATGTTAAGAGGCCTTCGGGTAGAAACGTAATCAATATGCTACAAAATGGTTAATGAATTGGCTAGGTGCCTATCTGGCTTGTCATATCCTTAATCCGCATAGAGTGGGTTTTGGGATGTAACAGGAGCAGTACGAGAAGGATAGAAACCTTAGTAGTACATGGTTGTATATTGTAGTTATTCATTGTATTTATTAAGGGTGTATGTACCCTTCATACCACCGATGTATATATTGTATATTGAAACGTTAGAGTCAACTCTGTATATTACCTTGTTATGTTTCATCGATAGATGTTTTTCGTACAATGGCACATGATAGAAGTCAATTTCATTAAATTCTGTTACGGGACTTGAGCAAGTTTAATCATGAGAACAAACCATAACTAATTAAAGGAATTAATTCCAAAAAAATTACTCATATTTTACACTCATGACTAAGTTGGTTAAACCATATTACTTTCCTTCTGGAGTTTTAATAACCTCTTAGTTCAGCCTTCCGAATTTAGGTCGAGAGAGTCCTCCAAGAGATGCAGTTGGCATGGCTAAAAAGACTACACCCTTGATGCTCTCTATTTGGAAAGACACTTTTTGATAATGGCAGGAACACAATTCATTTGTGGTATTCTTTCACTTTGGAAGATGTGAAGGATTTTGGTAACTACAACTGGGGTAGCTCTGCCATGACTGTGATTTATAGATGCCCCCCTCCCCCACCCTCCAAGTAAGGATGGCAATTTGTCCCGCCTTGCCCCGCCCCACCCCAAATGGGACGGATATGGGCTATTCATAAACGGGGTCGGGGCAGGGTCGAGGTGTAACTTTTAAAACTCCGTCGAGTTCAGAGAATGGTCACCCCACATCGACCTTGACCCCAACCTCGACCCTGCCCCTTTTATACATTATGTTTTTTTATTTATTCTTATATACATTATATTTACTAATAAACAACACTACATAAAATTAGTTTTAAGATTTTTTATATCACACTCATATTTTTTTCTTGTATTAGTTATTTTGACAAAAAAAAATTAATTTACTTACCAAAATAAAACTTTTAACTTACTTAAAAAATATATATATCAGGGTTTAGGGTGGGACGAGGTGAAATCAAGAAATATAAACAAAGTCGGGATAAACTTCTAAACGAGGCAGAGCGAGATCAGACACGAAAAATATAAACAGAGTCGGAGTTAGAAAATGATCAACCCACTCCAAATCCATTCCGTTGCCATTAGTACTTTCAAGAAATCCAGTTGGTAAGGCTGAAAAGACTGCACCCTTTATGATCTCTGTTTGGAAAGCCACTTTTTGCTAATGGCGGGAACACAATTCGTTTGTGGTATCCTTTCACTCTGGAAGATGTGAAGGATTTTGGGAACTACAACTGGGGTGGCTCTGCCATGACTGATTTATAGATGAATGCCCCCCCCCCCCCCCCCCCCCTCTCTCTCTCTCTCTCTCTCTCTCAAGTTTAGGAGGTATCCTTTCTTCCTTTTGACCTTTTTTTGGGTTAGATACCTATGCTTAAGGCTTAACCACTGGATTACTTTGTGCAGGTAGGTGCTTATGAAGTTTTGAGGCTGAGAGTGCAATGGGAAATAGGGGATGGAGGAAAGAGAATCTGACAAGCTTGCTGTGGCACCAACACTGGGCACAAATTCTGATTGGCGCAAAACGAAATTCAAGCTGACATGGTAAACCCAGAATTCGTCCTGAGTTTGGAATTCTTTGGACTTTTAACTCATTCTAGTTAACCTTCTTACTTAACCTTGATAGCTTCAATGGAGACCTTGAGAAGGTAAAGCAATGATGGCTCGAAAACAGATTATTTTAGAGGGGTTGTTTGAATGGTTTTATTACCTTGGGGAGCGGAGAATCTTTATCATCCCCAGCACCCACCTGATGACCCTTTGGCTTAAAATCTGTTTCATCAACTTCTTGTACAACCGACAAATTATTAATATATATGATTGGAAAGGAATATAATATAAATTCATAATAGAAATACTTTAAAAGTGTTATGACGTAGTTTTTCTTAGCTTCACATGACCACAAAACACTATTAGAGGGAAGGAAAGAGCAGAAGAAAATTTTGAGAGGAGGAAGAGTTTCATCAATAAAATATTTCCAAACAAGATATCAATTTCGTTTGAAAACTCTCACAATTTGGGGACAAAATATCAATTTCATTAGAACAATACATGAAAAAGTCTCTCTCCGCCCTTTTTTTTTTTGGTAACGGCAGTTAATTTTCATCACCTAAAGTCATTTATTTTAAAAATGCAACAATTTTAAATTTTTGTTGTAAAAGATAAATTAAAATCTTAATTTTAAAATATAAACTCTTAACCTATTGCAGATAAAATACTTAGTTTTGTAGTTTTTTTTTTGACAAAATACAAATTTCGTTATAAAACCTTGTTCTTCTACAACGGACCAAATATTTCTTTGTCAAACGAGTGATATCTGGCACTGAAATCTATTTTTATGAAGAGAAGACGAAGCAAAGTTAAAATTATGATTATAAAAATTGGAAAAAATTTACATATTTATCAAATATTTTTATTAATAAATGTTATAAAAGATGCCAATCAGTGAGAGGTCAGAGTCTAGAAAGTCAAATCAGGGACCTAGGTCCAAGGCTTGAATTTTCATCACAAACATCATATCTACTTTATATATATATACACACACAAATCAAATGTATTTATCAGTTATGATTCTACTGCTCATCGTCTATATTTTTCATGAACTTCCCTCTTATGCAGCTAGTATTGGCTCTGCTCAGATGGCTTTGGATGGGGGTTAAAACTTAAAACTCGCTAGCTGCAATAGAACGGTATTGCATAGACGACAATGGGTTGTGCGACGATGTTGGAGAAGCCAGATGACACGTTGATCGTGAAGATGTAATAGTCTGGGTGGATTATACTATCTTCTTTCTTTCTTTCTTTCTTTCTTTCTTTTTTAATTTTGACAAAATATAATAGATTAATATAGTAAACATTTTTTTTTATATTTTGTCATAAGATTGCCAAAGACAAAGATTATTAGAAAATTTGAGTTTGGTATGATTATAAAATTTTCTTCTTACTATGCTTATGTTGACAATTCATTTTAAAAGTCTACATTGAATCATTCTTATTAAGTCTACATTAATCTCGTTAAAGTTTGCATCATTCATCAATTCTTATATTAAAGACTTGATTGTAGCATACTAAAATTAAAGCTTTTGAATTTGATAAAGATATTCAAGTTCGATGTAGAACCTCAAATTATACTTGGAAGAAAAATCATACGAGATATCATGCACTCATGATTAGATCATTTTGAGAATGCATGTGTGATTATTATTTATTTTAATTAGAACTATGGTTTTAAACTTACACATATATTAAACACTTTTAGTTTTTTCGGCTTAAAAGTAATCAAGTTATGTCATAAAAAGTTTTTGAATACTTAATTTTTTTTTATTAATATTCATAACTGGTTTAATTCTGAAATTCTGGTAAAACATATGAGGTCCTTAGTCCGAACAAAGTCCTTACTTCGACCAAATGGAATGCTGTGTCTGAACAATGAATGCATGTCCCAACTTCGGTAGGTTTAGGAAATAACCAATTCTGAAATTTCTTAGAGTTTACATGCGAAGAATTCATTAAGTGCATAGATAAAGAGTATAGAGAGATCTTCATTTTATATTAGGTGGCTGCCTTTATATAGCCTTATTGGGTAGCCTAACACTCTTGTGAACATATAGTCCCTTGTTCACAAAGGTTATTGTGAGTTTTTGCATACTAAGATTGAGTCTCAAGGTACAACATGGTAAAGTGTTGATCTGTAAAATTCAGATTGATGATAAAAATAGTTGTTGTGAAGAAGATTGTTGGTGAAGATGCAATCAGCAGTACGGAAGATCACAATGGAAAGGACTGTAGACGAATTGACTAACGTTGGAAGACTATGATAGACTGTAGTAAAGTTAATATTATGAGGTATGGTGCATCTTTATACGGATTGGTTTCATAGTGAATTTCTTACAGGTATAGGTTTTTTTCCCACGAGTGTTTCTCACATAAGACTCATTATTTTTCTTTTACTCTCTTTATTGCGCTTGATATACTATATTTGACTGATATCTTTTATACGACATTTGATCACATGATGTTTGGAATCCAGTAATAAATTTATATTTATAGAACAATCAATTTACCGTTTAGTTCAATGATTATTGTCTAGTTAATTAGGTCAATTAGAAAAACTTATTTGGGGTTATTTGTGTAATTTGTGAGACATTTTGTTAATTAAGACTTAATTTAGTTAATTAATTGACACCCAGAACGAGTGAGTTTCAACATATCTTCACTTGCACAACTGCAAAAAAGGCTTCAGATGTGCATAAAGTAACCTATAAAGGGACAATTGCAGTGAAAAGCACTAAATTTTAGTTCCTCGTAACTTAATTTGAAAACAATAGGATGGTAAAACATGAAATATTTGCGAAATTTCTTATTAGGTTGAGCGAAATTGTGACTCAATGTCGTAACCTAGGAAAGTGGATGAAGGAGTTTAAAATTGTTTTAAAAATTGAAAGTTTAAAACTTCAATTGCAAGAATGTACTTCAAAAATAGAAATTGTCAATTATGAAAATTTATCTTTCAACAATAAGGTAAAATTTATTGACGCTGGACATCGGAAAGTTCTTAAGGAAAACAATTCCATGGAATTAAAAATCTCAAATTTAGAGAAGGGGCTATCTTCTAAAAGTATTGCTCTCGAGAGAGAACTAAAATTAAAAGAGAGCTCAATGCTTGTAAAACATAGGAAAAATCTATAGGAGACAAAACGGGTTTAGGATATTATGAGTAAAAATTTGTAAATTCCCCAAATCCTAAATCTAACGGTAGACCTAAGAAGAACAGTTCCAAGAATAAATATAGGACAACCTAAAGTAGTTCCTCAAAGGTCACATCCTCATAGGAAATTGCTCATTCCTACTTGTTTTAGATGTGGTGTGAAAGGACATGTGTTGCAACAATGTTTGAAACCAAGAAAATCAAAACACTCTAAATATGTAACTAAAGAGTTTAGAGAATGTAGCTCAATATTCATTCACAGTTGCAAAACCTAATGAAGTTAATCGGCAAGAACCCCTCATCTTCTAGTGCTAAAAAAAAAAATTCTACCAAAAAGAAAAACACTAATAAGACCCGTATGTTCCATCACAAGTACATGATCCAATTGATTTGTTACAAATTAGGAAAACAAAGATTAGGAAAGATGTCCTAAATAACTGCAGTCCATATGTTTTTCCTTTTCAAAAGTATATTCATATCCTATTTGATAGGACTAGGAGGTAATTAGTGTTAGAGATATTTGCTATACATAATATTTGATTAGGATTTGATTTATATTATTTGATTAGGATTTGATTTGATTATTAATATTTGATTAGGATTTGATTTATATTATTTAATTAGGATTTGATTTGATTATTAATATTTGATTAGGATTTGATTTATATTATTTGATTAGGATTTGATTTGATTTAAATTATTTGATTAGGATTTAATTTGATTTAGTTGTAGATAATATGGAATTATGATTTGATTTGATTTTCTGTACAAGATATATATATACCCATACTGATCAATGGAAAAGGTGTGCCATATTATTTTATATATTCAGCTGTATCTTATTATGGTATCAGAGCATATATTTTTTTTTCATTCCCTCTGCTCTCCCCCTGAGTGACTCACCACCCCCCTCCGCAGCAGCCCATCAGTCCTCTCTCTTCTTCTGATTTCATCAGCAGACCATTGCAATCCCAACCCAAGAGGGTCCCACTTTAATTTTTTTTCTGTTTAGCCACTCCTCAAACCAAACACACCAAGCAGCCACCATATTTGACTTTTCTTTGTTCAGCCATCTGGTTTTATTGCCGCAACTCTCTTGTTCGTTTTATGCTTCTGCGCCGCAGCTTCTTCTTCTCAAAACCAGCGCCTATCTCTCCTGTTTTATTAAGCCC
Organism: Nyssa sinensis; assembly: GCA_008638375.1. Classification (NCBI taxonomy): domain Eukaryota; kingdom Viridiplantae; phylum Streptophyta; class Magnoliopsida; order Cornales; family Nyssaceae; genus Nyssa; species Nyssa sinensis. The sequence continues at coordinate 20,429,153 of CM018039.1, read as the reverse complement.
TAAAAACCACTAAGACCTTCACCCGCTTGCCTTGTTTTTTTTTTTTTTAATTCTTTTTGTTTACTGCACGGCTTGGTATTCCCTGGGCCTCCCTTCTTGTCCAAGCTTCTGCTGTCCACCACCAGGCCTCTTGCTGTTTTTTTTTTAATTCCAATAGAACCCTTTTAAGCTCTAACACTGAAGCAGCCACCATGAACACTCAAACCTCTTCCGCCCCTACTGTTACTACACCCACCATACTCCCCACCAACGATGCCAACCCAACCCTCATTGCCATCAATGTTTCTGCCCAAGTCCCTCTTAAATTAACCTCCACCAATTATACCTCCTAGGAAACTCCAATTTCAAACCCTTTTCGTTGGTTATGATCTTATTGGCTACATTGATGGTACCAAACCTTGCCCACCCGAAACTCTCGCAACCAATCAAACCACTCAACTGAACCCGACTCATACTTTCTGGATTCGTCAGGATCAACTTATACTCAATGCTATTATTGGCTCGCTATCCCCCACTCTCATTTTTCATTGCTCGTGCCACCACCTCTCGTCAAGCTTGGACGATTCTTGCTAACACATATGCTCAGCCCTCTCGTGGCCGGATCAAACAAGTTAAAGGTCACCTCAAAAATCCTACCAAAAGTTCTCAGAGTATCACTGATTTTCTCCAATCTGTCAAAGCCCGTGCCGATGAACTTGCTCTTCTTGGCGTCCCTATGGACGACGATGATCTCACAGAAAAAATTCTTGATGGTCTTGGTAGTGATTACAAAGACCTAGTCCATGCCATTCACGCTCGTGACACCCCCATTACCTTTGATGAGCTTCATGAAAAACTACTCACTTTTGAAGCCCATTTGCAAGAAAAGAAGCCTGATCAGTCTTATCTCCCAGCCTCTGCTAATCCTACTCACCACACCACTTCCGGCTACCGTCCCTCTGGGTGGCGTCCCTCTTCGACCACCACCCAATCACCCCATTTTGGCCCTACCAACACTGGGTGGCGTCTCTCTACCACCAACACCTGGCGCCCCTTTCCAGGCCCACATCAGCCTCGGGATGATCGACCACCACCACTGACCATATCTTGGCTACTGTCAGATTTATGGTATTTAGGGTCATACTGCAAAACGGTGCCCTTCGTTTTGCCTTGTACCGAATGATTCGTCCTCCTCACCTCGCCCTCTGCCCACTCGTTCTACTGCCCCGTGGCAACCTCGAGCTCATTTTGCGGCCACATCCGCCTCTACCACTCCATCTTGGCTTCTTGATAGTGGTGCTTCTCATCATGTCACCGCCGACTTGAGCAACTTATCTCTTCATGCACCATACCCAGGCACAGACGATGTTATGATTGGCGATGGCACGGGTCTACCCATTACCCATACCGGTTCCACTTCCCTCACTACCCCTAACACTTCTTTTACCTTATCTAATGTTCTCTGTGTTCCTAGCATGAAAAAGAATTTAATTTCTATTTCTCAATTTTGCACCACTAATAACATATCCATTGAATTCTTACCCACTTCTTTTCTTGTGAAGGAACTTCGAACGGGGGCAATCCTTTTAACGAGCCAAATGAAGGATGGAGTGTATGAGTGGCCAACTTCCTCATCCGTGACTTCACCTTTATTTGCTTTCTCCAATGTCAAGACGACTTCGTCCGAGTGGCATCATAGATTAGGTCATCCTGCTTTTTCTATTCTTAAACATGTTGCGTGTCATCATAAATTAGATTTTTCGTCTTCCATTTCGCCTCATTGTTCATGTAATGCATGTCACTGCAATAAAAGTCACAAATTACCATTTTCTACTACTTCTATTGTCTCAACCAAACCTCTCGAAATTCTCTTTTCTGATGTGTGGACTTCCCCAATCCTCTCCCATGATGGCTTCAAATACTATGTTATCTTTGTTGACCACTATACCAAATATATCTGGATTTATCCACTCAAGCACAAATCGGATGTTCATGATGTCTTTATCCGTTTCAAACCCATTGTTGAAAACTATTTTAACCAAAAAATGATAACCCTTTATTCTGATAATGGTGGCGAATATATTGGTCTTGCTTCTTACTTAGCCACTCATGGTATTTCTCATCTCACCACTCTACCTCACACACCAGAACATAATGGTTTTTCTGAACGACGTCACCGTCACATCATCGAAACTGGTCTCATCCTTCTCTCTCATGCTTCTCTTCCTTTAATTTTTTGGTCTTATGCCTTCACTACTGTTGTCTATCTCATCAATCGTATGCCCACTCCCACACTCAATCTCTCTTCCCCATTTGAAAAGATTTTTGGTACTCCTCCCAACTACTCTAAACTTAAGGTCTTTGGTTGCCTTTGCTACCCCTAGCTTCGGCCTTATTCTTCTCACAAACTCGACTCTCGCTCCACTCCCTGTGTCTTTCTTGGTTACTCGCTTACCCAAAGTGCCTACTTGTGTTATGATCCTTCTACCGCCAAAATGTTTATCTCCCGTCATGTCCAGTTTGTTGAGTCTGTTTTTCCGTTCTCCTCTCTTCACACCTAATTACCTCGTCCTCAACCACAAACTGTTTCCACCTGGATCCCGCCACCTATACATCTTCCCTCCTCCAACACTCCGACTTGGTCACTCTCCAATCCATCTCACGGCCAGTCTCTTTCAATGCCCTCAAGCGATGCTCCGACGCCCCCTGCTCTACCTGCACCCTCATCCACTTCGATACCTCCACCCCCTTCTTCGCTAACCTTACCCCCTCTTTTACCTCACTTATCTGCTCCCCCCATCCACCCTACCGAACTAGTCGTCCCACCCTCTCTTCCCCTCCCCGCACCTCATAACACTCATCCTATGACTACTCGCGCCAAAAATGCTATTCACAAATCTGTCCAAAAACTCAATCTCACTGCCCACCTTTCTCAACCCTCTGAGTTTGAACCCACCACTGTGACCCAAGCCCTCAAAGATCCCAAATGACGTCAAGCCATGTTTGAAGAATATGATGCTCTTGTTCACAATGGGACATGGGAATTAGTCCCATCTGTCTCCCCCCAGAATATTGTTGGATGCAAATGGATTTTCCGTACTAAACGCCACTCTGATGGTTCTATTGACAGGTACAAGGCTTGGTTGGTTGCTAAAGGATTTCACCAGCGCCCTAGTGTTGACTACCATGATACATTCAGTCCAGTCATTAAGCCTACCACAGTCCGGCTTGTCCTCAGCATTGCTATCAGTCGTGGCTGGTCTCTACGTCAACTTGACGTCAATAATGCCGTTTTACAATGGCATCTCTCCGAAGATGTCTATATGGCTCAACTGCAAGGCTTTGTTGATCCTGACTATCCCACTCATGTGTGTAAACTTCACAAAGCCCTATATGGTCTTAAGCAGGCTCCCCGTGCCTGGTATACTGAGCTTCGCCAGTTTCTTGTTGCCTCTGGCTTTCGGAACTCCCATGCCGATGCATCTCTCTTTGTTCTCACCACTGATTGATATTGTGTATATCTTCTTATTTATGTTGATGACATTATAATTACAGGCAACGATACTACTATGGTCAACCGGGTTGTTAGCTCTCTTGCTCACCGCTTCTCCATCAAGGATCTTAGCCCCCTTGCTTATTTGCTTAGCGTGGAAGTCATTCCACATGAACATGGGCTCCTCTTTTTTCAACGCCGGTACATCCTGGATCTTCTTGCTCGTACTTCCATGCTAGATAGTAAATCTGTACTCACCCCCCTTCCCACCAGTCCACCACTTACACTCCACTCTAGCTCCGCTCTTACGGACCCAACTGCATACAGAGCCGTTGTGGGTAGCCTCTAGTACCTGTCTCTTACTCGGCCAGAAATTGCTTTTGCAGTCAACAAATTATCTCAGTACATGCATCGTCCAACCACTAACCATTGGACTACTGTGAAACGCCTCCTGCGCTATCTCTGTGGTACTTTCGATCATGGCCTTTGTCTTTATCGTGACTCACCATTGTCCCTCCATGCCTTCTCTGATGCTAATTGGGCAGGCAACAAGGAGGATTTCTCGTCTACTAGTGCTTATATTGTTTATCTTGGCCGCAATCCTATTTCTTGGAGTTCCAAGAAACAACGTACGATTGCTCGGTCTTCTACATGAAGCTGAATATAGGTCTGTTGCTGCCACTGCTGCTGAATTGAATTGGGTGTGTTCTCTCCTTACTGAACTCCATGTTCAGCTACCTCAGTCACCCGTGATCTACTGCGACAATGTCGGAGCTACCCAATTATGTTCCAATCCAGTATTCCATTCTTGCATGAAGCATGTTGCCATTGAGTTTCACTTCATTCGTGATCAAGTTCAAACTGGGGCTCTACGTGTTGCTCACGTCTCATCAACCGATCAACTCGCGGATGCCCTCACCAAACCACTACCGCGAGCTCATTTTCTGTCTCTTCGGGACAAGATTGGACTCTCCTCCCGGAGCTCCATCTTGGGAGGGCATGTTAGAGATATTTGCTATACATAATATTTGATTAGGATTTGATTTATATTATTTGCTTAGGATTTGATTTATATTATTTGATTAGGATTTGATTTGATTTAGTTGTAGATAATATGGGATTATGATTTGATTTGATTTTCTGTACAAGGTATATATATACCCATACTGATCAATGGAAAAGGTGTGCCATATTCTTTTATATATTCAGCTGTATCTTATTAATTAGGTTTCAAAAGCTAATAAATTTAAACCCTATGAATTACTTTTAAATTTTTTTGAAAGTTATTTTAGTTTTCAAATTTTGGAACATACAAAAGATTTTTTTTAAAATAATTTTTTTTAATTCATTTTTTCTCAGATCTAAATAAGATCTTAAAAAGATTTATTAAGTGCACCTATCGTTAAATAAAAATCCTTGAAAGAATCTAAATCACCCACTCAAGTCTAGTTGATGTTAATATAATCGACGAATCTATTTAAAACACCTAAGACAATTATACATTGTCATTTTTAGATTTTCTATTAACTTTGTACTTTATGACAGTCATGTGGAATTTAAAATTTAGAATGCATGGTAGTGATTGGACCTCTTGGCCAGACTACACAAGAATAAAATAGCCTAAATATGAATGTTGATTACTAAAAGTTCATATGTTAAGACAAAATGAGCTGTTTAATTCAATGTGTTGGATAAACTTAAATTGTTTAAAATTGTTTGCCCACAAAATTGCATGGGACTCAAGTATCGACTCAAGCAAGAATATTGAAACACAAAAACGAATCTGCAATAAAGTTACTAAAATAAAAAATAACATTCATATTGGTTAACGTGCTCTTAAATTAAAGTCGAAAGAGGTGTGTAGATACGTGTTTGAAGTTGTTGTATAACATGCCTAGTTGATTGGTCCATTGTTAAACTATTTCAATCTCAGAATACTTGTGATTTTTATAAAATATTTGTAACACCCCGACCTGATTATAAGAAAATTAAGTCATTAATTTAGTATTAGAAACTTTACAAAGCAAAATAAAAAGTTACGAAAAATTAAACCGAGATAATAAAGACTACAAAATAAAAAAAAAATACAAGTAGACGAGAAGAAACAAGAAAAAAAAAATAAAACAAGAAGGGGGAAATAGGATAATGCCAAACATGGCATAAAGAGAAAAATGTTTGGAAAATGGCCAAAAGTGTTGGCCTTGGGATTTAATCCAAAGACCAAAATGTGGGAAGAATTTTAAAACCAAAAAGTAAACCACTTAGGCTGCAAGCACATTTGTGCCATATATCTCACTAGATATACACATATGTCATATAAATGTCATCTCACCTCCCAAACCAACCAATAGAAACACATGCAACACCTCACTCTTATGTAATATTTGCATATGTATACGCAAGTGTAGTTATATTTATATATATAGATATATGACCTTGCGTGTGTGTAGAATGGTGTATCCAGAACTTGTGTAAGTGTGTGCATATGAGGTTGGCTAGAGAGAGAAAGAGTGAAGGAGAGAGGAGAGAGAAGAAGAGAAGGGAGTTTCTGCAACCATGGAGAATTAAGAGGAACTCTAGTCGTGTATGCAACCAAGAGAGAAATAGAGGAAGACAGGCAGAAGCTGCTGGAGAGAGAAACCGAAACCTTAAAAAACTAACAACAAAGAGGTAAGCAAATCGAACCCTCCCCAACATATTTCAAAATTTTAATAGATTTATGCATGCAAGGTCATGTTGTTGTGTGATTTAAACCCGAAAAACCCTATGAAAACTCAAACCTGCCATTAATGGGCCTTAAGAAATAAGTCTGTATTAACTGAAACTAAATGAGGTTTGATAGATTGGGGCGTGAACTAGATGTTATAAGGGTTTCAAATCCACAAAAATTATATTAAATGGACCCAAGATGAGAGAGAAAAATGCAGTTGTAGGTCTAGGGAATAATCGGGCTACCTCGAAAAATGAATGAAAAACTTCGTTTTGAAGACATAAAGTTGTAGCCCTTGAACTATAGATCTCAATGGTTCAAAAATGAACCATTTTGGCAGAGAATCGAATGTAGGAAAATTTCAATGGTGGCCGAAAAAACGTGAGGGGGAGAAATCAGCCAATCCAACATGATTCGAGGGACCAAACTGGTCCCAAATGAACCTAAATGATGACTAGAGGATGTTTGATGGGAAGAATGATCCAAAACAAGGGGAAAAGATGAATTTTAAATTTTGAAATTTGTAGATTCCGGTTACCGGTGTTGGAGATGGAGACCAGAAACTGTCGCCGAAAAAACGAGGAAGAAATGGACTGTAGCTAAGGTCAAGTCTAGATCTAGATTCGGGTTGGGTTGGAACACACCCAGGCCCAGTTGCGGTTATATCAAAACGGCACAGTTTTGAGTTGTTATTTAAAAGAGGAAATGGGGTGTTTGGTTATAGGGTTAAGAAATTGAGTTAATGCCCCACGCGAGTTTAGGATACCCTATCCACATTTAGACCCCTAGTCCGTTGTTTGGTTTTAAAATAACTTGAAAAAAGATGTTGGGAGCCGTAATTAGTGGGTTTCGAACCCATGACTGCGTATGTGTGTGTGTGTGTGTGTGAATCTTATACTAAGCATGTGAACCACTGTGCCACTAAGGCACTTGGTTAAAGTAACACCTAAATAAATATATAATATATAATATATAATAGTAACATTAAATTAATTTAATTAATTTTAACTTTAGTAAATTGTCTCGTTGTCTGAATAAATATAAAAAAATAGTGTAACCCAATATTTTTGGATATTCTGAACTCAACGGAGGAGTCCAATTTGTGAGATTAAGTCCCAAAAAAAATTAAGACACGTAAAATATAAAATTACCATTTTAGCCCTAATGATACTCAGGGCCAAATGAATATAAAAGGTAGTCCTATCTTGACTATTTTGGACAATTCAAACTCAATGGTAGAGTCTATTTTAGTAAACGAAGCACTAAAAAATATGACACATAAAAGCATAAAATTAAGAAAATACCCCTATGCTCAAAATAAATTATAAGTACGCAAATTCAGATCTAGAAAAGCCTAACCCAATTATTTTCGACACTTTGGACCTAACAATGACATCCTTTAGGAGAAAATAAGACTCGGTAATAAATTCAAAAATGACCGATGCGTCCTTGAGACTTAATGAAGCTATTGGAAGAGGGTAATTGGAATAGAAAGAGCTCTAAGTTAACAGTTGAATTGTGTAATGCTTTAACCAAGAAAGTATCAAGACCTTGAATTACTGATTATAGGGACCCTCGTTTAAAGGAAGGATTTTTGGATTAAGCTTTTGGGACTTCAGGTGAGTTTTTCATATCATGTCTGAGGTGGACTTTCATTATAGATATAAATATCGAACTCTTTTATGACTTTGATAATACACACCTTGTGAGCCATGTCTAAGGTAGATTTATTATACATATAAATATTGAACTCTTTTATGACTTTGATGATAGACATCTTGTCAGTATTTCTATTTCATGCTTGAGGTGGATTCTTGTTATAGATATAAATATCAAATTCTTTTATGACATTGATAATAGACACCTTGTGAGTATTTTCATGCCATGTCTAAGGTGAATTTTATTATACATATAAATATCGAACTCCTTTATGACTTAAAAATAGACGCCTTCCATTTGATATCGTTTTAAATAATTTATTAATATATATTGTCATTTTATTATAACCTTTGTTAACAGATACATTGTACCTAGTATATGTTTTAAATGACTCATCGATATCTATACTGTCTTCCCTTTGATTCAAGAAAATGTTTTGTAAGATACTCATGACACTATACAGTTTTCTTACCAATCTCTGAACTGTTTTGACTAAAGGCTAAATATGGAACTTGATGAGTGCGCAAAAGTACACTCTAAATGCCCTATTATTTGATTAAAATGCTAGAAAGTGGATAGAAATATGAGAATATAATTGATATTATTTAATTTAATTTCTATTTACAATAAGTGGTATTTGAGCATTAATTTATAAGATTTTATATCTCAAATATTGCATTATTTTTTGGCGAGAGATAGTTTGCAATTGCGCTTTACACTTAATATTTTTGGAATAATTTTTAATTTTTTGGCAGATTCGACCACTAAGTTTCAATTGAGATTTGGATGGTGCTAGAGTTTCAGAATGAGAAACCGGTCTTCATGAAATATTTAAAGGACGTCTTGGGATTTTCAAAAAGGTCTGATTTGCAGAACTCGGAGTTCGTTTGGGCCTCCAAATATTATTTCAAAGACAGGCTTGAAAAGCTGCTATGAACCTGTCCGTCCAGCCAACTTCAAGGGGCTATAACTTGAGCTTCTGAAGTCCAAATCAGGTGATTTTTGAGCCTAAAATTATCTACTCATCCGGAGCTAAAACTTTTGTGAAGAAACTGAGTCAAGATTCAGTCATTATCCAATAGAAAATGGGGCGTAAAGTTGATGGCTGCTGGCTGTGCGCGTGAAGAAAGAAAAGCAAAAGAAAAAAAATAATAAAGCTGTGGGCCAACGTTTAAGCCATGACCAAAGAGAGATACAGAAAGCTAAGTGAAAAGTCAAAGAAATAAAAGAGAAGTGAGGTGATAGAAGAGAGTGGGGCCCGGTTGTTCAAAGAACAAGAGAAAAAAAAGCAAAATCAAAATTGGTAGGTGCTGAAGGGGCCATGTGGGGCGTGCAGCTGCCAGGCTTTGTTAGCACGACTGGGCTGGCTCTAGCGTGTTGGGCGACTGTCTAGTGCGGCTAATATGGGCTTGGCTTGGCCAGGCGCAGCAACGGCTAGGGGCTGATCAATTGAAGACTGCTTCCTTATTCCCTGCTCGGTACCCGCTAAGGCGGTGACGAGTTCTGGAATGTTGGTCTGGACCCTGTGATCAGTTCTGGATATATATGTTCTAAAAGTGTACGTCCGGTCTCTTCCGACCTGATGTAATGATCTGTATGCTTGAGCTTTTAGTCATTAGCTGAGTGAGAATCATGTTGGCCGAGCATGAGTCGGATTATGGTCATACGTGTCAAGTGTTGATTGGCCTGTTCTTTTATGGCATATCAGTTACTCCCCCCCCAAGTCCTAGTTTGATGCTAGCAAGCAACTAGGGCTGAGCCTTTTTTCGGAGAGTCATGTGTCCTGTCTGTCCGCCTTCCAAGGCAGCTGTTGGGGTGCCATTTATTGCGCAGCTGGAGATTAGGTCTTTTCAAGGTCATCATTGTACTGGGCCAATAGTTATGTTTCTCGAAATCATCATTGTTCTGAACCGTCATGGCGTTTGGGCTTGGTGGGTCCCTTTTGATACTGTGTTTTATAAATACGAGATGAGATTTTGAAATGATCTTTCCCCGTCATTTTCACTGTGCCAGGAGATTTCATCCGCCATCGTTAGTCTGTGCGACCTTGAAGAATACTGATTTCCTGAGTTAGAACAGGTTCGACTGATTTTCCCTTTTCTCTTGCTTCTTTCTTCTTGTGCAATTTTGTCACAAGTGTGGCTGCTTTGAGCCTTTCGCATGCTAGATCAACTGTCCAGCAATCGATAGTCGCTTTCCGAACTTCGATATTTGTCAGTTAAATAGTGAACGTAGATTAACTTCAACTGTCTCATTATAATAAGATAAGAAAGTAAGTATAATCAGATAGACAGAGCCTGATAGAGTGGGAGTAGACTTCTGTAGGGCTCTGAGATAGACTGCTCTAAATTAAGAGCTTGTGAAGATAACCAGGCAGCTTGTGCTTGTAGTTATGATGCTCGGCATACTGTGTTCGAGTACTCAAGTTCGGGATATATCCGAGTTGTTTGGCCTTTGTCATATGACTGGCCTGTCATTAAATAGTTAAGACTGGAAGATCTGAGTCTTGAATAGGGGGTCTGTACACTTTAGACTTTGTTCCCCTTTTTGTTAATTCGGGAGCTTCAGTGCTGGAGCGAGGTCTCTGTTTAGAGAGTTCTGTACCCTGTCTCTTGGTATATCGAAGAGGCGCATTTAAAGCACCGTTTATTTATTCGACTGTTGTTTGGGATTTTCGAGGCCACTCTCTTTTTCACCGTTGCGACGGTTCAGTTGGGTGACCTTTGGACTTCAAGGGTCTATATAAATGGAAACGAGGGCACACGGTTGCGCCCAACTTTCTTTGATCCCAAATTGTTCCCTTGTGAGAGAGATTTTATATGTTGCCGGAGTTTTACCACTCGCCCGGAGATGATGGGTGATTCCTTGCCTGAGTTAGGAATGATTAAACTGTGGCCGAGAGTTAACCTTCCCCTATTTTCAGTCTCCAAGGAAGGATTGAAGGAGGCACAAGTCTTCTTGTTTCCTCTGGCATCCGGTCGAGATTCCTCTGATTGGTGGTGGCCCCTCCTTGATTCAACCGAGGCCTGGAGCGTTGGTGATGAAGACGAGGGTGAGTTGCCTCCTCTTCCTCACGTCTTGTCAGAGATCCTCGCTCCAATCGGCCGGGGTGTGACAACTGCTTTGAGGGAGATGAATGTGGGCTGCCTCCTCCCCCTTGTGACTTGGCAGAGACCCTTGCTTCAATCTGCTAGGGTGTCATGCCGATTACAAAAGAGTTTGCTAATCAGAGACCCTTGCTTCAATCTGTAGGTGCCCGGAACTTCTGCCTTTGGATGGATTGGATCATAAAGTTTGCTAATCGGAGACGGACCAGGCTCGGAAGGCCTGTGCATTAGGGTGGTCCAGGCTCTGGAGGCCTGTATATTCAAGAAATAGACTAAGTATTTAAGACCAGTATACCTATGGACCAGGCTCTGAAGGCCTGTGCATTATAGATGGACCAAGTACTGAGACTTGTACATTTATGGACCAGGCTCTAGAGGCCTGTGCATTTATAGATGGACCAAGTATGAAAACTTGTACATTTATGGACCAGGCTCTAGAGGCCTGTGCATTAATAGATGGACCAAGTACGAAGACTTGTACATTTATGGACCAGGCTCTAGAGGCCTGTGCATTTATAGATGGACCAAGTATGAAAACTTGTACATTTATGGACTAGGCTCTAGAGGCCTGTGCATTAATAGATGGACCAAGTACGAAGACTTGTACATTTATGGACCAGGCTCTGGAGGCCTGTGCATTAATAGATGGACCAAGTACGAAGACTTGTACATTTATGGACCAGGCTCTAGAGGCCTGTGCATTTATAGATGGACGAAGTATGAAAACTTGTACATTTACGGACCAGGCTCTGGAGGCCTGTGCATTTATAGATGGACCAAGTACGAAGACTTGTACATTTATGGACCAGGCTCTGGAGGCCTGTGCATTTATAGATGGACCAAGTATGAAAACTTGTACATTTATGGACCAGGCTCTAGAGGCCTGTGCATTAATAGATGGACACTTTATGGAAGTAAAAGAAAACCTCTCTACTGATAATACTTCCGTAAGTGTTCTACATTCCATGGCCTAGGAACAGGCTTCCCAGTCATGTCTTCTAGCCAGTAGGTGGTAGGTCGAACAACCTTTGTTACTTTGTAGGGGCCTTCCCAGTTTGGTGACAACTTTCCCATGGTGGGATCCTTGGTGTTTTGAAAGACTCTTCTTAAGACGAAGTCTCCAACTTGAAAGCTGACTGTCTTGAGTCCTACCTTGGATTTGTTGGTCATTCTCTGTTGATAAGCTTCCATTCTGATGCTGGCCTGATCCCTTCTCTCTTCGAGCAAATCCAAGTTTTCCATCAACTGCTGATCATTGGATTCTTGCTTAAAGGCCTCAGTCCTTAGGGTTGGCACACCGATCTCAATCGGAATTACTGTTTCTGTTCCATAGGCTAGTGAGAAGGGAGTTTCAGAGGTGGGAGTTCTTCTGGTTGTTCTGTAGGCCCAAAGAATCCCAGGGAGTTCTTCTACCCATTTTCCTTTGGCTTGTTCCAACCTCTTCTTTAACCCGTCAAGGATTGTTCGGTTGGTGACCTCTGCTTGCCCATTTGCTTGTGGATGGCCTGGAGAGGCAAAGTGTTGCCTGATGTTGAGATTTTCGCAGAATGCCTTGAAGCCTTTACCAGTGAATTGTGTCCCATTGTCCAAGATAATTACACGTGGTACGCCGAACCTGCACACAATGTTCTTCCAAGTGAAGCTCTCAACTTCCTTTTCTGTGATATGTGTTAAAGGCTCAGCTTCGGCCCATTTAGAGAAGTAGTCGATGGCCACCAAGAGATATTTCCTGTTCGGAGGGGCCCTTAGTAATGGACCCACGATGTCCATCCCCCACTGAGCAAAGGGCCAAGGGCTAGGAATCAGGATAAGCTCATGATGAGGCTGATGTTGGTACAGCGCAGATCTCTGGCATTTGTCGCACTTCCGAACATATTCTTTTGCCTACTTCAGCATGCCGGGCCAGTAGTATCCCTGTGATAAAGCTCGATGGGCTATAGTTCTGCCCCCATTATGATTTCCGCAGATTCCCTCATGTATTTCAGCCAAAACATATTGTGACTCGTCTGGAGCCAAGCATTTTAACAGAGGTTGAGAATACGACCTTCTATAAAGCTTGTTGTTCAGGACCAGGTACCGAGCTGCTCTGATTCGGATTCTCCTGGCTTTGTTTTTATCATCTGGAAGGAGCCCGGATCTTAGGTACTGGAGGATTGGAGGATTGGAGTCATCCAGTTCTGAGGCTGTTCATTAATTTGAGCAACTTGGGCTTCCTCTATACTGGGTCCTGGCTGAAAGGAGATTTTTACTGTGGAATTTGCTTCAGACTTGAGGCATGAGGCCATGTTAGCCAGAGCATCTGCTCTGTAATTCTGGCTTCTCTCAATCTTCTGGATAATAAATGTCTGGAAGGAATGCTTCAAGTGGTTTACCAGTTCGGAGTACCGGAGCATCCTGTCATCTTTAATGGCAAATTCTCCCAAGACCTGGCTCACTACCAGTTGGGAATCAGAGAAGACGTCGAGGTTCTGCGCCTCGCATTCCAAGGCAAGCTTCATGCCTAAGATCAGGGCTTCATATTCGGCTTCATTATTAGAAGCTTTGAATCCCAGGCTGACTGCTTTTTCTAACGTGAGCCCATCAGGGGACAGTAGTACCAGGCCTACCCCTGATCCTTGATCGGTCGACGATCCATCAATGTACAGCAGCCAGGTTCCCGAAGTTTCGGTGACTTGTGCTTTGTTCTGAAGTGCCGGGGTGAACTCGGCTACGAAATCAGCTAAGGCCTGCCCTTTGATGGAGTTTCGGGGTACATATGATATGTCGAACTCCCCTAGCTCCACAGACCACTTTACTAATCTTCCCGATACCTCAGGTTTCCTCAGTATTGACTTCAGAGGATAGGCAGTTGGGATCTCGATTAGATGGGCCTGGAAATAAGGTCGAAGCTTCCGAGCTGATATGACCAAGGCATAGGCCAGTTTTTCTACTTCTGGGTATCTTTTTTCCGTGTCAAGTAGCGCCCTACTGACATAGAATATAGGCCTCTGCACTCCTCTGTCCTGTCTGATTAGTGCGGAGCTGACCGCATTTTCGGAGACTGCAAGGTACAGGAGTAGTTTTTCTCCCTGTATTGGTTTTGACAGGAGCTCTGGAGAGGCTAGATACTCCTTTAATTCTTGAAAGGATTTCTCGCATTCTTCCGTCCATTGCAGAGTTTTGCTGCCCTTCAGAGCTTTGAAGAAAGGTAGGCAGCGATCAGTGGATTTGGATATAAATCTGCTCAGGGCCGCAATCCTGCCATTCAGCGCCTGAATTTCCTTTCTGGTTTTTGGCGACTTTAGCCCGATCAGGGCTTGGATCTGAGTGGGGTCTGCTTCGATACCCCTTTGAAAGACAATGTATCCCAAGAATTTTCCCTTCGTAACTCCGAAGGTACATTTCGAGGGGTTGACTTCATCCTGTGCTGTCTGAGGATATCGAAGGTCTGGGCTAGGTGTTGGAGGTGGCTGCCTTTCTGAAGACTCTTTACCAACATATCGTCGATGTATACCTCCATGGTGCTGCCGAGTAGTGGGCTGAACATCTTGTTCACCAACCGCTGATAAGTGGCTCCAACATTCTTCAAACCGAAAGGCATCACTCTGTAGCAGTAGAGTCCTCTTTCGGTTATGAAGGCAGTCTTCTCTTGATCTGGAGAGTACATCTGGATCTGGTTGTATCCAGAGTATGCATCCATGAAACTCATGAGCTCATGCCCCGCAGTGGCGTCAACCAGTTGGTCTATTCTTGGCAGTGGAAAGCTGTCCTTGGGGCATGCTTTGTTGAGGTCTGTATAATCAACGCAGACTCTCCACTTGCCGTTTTTCTTCTTGACGAGCACGGTGTTGGCTAGCCACTCGGGATAGAATACTTCCCGTATCATCCTGGCGTCCAGCAGCCTTTGGACTTCTTCGTTTATAATCCGATGCCGTTCAGGAACAATCGGCCTTCTCTTCTGTCTGACTGGCGGGTGATCCGAATCCACCATCAGTTTGTGAGTTATAAGATTAGGATCTATTCCCTCTATGTCTCTGGTCTCCCAAGCAAAGATAGAGAGGTTGTCTTTCAAGAACCTGACTATCTTTTCCTGCTCGGTGTGTGTTAGGTCTGGGCCGATGTACAAGTAACGCCCCTCTGCTTCTGAACTGACCAGTACTTTAATGGGCTCACAAACAGGTTTGGCTCGGCTGTCGCGTCCCCTTGGGCTCAGGGGTTCTTCAATGCCGGATGGGCAATCCTCCACCTCGGGAGAGTGAGTGAATACCAGATCTGCACAATCCCGAGTGTGCTGTAGTTGCTATTTAGGAGCCTTTTCTTTGAGGGCAATAGCGTGGCACTCCCAGGAAGTTGGTTGACAACCCTTGACAGAGTGAACGCTCTGGTTGTGGACGTACTTCAGACACTGATGGAGGGTCGAAGTGACTGCCCCTATCTGATGCAACCAAGGTCTAACACCATGTACTCCGAGATAGTGGTCTTCTGCCCTTCACCTTCTCCTACAGTGGTAGGAAGGTCGACTCTCCCCAATGGGGTGTTGAGGTTGCCGTCAAAAGTTGCCATCACGGCAGTGGTGGGCTTGACGTTGTCATGGTCTATCCCCATCTGTTTGAGCGGTTCATAGAACAATATGTTGACGGAGCTGCCAGTATCGACCAGGACTCTCCTGGTCTCGAAGTTGGCGATTCTGAGGGTGATAACAAGGGCATCACTGTGAGGGCAGTGTACCCCTGCTAGATCTTGCTCGGTGAATTGGATCTCCAGTGCCGGCTTAAGCCTCTTTTCGACGTTGGAGATCTGTAATACGTTCGGGGCGGCTCTGGCTTCCCGAGCGTATCTCTTTCTTGCCCTGTTGGACATTCTTGTGATAGGGGAGTCAGCATGGAGGACGTAGATGACGTGGTTGTTCTGCCTCTGAGGCTCGTTTCGTCCCTCCCTCTACTCCTGCCTCTGTTCTGGCCTCTGGTCTGGCCGCTGTTGAGGCTTGTCTTCTTGGGGGTTCTGCCTTCCGTCCTGCTTGACGAACTCCCGAAGACGCCCCTTCTTTATGAGCTGCTCTATCTCATATCGGAGGGTCCTGCATGTGTTAGTTGTATGTCCATGATCCTTATGGAAATTACAATACTTACTTTGGTCCCGCAGGCTGGGATCTCCTTTGATTGGTTCCGGCCACCTCAGGTTCTCCCGATCTCGGATCTGCCGGAGTACCTGATTCGGTGTAGTGTTCAAAGGGGTGAAGTTGGTGAACTCCCTTGGTCCGGAGTTGTACACAGCTCTGGGTGCTGTTCTTTTCTCTAGGCTTCTAGCCCTCTTTTTGTTGGAGTCTCTTCTATGATCCTCCTTCTTGTGGTCCTCCCGCTTTGGATTGTCCCTCTGGGTCTGATCTCTGCCCTTCTGGGACGTGCGGTTGGCTTCTTCCAAGTTGATGTATTTTCTGGCCCGATCCATCAATGCCGCCATATCGGCTGGAGGGCTCTTTGTCAAGGAGTCTCTGAACCCACCTTGGGCAAGCCCAGCAGTTAGGGCTGCTACAAGGAACTTTGGGCTGCAGTCAGTGATCTCAGTGAGTTCGGTATTGAAGCGCGCAATGTAGGTGCGGAGGGATTCCTCCCTGGTCTGCTTGACGTTCAGCAGGAATTCTGGCCCCCTTCTGAGCCTCCTACTGGTCATAAACCTATCCAAGAATTGTCTACCGAGCTCATAGAAGCTGGTAACTGAGTTCGGAGGGAGGTTGTGGAACCACTTCAGAGCAGTTCCCTTCAAGCTGGTGATGAACGTTCGGCACATGGAGGCATCAGAGGCTCCGTGTAGGGCCATCGTATGTTGGTAATGAGAGAGATGATATCCTGGATCTCTAGATCCATCGTACAGGGTGAACTTGGGCACCATGAACTTTCTGGGCCTCTCTGCTGACATGATGGCGTGAGTGAATGGGGTGGCTAGCCTTCCAAGCAGCCTGGCCAGTTCGTCTTGTTCTGGAGGGTTCTGAGGTCCTCTCAAGGTAATTGTCCGGTCCATCGACTCGGCAATTTCCTCTACCCTCCGCGGGTCTCTGAGTCTGACATCTTGTGAACCCTGCCTGACAACCTCGGCTTCAGGGTAGTAGGGTTGATTACGCCCTTCGGACGGAGGAGGATTCCGAACCAGAGGGTTTGGTGTTGCATGAGAAGGCTCCTGCGGTGCCGGGTGTGCTCCCGAGGCCCTTGGAGTTGGGACTCGAGTAGTGCTCCGGTAATGGATGTCGGGGACGAAGGCGGATGTTCCCCAGCCAAGGACTGTTGATGGCTGCGGATCTCGGCCAGCGCAAGGAACACCTGAGGGGTGCCCAGGCTGGTTAGTTGGAGCCTGTGCATGAAGTTCTTCGTTCTCTGTAGCAACAGGAGGTTGCGTTCCTGCAACGAAGTTGACCGGCGGGCTAGGAGAACCCGCCGCTTGGTTCTGCGTGAGTGTTGCCAGTGTTCTAGTGATGGCAAGCAACTGCTCCTGCACTAGTTCATTGTGTCGTTTTATTGCTTCGATCTCTTGTCGCATAGGATTGGCCGCTGGCCCCCTTGTGCGGGGAGCAGGCAGCTGACGTTGAGCGTTTTGCGAATTCTAAGTATTCTGTCGTGGTCGGAGATTTGGTGCCATGGTTTTCTGGTGAGGAAAGAGTTGAGTTTATGAGTAGAGCACTTGGAGATTAGTTGTTCCCACAGACGGCGCCAAACTGATGCTGCACTTTTCGGCTTGCAATAAATATGGACTCCGTGACCTGTAGAACACTCAGAAAGATGATCAGAGGACCACCGGATTGGCTCCGGCGGTAGCCGCTCCGATGCTTAAGTAAGTAAAAGAATTGAAAGACTGTATTGAAAGCCAAAGAATGAGCATAAGAAATAAGGCGTACCTCTAGGGTTTAATTTATAGGCCGTGGCTTTCCTAAGTTGATTAGGATTCGATGCCATGAATATAAGGATTTGATCATCGGAGATTGCAGTTACCTTGTGGAGCATTGCATAGAGATAACCATAGAAGGTAGTTCCCTTGTTGAAGACTGCTTCCTTATTCCCTGCTCGGCACCCGCTAAGGCGGTGACGAGTTCTGGAATGTTGGTCTGGACCCTGTGATCAGTTCTAGATATATATGTTCTGAAGGTGTACGTCCGGTCTCTTCCGACCTGATGTAATGATCTATATGCTTGAGCTTTTAGTCATTAGCTGAGTGAGAATCATGTTGGCTGAACATGAGTCGGATTATGGTCATACGTGTCAAGTGTTGATTGGTCTGTTCTTTTATGGCATATCACTATTACATACATATATATTAGATTACAATATATATATATATAATATATAATATATATTAAAAAAGGCGTGGAAGTACAAAAATTAGGAGCCGCGTCTGAACGATAAGGACCATTCTATCCTAATGCGAGTGGGTTATGTCGTCGAGCAGATAGAGTCGCTTCAGATGCTCATCGAGCAACACTTCACGGATTAGGATCACCAGTTGGATAATCTCTAGGACAAAATTGACGCACTTCATAGAGTTGCCTAGTTTAATCAACGGAGTGCTATTTATCATCCATTAGTAAGGCTGACACTAGAATTGTTGGATATGCTTCTGATAAGGAGATGTATGATGATGGCACTACTAAAGAGACAACCTCAGGAAAAATCGCAGTAGTTGTCTTAGATTTTGGATTCGATACTATATTTAGTTACCTACTCCTGATGTATCTAAATCCTCTATATATTTTGAACATATATATATATATATATATAATATTGGCAGATTTTTTAGTACAATTTATTGTTTACATTTTTATTTTAAAAATATTTTAATCTAGGGGGAGAGTAACTATTTGCTATTTGCTATTTATGATAACATACATGATGCTACTTATGGTATGTTTGCTTAGTGGTATTGTGTAGAAAATTGGAATCTCTTCATTCCTTGCATATATAAGTTTTGGTGGATAAATATTTTTTTTGATTTTTGGTTTTGACATGTAATGGATCAATATAGTAAAAATTTATTTTTATATTTTGTCATGAAATTATCAAATGGTGAAATTGTTAGGAAATTTGAATTAGATACAATTGTAAAATTTTCTCTACTATGTTTATGTTGAAAATTCATTCCAAAAGTTTATGTTAAGTTTATAATTGTTAAGTCTAGATCAGTTTTGTTGAAACTTACATCGTTAGTTAATTACAGCTTGTGAATGTAGAATCTCATATCACACTAAAAGATAAAATCACACTAGATATCATGCACTCATGATTAGATCATTCTTAGGATGTATATGTGATTAATATTTATTTTAATTAAAACTATGGATTAAACTTATACATGGGTCAGACAATTTTAATTTTGACCTTAGGTTTAAAGGTGACTAAGTTATGTCATAAAAGTTCGTGGATTCTTAATAATTTTTTTTTACCAATATTCATAAATGGTTTAATTCTGAAATTTAAGTAAAAAATAGTAGGTTCTTCATCCGAACAGAATGCTGTGTCTAAACGGTAAAGACTTGACCATCCAAATGCGTGTCCCAATTTTGGTAGGTTTAGGAAATAATCTATTTTAAATTTGTTTAGGATTTGAGCAGTCCATATAAACTCTTATATGCAAAAAAAATACATTAAGTGCATAGAAAGAGAGCACATTGAGTTTTATTTTATATTGGGTGCATGGTTGCCTTTCCATAAACTTAATGAGTATTCTAATACTTTTGTAAATTCTTGAGTCTAAATACATATTTAGATTATGATTTCATATAGTCCCTTGTTCACAAAGGTTATTGTAAGTCTATGCATATTAAAATTGTGTTTTAGGTTCACTATTTATCCGGACACAATAGAATATTGATATGTGAAGCTCAGATTAGTGATGAAAAAAATTTATGTGAAGTTCACTGGTGAACACATAATCAGTAGTACGAAAAGACACAATGGAAAGGATCGTGTACGAATTGACTACGTTGAAAAACTATGACGGACTGCGGTAAGGTTAGTATGTTGAAGTCTGGTGTATCTTTATACGGATTAATTTCACATTGGATTTCTTGCAAGTGTGGTTTTTTTTTCTTCAAGAGGGTTTCTGACGTAAGAATCAGTGTTTTGCTCTTACTCTCTTTATTGTGTTTTATATTATATTTGATTGATATCTTTTATACAATACTTAGCCGTATGTTATTTGAAATTTGATATTAAATTTATATCTATAGAACAATCGATCTACTGTTTAGTTCAACGATTTATATTTAGTTAACTAGGTTAATTAGACAATTTTATTTGGGATATCTGTGTAGTCTGTGAGATAGTTTGTTAATTAAAACTTAATTTAGTTAATTGAGACCCATAACTGTCTCAGAAATATATGGGATTATTCCAAGAGTTTATTTAGAAAAAATACGAGATTTTTAGCTTTCTTAAGCAAAGGGTTTAGGAGAAGATTCAAGGATGGAAGGCCCCTTTACTTTCTCATGTTAGGCGCCAGCATTTAAGTTGTTTACTAAGTAATTTGGAAAAATTCAAAGCCAAAAAAGAATCTATTGGAAGAAATGGGATTTTTTTAAGTCTGTCAACACTGGAGTGAGGTTTGCTCTTAGCTACTTGACTGCTATTAATCAGGCACTGTTGGCAAAGATGGCTTGAAGAATCTGGAAGTATCCCGATTGCTTGCTTAGTTGAGCTCTTCTTGGAAAATATTGTGATAGGAAGTCTTTTATGCTCTTCAAAGCTGGTAATCAAGCTACCTGGGTTTGGAGTAGTATAGTGTAGGGCAGGGATCTATTAAAGTGGATTGTTGGTTCCGGTTCTAGAGTTAGGACTCGGAAGGATGAGTGGATTCCAAAGGTGAAAAACCATTATGTTCAGTCTCCCTTGAGTAGTCTTTTGCCTAATCTCATAGCGAAAGATCTTACTAATGTCCAGAGAGGAAGTGGAGAATGTTTTGTTTCCTTTGGCCATAGCTCAAAAGATTGTTTTAAATCCTTATTCCTTCTGGTCAGCAGGATGAGCTGATCTAGGAACCAAGTATTGATGGCATTTACAATGTTAAATCTGGATATTATTATGCTCTGCAGAATTTGAAGGACAGGAATGATATTGATTTTGGTAATGAGGGAAGGAAAAGTGTGGATAAATGCATGGAAAAGAATATGGAATTTGATATTCCTCCCAAGCATAATTTTTCATGTGGGAAAATCATAAAATCCATTCTTCCTATTAGATTTAGAAGGAAAGTCATAGATGATCCGACCTGTTCAATGTAGAAGGGAAATATAGGACTTCAATCATTTTTCTATTGGTTGTAAATATTCCAGATTCATTTGGAAGGGATCTATTCCGGGATTTGATCTCAAAGCGGAGTTCCTGATACTTTCCTAGATTAAGGTTGCCCCAAGCTCAGAGCTAGTCGCAGACTCATTCTGCATCTTTGAGCTATTCGGATTGGTAGAAATTAGGTTTCCTTTTGAGGGAAGGAATTCATCCTCTCATCTCCATTTATTTAGCCAATTTATGCTGGAAGACATTAAATCTAGCTAGACTGGATTGGATGAAGGATGGTAGATTTCAAAGTGGTCAGGACAGAAGGATTTTTGGCAAACTTTGCGGTAATTGTTGCTTGGTTCATTCTAATGATTGTATTCGTGCCAAAAGGATTGTCCTAGGAAACAGGATGGATGGGATGGTGCAGCTTGGATAGCCTTTACACATGGAGTAGTTAAGGTGGCTTCATCATCAGTTCCAACCGGTGCACTTTCACTTTTCAGGCAGAATCTCAGGCATGTTTGCAGGCTATCAACTGTGCTGTCTCTAAGGGTTTCAAGAGCATCAAAGTGGACATATTGTTCAAACTTAATTAGGATGCTTAATCTTTCTTTTTGAGACAAGGAGGTAAATAATATTACTAGGGAGATTAGGAGTAAGTTATCTTTATTTCACAGTTTTTTGTTTAAAAAGTTGGACAGATCTTCAGTCAAGGAAGCTCAAATAGCAGCTACAATGGCTGCAAATCATACTATTGTATTCTAAAGTCTTTGATTTAATTCTATTTTCAGATTTTCTTCTTCTTTATTTCAGACAAAAAAGGAAGCTGCTTGTGTATTTAACCTATCCATCCATTACTATACAAGTCTGGTAAAGCATTTATGGAATACTAGTCCCATTGATATGCATAAACTACAATATCCCCAAGTCTGTATTCTTCTTTGGAAATAATTAATACATGTATGAAATAATTCATAAATGTAATCACATGCAGGGTACATAAACAGTGATGAGACAACAATATAGGGGGAGCTGTTAAGATGACTAGGAGTATTAAATTATTGACAAAGGAACGGTGTAGAGATGATAAAAAAGAAAAAGAAAAAAAAGAAACACTATAGAGAACTATTTTATGGGTGATGGACCTTTCGGGAGTATGACAGGACCATTACAAAGTCCTTGGCTGAGGTGCCGACACATACTGGTACACTTTTTTATGTTGATGCTGCCTGCAACCACAAATCTACTAATTTTCGTAGTTGCAATGTTGGAAGCACAGGCTGACCCTGGCACATTATTTCCACCTGGAAGAAAAATAACATAAGAATCAGCAAAATAAAACATTGAGAATAGTCAGTCATTCCTTCTTTCATCAACATAAAATTGTAAAACTTTCAGAGAATTCACATGAGAAACATTGACTTCTGGCATCTTGTGTACAAATTGCAACTTTATCAACAAAAAGGTTGATATTTCCGAAGTTTCAACTTTTTAGTGTCAAACTCCCATTGAGCTTGTACAAAATGCTCCTAACAAGACAATAAACATAAAGGTCCTGGGCTTCTAACCATGCAGAGTCTCGGACACAGAAAAAAAAAATTGTCATGTATTAGCTTAACTGGTAAAGATTGAATCCCACCTTTACCTGGATTGAAGGGGTATATGGCAGGAGGGGGCTACCCACCGTTGTGTGGCAACTTCAATGTAATTAACTGTACCACTTAGTGTTTCTCAGTTCTAACAATTAAAAAGCATTTATAGATTTTCTCCTGGTTTCTTTCCAAAATTTTCCCTACGGAAATCCCTTTCACCCTCCCCCTCCGTCCCAGGTCTTGCATCCACCAATAACATTTCGTCCCTCGAGCATAAAACTTCAAATTTGGAACAATGGAATTCGTGCATTTTTTACAAAATTTTGTCCCTTGTTGGATTTACAAAATTTACAATCTATTTGAATTATGATAAAAAAGTTGTTGGGAGGAGGGGAAGGGGGGGGGGGGGTCAAAACCCTTTCTGTATTTCGATTTAGTTTCTAAGACTCCAGCTAAGAATATCTGATGCCAGCCTTACTGGATCAAGTGTTAGTGGTACCAACTTCTTGTGTTAGACCACACTAGCTAGCTACATTCTAGGTATACTAGCTATTCATACCTAAGGTAAGGTAAATTGACAAATAACAACTCAACCATACACTGTTTGTTTCAAATATTTTACTGAAAAGGAAAAAAATAGTGCTTTTGAATAAATTGTAACTACTTATTACCTTTATATGGTTGTGTCTTGACTCTTGATGCCACAATTTCTAAAGATAGGTGCATTGGTTACTCGGTGCTTTTGCCACATACCCACAAGTGAATTTTGAAGTTCTTAAAATTCTAATGCTAAAGAAAGGTGATCCACATATCAGGGTGGTGACTCTATGATGAGGGGCAATAAAAATATTTAAAAATAAAAACCAATGTGCACTAAGAAATTAACTAGATAACATCAAAAGGAAAATATGCTGGAGTATTCAATTCAATAGACAATACTTCTGGTACATTTCTGATGGTGCAAAGGCATGTATCTTTGTTTATTTCATATTGTTCTTCAAAAAAGGTTCTGATTATTGGAGTTAGGTCTTGCATTTCTACGGATGTTCTGGTTGCATACAAAGATTAAGTTACATTCAGAAGAATCATGGAATCTATTAAAAATAAAGGTTCACGTAACTTCCTTCCCCAGTAAAAACATATGACAAGTAATAAGATGAAAGCTTGTTTACAATTTTATTATAGCCAATTTTAATTTCAATTTTTTGCATGTACACAGACATTAATCCAGAAAAGACAAAACTCATATTAAAGTATACACTTCCATACAATAAAATACTTTGGGGATTTGCATCTGGAGTTCCAAAAACCATTACGAGTTGTATTTTTCTTAAATGGCAAAAAAAAAAGTGAAATGTCCTCACCTCAGCTTCACTCGTAAGATCAAGTTTCTTTACAAGGTACTTCTGGATAAATGAGACAGGCAAATTACCATCCCTGACAAGGGCAAAAAATGTACAAGTCAACATAAAATAAGATATTTGTTGCTGAGAAGAGGAATGTCCACATATATCAGTTTCCAACTCCATGAAAACACCCATAAATTCATGATGACTGTGTCACAAGAAATCTTATTTCCACTGGCTAGTGCAACTGAGAGGAGTAAATGGAAACAGGATATGCCAGCCCACGAGGAAGAATTATTATGGCTGAAAACTGATACATGCAACAGCCAATATTATTTCCTATAGAGACTGAATTCAATTCTTCAAATTACAGAGGATTTTTCTTCTTTTGAATTATACGAAACTTATTCATCTAGCACATTAATCCAAATTTGTCCCATACAATTAAAAAACTCTTCACAAATCCTATACGCAATTCTTAAGTAATTTCATAAAATATTCTGATCGTTCAAATACATCCAAAGAGAGAAAATATGTTTCATCTTTTTTTTCCCCTTTTTTTCTGACAAATGGCTTTTCCCCTATTCTAATTCCTATGTGGAAACCCTTTTCACAGTACTTAAACAATTCATCTCAAATTCTAAACTATTTATTGTCACAAATAATTCCCAAATTTCTCCAACCTCGATACAATTGGGTGCTTTTTCCTTTTTTATTTTTCAGAAGTACATTCAGGGTTAAATAGAAGAATTGCTATCTTTATAGAAGCCATGCATTAGTTTAGTGCATCAGAGCATCCTTGCAAATAAATTTTGTCTTCACGGTAATCCTAAGTTTATTGCAAAGATATTTTGAAACTATTTAAAAGAATACTCATTACACGTGCTCTTCTTAGATCAGTTGAATAACAGTATTGTACTTCATGGGAAAAAAATATAAGTAAATTCATGGTGATCAAATATATATCCAAAACTTTCACCATGTTATTGTTTTCACATATGTTTATGATAATTTTTCTTTGTTTAATCCATTTTTCAGCTGAAAACCCTATTTTTATTCATCACTTCATAATGATATTTCAAAATTCAAATGCTTATGTTTACACATGGTGCCTTCGGGATCTATAAAAGGCTGAATAAATTTGGAAAGAAAATGTCAGATGATTTGTATAAATTAAATGACTCTTCCCACAAAAATACCCTAAAGAAATAAAAGGTTCTAAATGGTTTTACACTGGACTTTCTCAAGCATTTGTTCACCCTGGAAAGGAAATAAGAGAAGTTTTCCTGAAAATATTTGAGAGGAGCATGTGTAGAGAAGGATATTTTGAAGTCTGGTGTGCGTCTATAGTATGACCATCGTGCTATAGTCTACATTCGAGACACTAGAGATCCTGTGGCATGGTGGCTAAGGTACGAGGTCCTCCAAAGTGCATTGCATTACTTGAGTGAGGGGCACTTTGGTCTTTCTAGAAATTGATAGATTCCAACTAATCCCCATTTTGGATAAACGAGGGACACGTGGCCCCCCCCAGCGCAAATCATGCTAACCTTAGATGTTGGCCCATGCCCCATCTACTATAATATGAGGCCAGATTCCTCGAACATCGGTAATGAAAGTCAAGTTAGTCAACTACCGAACAGTTACTATCAATCACATGAGCGAGAATATTCTGAATCTCCAACTTGTCTCATATCCTCTGAGATCAAGTTGCAGATCCACTATGGTCTCCTCTCTCTCAAGGAATCTCTTTCTAGATCACCTTTACCACTTTACCTTGAGGTCCTTGGTATTTTACTACTCCCTATAAGAACTTTACATCTCCCACCACCTACTCGTGACACATTAATCACACCTTGTGGCATATTCATTATCCTCGTTACACCCCCATCTCATCACTACCTACATTTTGGCAAACTCCACTAGGGAGTAGGGTGCATCGAAGATGATACCACCTGCAGTTTGCAAAGTGGTCTGGACACATAAAGAGGAACAAATGCCCTTGTAGCTGATCAAAATAGCTCACAATGGGAATGCATCAATTCGTCAAACTCAAGGACCTCAAGTCCTCCCTGAGGATATGATCTCATGAACTATCAGTGCTTCTCCATTACTAGATCTTCTCACGTTCCCAGAGTTTCCATTGGCCAAGACCAAAAAACAAAAAGAAGAAGAAATGTGAATACATTGGGAGTCTTTGAGTCAGTGTTAGAGGTGTTCCCAACACCCTTTGTTGAAGTCTTTTTTGGAGCTTTCTTATCTATCAACTCCTTATGCTTCTCAGTCTTGGAAGGTTTCAAATCCCTTGATAACTCCTGTGTCGTAGAGGGAATCATTCCATAAAATCCATGATCCATGTTCTCAATAAGCTTGGGAAGGTGTAGTGAGCTGTCATATTTCAGTACTTGGGGTCATTTTCTTTTGTCACCACCTGCGCATCCTTGGAAGAAAAGGCCATGAAGGCTTGAAATTGCACTTTCTAGAATCCCTGAAATCTGATCGTGGGAAGACCAAGGTTGCCTTCTCCTGGAATAATATTGAGTCCTAACTTCCCCGCTACCCTCTCAGAGCCAAGTTCATTGAAATGAAAAAAATTGCTTCTAAAAAACCTCTGGTAGGGAGATAAACCTGGAAGCCCTTAGTCATAGCCCAGTTTACGACCCACTCTAAAGGGCAGATAAATCGAACCCCCATTCGTTACCTTTGTCATGAAAGGCCAAGCAAGAGGAGTTCAAATCATCCCAGAGTTGGGCCCTAAGAGGGATTTCAAACTGAAGACACTCATCGTTGTAGGGTAAAGGTCCAAACTAAATTCCCTTGGAAGAATATTGACATAGGGACGAAAAATGAATTCCCTTTCCCTATCAGAAACTCAATCAAATTTTTAAATGTTTCTTTCCCTCTCCAATGGAATCCTCTTGGCCAAAAGCCCTCTAGGAAAGCTCTACTGTTGGGCACCACTTCTTTTGGTTGTGGAACGAGTAGTTCTGGCTTGACAGTAGCATATTTGGGAAAACACTCAAATAAGAACAACTCCAAAAACAATGTAGAAGAAAAGTTGACAATGTCAAATCACCCTATTGATCGTTGCTAGTCTGCGACAAATATGTCCAGTCTATGACAAAGATAACCATGAAATAGTGGACCTAATGCAAAAAAGTAGCCCTAAAGCAACTTGATTTCGGCTATAAAAACCTTTCGATCCTCAAGAGGCATGATAATGACGTACGTAACCAGCCAATAGACCAGTTAAACCATCAAGTTATGAGAACCGTTGAATTCCAGATGGTGATACACCTCATGTTGAACTCCGATGTTCAAGCCAAGCATAGGATGGAAGTGTTTGAAGAAATATCGTAGCCAAGCTACCAAGTTAGCTTTTCACCCACCACCTCTATAAAACTTCCAGTAGAGTTGGCACAATACATTTGATGCTCGTGTAAATATGCAACGATCTCCCTAACCTCGTCACTCTCATGAAGGGTTTGAAAATCGTGCATTCCAATTAGAGGAAGTCTGAGTAGAATTTCCAAATCTTTGAGTGTCATGGTAGACTCTCCTCGAGCTATTACAAAAGTGTGAGACAAAGTGCTCCACCACGAGGTCAACAAGAGCAGACTATTGTTGACTTTCCTAAAATTCTAAAAGTTAATTCTCGGTAGTCTCGCACTGTCTAAGATCCTCATTGTAGCAAGGAACCTTCTATACTCATTGTTCTCCAAGATGACATCTATCTATGCGCTCCACTCATTAATCGCCCAAAGCTCGCCACGAAGTGGGTAACCAAAAGGATGATCTCCATTTTTAATACCTATTATACTAATAGCCTTAGGGGATATCCCTTCGCCTTCATCTGATCCTCTTCGAGGACAAGCAACAAAGGCTTATCCACTGACTACTCTATGGTGTCTAGATCACCGCTCTTCCCGCCTATGTATGGGCCTCTTCTCCATTCCTCTTCTGGAGGGAATGGTTGGGCTTTACCGTCCACGTACAAATACTCACCCAATTTCAAACTCATAGTTAAAGAGCTAAAAAGACTCTTAAATACCCAACAAAGATTATGAATCTTCGACAACAACTCGAATTATTAGTGAAGAAACTTTAAATATCCCTCGAATGACTATAAATCTTCGATGCATTTCAAATGCTTAATACAGTTAAAATTTAATAGAGTACCCTCACCCATAGTTTAAAAAGTAATAGTGAAAATGTGAAAGGAACCTATTTCTGCATGATCTCATGGGGTAATCATTGCCCATTACCGTAAAAACGTGGCAGTTCAAACAATAGTGATCCTTCAGAATTCAATGCACCACTTCAAATTCAACCAATGGAGGACTCCAAAATATATCACCCAAAAGCAAATAGTACATCTGGCACCAATATCTCTGAGCTAACAACACTTCCCATTAATGACAGAGACACGTGGTGCATCATTGCATGCCAATTCTCTCTATTAGGACTCCCAAAGATTACTGCGTAAGGGGCAAAATATAGGTGACCAAGACTTTCACGAAGACAAATCTTGCCACATGGACACTCCAATGATGGGCTAGCTTCACATCCATGACAATAAAGCTACTAGGTCATCAGACCTAGCAATGACACGCAGTTTGACCACAAGGAGATGAGTGTCTTGCCCCCGAGGCAATTATATGACGTGCCAATCTCGAATTTCCACACACTTACAATTGTCTAAAGGAAAAGCACCAAGTGTTGCCTGTAGACAAGCTTTGAGTAAGGTCCCTTGCACTAGATTGACCCACTCCTTCCTGTAACTTGGTCAAGCTACTCTTTAGCGCCCTAACGCAACACTGTATTCCCTACCTACCTATTCTATAAGGACCACATGACAACTAGTTACACAAGAACTGCATTTTTTCTACAATCTCATGGATAGCCTGGAGAGATTGTTGAAGTTTGACACGTGTCAATAGTATGACCATTGTGCTATAATCCACATCCGGGACACTCAAGGAGGTCTTGTGGCTAAGGTACAGGGTCCTCCAAAGTGCATTGCATTCCTTGAGTGAGGGGCACTTTGGTCTTTTTAAAACCTAAGTGATTTCAACTAACCCCTATTCTAGACATATGTTGGACATGTAACACCCCAACACAAATCATGCTAACCCTAGAGGTTGGCACGTGCCCTACCTACTATAAATACAAGGTTAGATTCCTCGAACATCAGTAATGAAAGTCAACTAATCACCTGAGAGAGTATCTTGAATCTAAACTTGTCTCATCTCCTTTATGAGATCGAGTTGTAGATCTACCATGGTCCCCACTTTCTCAAGGAATCTCTCTTTCTAGATTGTCTTTACCTTTTCCCTAACCACTTTATTTCGAGGTCCTTTGGTATTGTCCAACTTGTAATTACTACTTCGTGTACAAAAGTTAAATTTCCCATGACCTACAAGGGGAAATACAGAAACACGTAAACTATTAATCATACCTTGAGTGAGCATCTCCGGTGGTGACTCAAATTTTTACCCAAATTTAAATCATAATTTGAGTAAAAGATGAATTTGAGTCTCATGCTCTCTATTGGTCACTTAAATTTGGGTCTATGAACAATACTGAACTGATTTGGGTCTAGATTTGAGTAAAATACTGCTTGAGTTTCGGTTTGAATAACCACTGGAGAAGATTTTTGTGAATTTTGACTCAAATTTAAATTTGAGTCAGGATTTGAGTCACCACTAGAGATGCTTTTTATAAACTATTACATGAACAATGCTCTAGACACTAGTCAAAACAGCCACCTTTTTTTTGTACATAAAGGTTGCCAAGTTCTTGAATCTAATTGGTCCTTGGACAACATGTTAGAAATAGAGCTGACGTTCTATTTACATGACCCAATCTGAAGGAACCCAAGGACCTGTAGTTTTTCAAAACCTAAGTCGAACAGAAGAGAACAAATTTACACTATCTCATTCAATGACCCTTTTTTGTTTACTTTGAAAAAAAATGGAAATTCATCAATTTATTTTAAGAGAAAAACAGACTTTCAAGGTTTTTAAATATTTTTACATCTAAAAACTTTATCTAGATTTCCCTTTTTCAGGATTATTATTATTATGTTTCTAAAAGGGTGGGGATTGTAGAGTTTAGTCCATTGCTCCGATGAGTTTAACTAGAGAAAGATACCCTAATATGTCAATAAAGCTCGTGAGTTCAACTAAAGCGGGATACCTAATATGTTAACAAATGCATATTTCTTCTTAATTAGAAGATTAGACAAAATAAGAATGAAATCCATGGAAATTTACGATTTTGACCAAGTCAAATGCAAATTTGAGAAACTAAGAACCTCGCAAAGACAACTCTCTAATAATTAATAATATTGGGAGACCCAAGATTATTAATTAATGGAATTTGCAATTATTAAGTTCCTTAACAATTTTTTTAACCAAGAAAACAATTATAAATCCCTCTCACGTATCAATTTTTATGCATAAAAATAAGACATGCAAACATATTTCTAATGGTGATAAAAAAAATTAAAATAAAATAATGAATATGTATTTTATTCTATTTTAAGTTTAGAAAAGGTTCCGACTCTCTTTTTTTTATTATTGAAAAATTAGTGTTACTAATAACTTCTATATAATATACATACATATACACATTTATTTTCTCTTCTAATAATTAATGTTGCAAAGAGATTCTTTCAAAAAAAAAATTATTAATTATTAAGTAATAGAATATTGGTTGTTCACTATGGAACGAAGTTGATTCATAAAAAAAGTATTGAATATTAGAACTTAACAAGTTATAGAATATTAATTATTAGAAGGTTTGGGATTGTTCTTGAAGATGGAAGTCTAAGAATCAGATGAGTCTAAAATATGCTTGGGTTCACGAAAGTAGACCTTGGCTAACTGTTTCAGCTGTCTTAGCGTGCAGCCAAGCCATAGTCCCAATTATTTGTCCTTGTCTTTATGAAACGAAATTATCCATCAATATTTGAGAGAATTTTCTGATTAACTCCCATCCTAACATGAACCCTTTTTGAAATATGCCTCTAATTCTAGAAGGCCAGTGGGTGGTAGGAGAGGAGCCTACAATAAACCTTACCCTATACTAGTTTGCAGGTAAGAGGGCTTCTTGATATTGGGAATTGCATTCCACAGTGGCATTTGACCACCTAACAGAGTAAGATAATGAGCCCATATTTCTGGCATATAAAAACAAGGAGTTCCAAATCAATGATGCATCTTGCTATTATTGCTCACCTAAAGAGCTGGTTACCAGTCCTAGAAGAGCACTCCTACATTCAGTTTCCAATGTTTTAGTTTTCCATCAGGGATTGTTGATCAAATGCTTCAGACCATGTAAACATGTATGCATTTTCATTCTTTGACATTTGTTGTTCAGACAAAGGGATGCAACGACCAATGATCACGGTAAGGTTGCTCCATTGTGACTTGGAGGCCACGGGCTCGAGTCGTGAAATCAGCTTCTCCACTTCTGGGAATAAGGCTAACCCTCCCCAAACCCCACAATGGTATTGGTAGGAGCCTCGTGCACTAGGCTAACCCTTTTATCACTGTAAAAGAGGATGTCCATGATCCTTCTAACTTAATCTTGTTCATAACTTTTTATGTCTCCAATCTCGCTACTATCTTCTTGTCTCTCACAGGTTTTTTTTAAAAAAAAAAAAATTATAAAGAATCTCTAACAAATTTTCCATGGCATCAAGTACCATGATGAAAAATGCTTGATACCAATTACTAGCCTGAATTTACCATAGTATGGCTCTTGTATTTATTTTACTACTTGACACCTCATATCCTAACTTCACACATATTAACATACTTTACGTAGATGTATGATATGAGCATGCACGCATAGATGTGTGTAAATGATGTGCAAGTATTGTCTAGACAAGCAACATAAGGTACCTTCTTATTCAACTTAGTGTGGTGCCATTAGCATTACCAACAAAGAAAAACAAATACATACAATAAAATATACGAGTAAAACTAATGAAATAAATAGAGTCACATTTCTCTCTCTCTCCACACGCACGCACACAGACTTGGAGGACCTCTTGGTGTTTTCCCCTTGGTGATCATAGCTTCCAGCACATATTTCTCTAGAAATCCTGCAACCTGTCACCTTTGAGATCAAGTCGATTCGATCACTTTTTTGAAAAACCCCACAACCTTTCCTTAACCTTATAAAACCATAACCCTACAAGCTTTCCTTAACCAAAAGGGACAACAAAACCATACATCAGCAGCTCTATTCAAGTTTCCTAAACCTGTCCCACATCGAGAAGATAGAGTTCCTAAACCCCACCAGAGTTAACTAGCCCTCGTATTCTCCTGGACTACCATTTTTCCAGGTCCACCCCCAAATCTTCTGATATTTGAAAATCAACTCAATTTCATATCTAAATCTAATCAAGTAACAAAGAGGAGTTCTACTTTAATTGGAACAAATGAGTTAAATAATATCAAAATACTCAAAATATAGTATGTTCTAGGATTTTAGAGTGCTTACTTGTATTGTGTTATTGGTTCCTGACCATAAAACACATCTTCCTAAGAAGGACGTGTATAATGTTAATTCTAAAAAATAGGTTCCTTTGAAACAGGAAAAAAGATTAATTGAAATTTTGGAAACATTTTGAAACTTCACCTTGCATGCTGTGGCTGTTTAAAAGAACCTCCGTCCAAATTTGCTTCAAGAGATATACTATTGAGCATGTAAACATGAGAATGTGCAAACCAGTATTTCTGTTTCTTCAGTTAGTTTCTTTCATCGATAGGTATGATTTACTTTTTATTTTTATGGGCAAAGAAACCCACTAATGGCGTGAAGGAGGCGCAAACCATGTTCATGCGAAGAGTGTACAGAAAAGAAAGAAGAAAGAACAGAACATAAGCGCTATGACTCCATACCATATTCCACCCCCCACCCCTCCACACACACCGAAGGGGAAAAAAACAAGGGAATAATGTGAGACAGTAAAACTTACTGATAGAAAAAAAATACATGGAGCTCAAAAAAAAACTTTTTTTAGCTGGAAACCAGCAATTCTGTGCCTTCATTGAGAGGTAAGATCTATTCATTTCTTCTTATAGTTATCATAGTTTCGCAATTTGCTGCTCATTTCCAAAATTAGTGACTTGTTAGATGTCAAGTTATTCAAGTGCAGGTGTCCAGGAAACTACTGCAATTTTTTCTACACACTGCTTCCAAATCTTTATTTTTCTCAACAAATACCAGTTATTTATTTATTGGGTAGTAAAATCCAAATCAATGAGAAGAAACAATCTATTGATGAGATTATTTAATCAGTATATTATATGATATATCATAATTCTTTTACTAGTTTTTGATAAACCAAAAAGAAAAACTGAGGCCCCTAAATTTTCATATTAGGAAATGGATCTCCTGATGGCACAAACAACTATTCATGGAAATCCAAACCACATACGCTGGTTAACAGAATGTCCCATCCCCCCCCCCCCCCCCCAACACACACGTGAAGATATCTCGAAATCCAAAATTGATGAGAAGCATATCTTGTCAATATACAATTACATTTCTTATACATATATTAATTGCTCTTCCATACTCATTCACTTTTGCAGGAACCTATTTTTGAAGTCCCAAATTCTATTACATTTCTTATGCACGTTTCTATTTTTTTATATACATTATTATACATATTTTTGAAGTCCTAAATTTTATTTTATAACTACAGTAGTTAAGCAAAGCATGTGATGAGTGTGTGCATGTGCTCGTGTGTAAAGTACATGAAAAAGTGAACACACAAAACATGTAAATTGTGTGATCATTTCTTAAAATGTTCTAATGATATAAAGTTTAAAAATAAATAAATAAATAGAGGAAGAAGAAGAAGGAACACGACCAAAAAGAGCAACATAGCACTATTAAAGTAACAGATTAGTTGTGGGATCAGGGAAACTCACTTTATCCTTAAGTAAAAGGCAGATATCTGTGGCAAATGAATATCTTCTTTCCTGAAACCATTTACATAAGATTTAACAAAATCTAGTCATAATTTCAAGACACCAGAAAAAATGAATTCTGCACGATTTTATTACTAAAATATCATCTTACTGGTCTTCTGAGGCAACCAATGAGAACCAAATTGGACAGTTTCTTCTGTTCTGTTTAGCCCCCATGGAATCAAGCATAGCCTGTTCGGAGGCACACAACCCTCTAGCTGCACGTTTTCGGCCAACTGCACGCAACCTTCTACGTTTCACCTGTCCCAGTAGCAAAGTCGGTCCATTCTTGTCATCTTGAACTTTTGACTTATGTTGACGTTCCTTAACTCTGGTTTTAGGCACATGTACTTCACAGTCAGGAGCATTGAGTGGTTCTAATTTGGCAGGAGAAGAGTCTTGTGAATTTAGTTTTAAACACTTGGTTCTGTTTGCAGCTTCGACGAGACAATTTAAGGGTTTCCATAAATCGACATTTCCTTCCAATGCTTCAGCATTCTCCATGTCTCTTTTAGGTGCCCGATTGTGAAAAGGCTCACTCGGTGAAGAACACTACAAGAATCAAGGATTTAAAAGTGTTAAAACAGTAACTCAAATGCATTATTAACTGAAAAGAATAGCTTTCTAAATCTATCTTAATTCTTTTTGAGATGTAATATACACGCACCCATGTCCCAGGCAGGACTTGAAACCTGCACCTCCCCCCTTTTAGGGTGGCAGGAGATATCACTCAAGTTAACAGCTGGAGGTAAAAAATCATGTCTAAGTTTTTAGTCATGCAACTATAAAGAAACCAACTTCAAGCCTCTACCTGCCTCTTATGTTGCAAAATTTTGTTTAGAGTCTCAGGGGAGCTCGAGCTCTCTGGGAAGTCTTCTGTTAGGATATTCTTCTTTCTTAGTGCGTTCCTCAATGGAAAAACTGGAACCTCGTACAGAAGCAGCCTTTCTGGCAACAGATTTTGTTCTCCTTCCAGTCAATCCAGTCTGCATAGACACTTTGGGAGTGCTGACCAATGATGATAAAGATCTCTCCTTCCTTTTAACTGGAAGTGAAATTGAAGGTACAACTTCAGTGCCCTTAATCTTTCTTCTTCTAAAGGGGAAGATTTTGACTCTTATGTCTTGCAAATTGTGGTCTGGCCTGCATATTTCAATGGGAACAATTACGCAAGCATATCTCAACACAAAGCCCCAGAATACAAAGCTGATCCAAATGCCTTTAGAACAATTCTGTCAAATGAAACCCCCAAAGGGGTAGAAGTAGATAGAGATCTCTAATGCTTTTGGAGTTACAAAGCCAATCAACAGGATTCATGGGTGCTAAACTAGATTAAGCCCTAAGATGCACAAACATTGAATCTCTCTCTTTCTCTCACAGACAAACATTCTCTTCTGTCTCTTCTTAATATTTTTCTCCTTTTATTGAGAGGCTTGGATGTCTCTTACGTACGCTCCTTCCCCTCCTCTAATATATTCTCCCCCCCGTCACTCTCCCTCTATCTTCTCTTATTCCCTTCTCCCTCTTAGAGTTCTTTTTATCTCAAAAGTCTTTTATTCTTTTATCCTCCCACCTAAAACACTCCTTCCTTCTCCTTGTCCTCATTTTCTCTTTCTTGTTCTCTTTCTCCTTTCCTTCCTTTTTGTTCTGTCTCCTTTCTTATATAAGAAAAACCTTATCACAGTCCTGAATGAACATCTATCCACAATGGATTTGAGATTAAATTGACTGAAAGGGTCCAACCCATGCTGGTAAGCCATTACTAGGGATGGACACATTACTGACCATTCTCTATAAAAGAGAAGATACTTCTCAATTCGTTGGCAGTAGAATCCCAGAGACAACTTCTGACATCAATCCCTTCAAAGATACACTTAACGAGAGATAATTTATCCACAATCATCATCTTGTTCTGTTCTTCCCTGAGCAATCCTACATCACCACCCCCACCCCCAAGAACTACAGATGCAGGAAATTAGGACATTAACAAAGAAGGGATTCATAGAGATGCTGTCCCATTAGTTTCTGCCAAAAAAAAGAAGAGAGGAATCAATTGGGTAATGAAGAAAACAATGACCAATTATATCACTGGCAGCCCAGCAAATAACTCTATTGTAGTTGAAACGGTGTCTCTTCTGCAGCATCTGCATCTCACAAGTGCTTATTTCCTCTTGCTAAATATCATGATAACACTTTAATTCTAGAAAGAAACCTTTACAATCTAATAGGAAAGGCAGGAGAAGAAGAGGGTTTGTCTACAGATCTAAAAAAAGAGTCACAAGAAAAGGACCCATTAGGCTCAAAGATCCAAACTCTAAAAAATTGTTGGGGGGGGGGGGGGGGGGGGGGGGGTGCGCGCAAAGTTAATAATGTTATAATAATTACGTAAAGGGAAAGCTCAGTGCATGAGGCTTGTGCCCCTATGGGGTCTGGGATGCTTATATGTATACAATCTTTACCATTAAGCCAAGTCAAGCAATACCAATGAAAGCAAACAAACTCTGCAATTATCCAAGAAAGACTACTATTATTGATATCATTATCCCGGTGTGGATGGCTTTGGTTCCTCTATGTGAAGAAGGTGATCTCTTCACCACCATTGAATATTTCCCATTAATTTTCTAATTGTATCATTGACTTTCTTTTAGTTATGGTGTTTTGTTGGTTTTTAAGAGATCCAAAGTAAAATAACTCTTGTAATTATTTAGAAATAATGTTTCTTCCATTAGGGTGAAAACAAAAAAACAAAAAAAAACTGGTTGGATTCGGGTTGACCCAACCCGTATTCGACTCATTTAATTACGGGTCAAATATGGGTTCAACCCATTTTGACCCAACCCATTTTCAACTCGCCCACTTTGCCAGGCCTAGCTCATGACACATGAATATGGGTGCTTTGAGCTTGAGAAGTTGTATCAACTGGGAAGATTTCTAAGTTTTAAAAATAGAATTGTAGGTTTCACCTCGTAGTAGTTGCCATTGGG
The DNA here is from genome assembly GCA_008638375.1 of Nyssa sinensis. Lineage (NCBI taxonomy): Eukaryota > Viridiplantae > Streptophyta > Magnoliopsida > Cornales > Nyssaceae > Nyssa > Nyssa sinensis. Next base: position 20,392,053 of record CM018039.1, on the reverse strand, counting down.
TTTTCACAAAGAGAGAGAGAGAGAGTTGTATGCATATATATAAAACTATGGTTAAATATGTTCTTATAAACATTAAAGCAACATGTATGATAGCACACGTAATTATTCAGGTGATATGATGTAGGACAGTGAAATAAAATTACCATTTAGGCAGTAACATTGCCAAGAATCCAGAAATCTTTTGCAGTTGGATACTGGTGCAGGACAAGTACTTAATGGTTGACTATGTGATTAATTGGAATTGGTGTAGACCAAGAGGTGTCTCACACAAGGGGACCTGTTGCCAAGAAGGACTTGTGGTTCACTTTCAGGTTTGGAAGGTTGCAATTGGGTATGCGAGGTAGAATTCAGAAACGTATAACTCACGCCACTTTGTGGAGTATATCGAAAAAAATAAAATAACATAAAATAGAACATAGAGGAAGTTCTGAAGACACGGAGACCTCAATTGTTAACTTGAGCTCTACTATGAAAAAGTGTCTCCTTATGTGGGGTTCTTTAACAATGATGCATGAATCTATAGCCAAATATCATCTACTGCAAGAAAAGCTTAGATAAGAAAGAAAGGTTGAATAATGATCATTTTGCATAGAAAAATATGGAAAATATCTTATTTTCCATAACTAAATTCAACACACCAAATTTATTTTTTTCTTGAATTAGTTACGTTTTATGAATATTTCTTGATCTAATAATTATCCTTCAATGTATCAGTTGACAATAAAAGTGAATCCTTTAGAAAGATACTCAATTTAACTCAACAAAGCCTTATCCCAATCATTTGGGGTCAGCTACATGAATCTTGTCTCGCCATTTTGCTCTATTGATTACCATTTCCTCATACCACATTATCATATTTTTTTATTATCTCTAACAAAATTAAGTTTAGTCACCCTCAATGTGAACCATGTCGCTCTTCCTTATTGGTGTATTTAATGGTCTTCATTATACATGGCCATACCACTTTTAAGTGGTTTTCTCTCATTTTATTTCTTATAGGTGCTACTCCTACCTATCTCACGAATATGTTCATTATTTTATCTTTTCTTGTTTTACCGCACATCAATCTCAATATCCCCATTTCAGCTACACTCAATTTATTAACATGTTTCTTAACAACCCAACATTCTATTCCATACAATAATCCTTTAGAAAGATCTTATAAAGAAGTTTCTAACATTGCTATTATCTTTTCTCCTTTGTTCAGTAACACTATTACTATATATTTGTTTAGAAATAAAGTTGATATGTACCTATATAAATTCCTAAAATTTAAGAATGACTTTTCTGCGCTAGATATGGAGTTTTCAATAACTAAACCTTTCATGCATTTTAATGAATTTCAAAAAAATTTGTAAATCCCATTTAGATACATTTGTAGCAGCAAGGCTTTTGTACTCATTCACCTATATCCAGTATACAATACATGTATGTGTGATGAATTGACCAAAATGCCAAGTTATAAAATCTACATAGGACTGACCTGAGTTTCTCCACTGGAACACAGCCCAGATCGATATTGCAAACAGGACAGGAATCCACCTCCTCATCTGAGAGCTTCTCATATATACACTTTCTGCAAACTGGTTTTTCAGTTCAAAAGTAAATGTCTCAGAAAGTCCTTGGTGAAAGACTATAAAACTCAAGTAGGACATGGAGTTAAAAATATTCCATATTGTGAGAGCATAAACAACTTGAGGTAACCCAAAATAACAATGCATTTAATATTCTCCTTGTTCTTTTCTTTGATAGGTAAGTGGCCCTTGGGATAGGGACCTTAGGAATATCACCCCAAGCCTCTTTGCAATTCATCCAACCTTAAGGGTTATATTCTCCTAGTTTTTTAATCAACTGGAAGAGAACTTATAGTGATAATGAGAGAACTTATTGTGATAATGAGAGCCAGAGGAAAGAGACATGCAAAAATTTTGGTAGACTTTTAAATCAGTATCCATAGAAGAATGCTACAGACATAACTGATCAAAAGAAAAAAAAAAAAGAAGAGAATGCTATTGACATCAATTGAAGGAGCAACATCCGAATAAGCTACCGATGCATTTAACATTCTCCAGGTTTTTAAATCAAAGGGAACAGAACTTATAGTGATACAAGAGCCATGCAGAAATTTTGAGACTTATAATGAGCATCCGTAGAAGAATGCTATGGACATCAATTGAAGAAATAAATTAATTACACCTGAATAGGCTACTGTTCAAGTTATAACAATAGTGAAATTTTGGTTCAGAATGCAATTAAGAATTGAACTTATTACCAACAAAAAAATGGAAATATAATCAAAATATTCTTACAAAATATTGGGAATGCTAAATAGGTGTATTTGCCAACATTTTAGGGTGTCAACCAATGAAATACTTGAGTGATTCAGCAATCTGTTATGTAGTGAGTAGACCAGATGATTATAGCCTTTTGCAATAATTTTTCACTCTGATTTATATATACTTGTTGGGTTTACCTTGTGGCTTCTTAAGTTTTTTTTTTTTTTTTTTTTCAAAAAAGGAAGCCTTTTAAATTAAATGCTAACCTGTCATCCTACTAAAATTTCTTCATCATGGAAAACTACAGCCATGCAAAAGTTGAAGGACAATTTAGAACGACTACATCAAAGTTGTTACCAAATCAAGAAACTTATTATAATCCTCAAGGCTCCATTTCTTTTGATAAATATCATTTTATTGGGAAGGAAAGGACACAATTTAATATTGACTTCAAACTGATACAAGTGGTTCCTCATGCTAGACAAATGGGAAACCTCTTCCCAAGTCTTTTAGGAATGTTTTCCTTGACATTTACAGACTCGGAAAAATTTGGAAAAGGTTTCCAGTGAAACAAATACTAGATAACATCAAGTAGGCTTAAGGGTCCAGCTAAAATATGAGTTCCATCAAGGAAACAAATTCCAGTGGAACTACAGAGCCTAAGCAAGATACTAAAACTGCACCTGTATCAAGACCAAACAGAGCAGCAAATAAAACCAAACAAAGATGTTGAAAATCTCTCTTAAACTGATCAGAACCCAAAGGGGAATGAATAGATAATAAACATGAATGGTTTGTGGAAACTAACTATGACCACTACCATCTAGTTGCAGGAAATTGATACATCTGCTTCATGCAAGAACTGCTGATATTTAATATTGAAAGACCCAAAACAGGAACTCCCCCCTTCCCCAGACAAAAGCAATTGCAATTAAACTTTCTACAAAGTATCAGCTAAAATCATATGCTCCCCAGATTCTAACCAAATATTCCTAAGCAGCACTTGGTAAGAGGCCAGACAATTAATCTGTGCACTAAGACCCCGAGATGGCTTACATAAACATGGAGATTTGAAATTAAAGAGTTAGTTAGACTGCCTTACATTGTGGTTTTCCATTATCAAATGAACCAAGACTAAAGAGACCAAGGATCAAAATTTCGTTTCTTTTCCATCGAAACGGCCGAGACGTTTCCGTTTCTCAAGGAACCGAAACGAAACACTAGTGGAATATCGAAATTCACATGTTTACATGAAAGCAAAATTGTTTCCGTGGAAATATACCGAAACTAGTGGAAATATACCAAATCAAAGGAAACATTTCTTTTATATCAACAATAATTCTAAAAGTTAGTAAAAAATAATATCCATTTATTTTTCAAGGATTAAGGCTCAAAATTACAAGAAGATATTTCTATTATTTTTCCTAAAATAATAGAAAAATAGTAGGAGAAATAAAGTGTAGAGAAACAACTATTTTAATACTAAGTTACTAATTATAATAGGTTTAAATCACTATTTGTTTTACTTTTTATTTTATATGTAACTCATGTCAAATTATCTAATTCGTGAATATTACATAGTATATATCTATTATATCATTTATCATGAATTAGTGTCATTTATCATGAATATGATGTGTATGCCTTAAACATGCACAAATATTCAATAAATAGGCTTATTTGTATAAATAAATAAATTTTAAGTTATGTTTCCACATGTCTCCAATTTTTTCTCCGTTTCTATTATGTTTCTGAAACGTTTCCGTTTCCGAACAGACTGAAACTATACATCGAAACGATATTTTGATCCTTGAAAGAGACGCAAAAAAAGGTAGGTTATTTGGCCACCAAATGGCATAAATGTCCAAAGAATTTGATGAACTATGGTGGAAAAGAAAAAATGAACCTAGTAATGATGGCCAACCACATAATGCGAAGTAAGATGGCTACATGTATGAATGATCACAAAACAACCACCATAACAGAGATCCTAGTAAACAACATAACAAGCAGAACAAATTGATCAATAGTCATGGATATGAATAGAAGCTATAGAGGCTATCAAAGAACATAAAGACCATTGTGTGATCTATATGAGATTATGGAGTTGTTTACATATGCTCAAATCAAATTCAATAGGTACAAAATTCGATCAGGATCATCGTGTGATTTGACTTGAGAAGATTATGAAGTCATTTCAATGAAACCAAATGATATAAGATGACAAATAAAGTTTCCCAGGTATGATGTAATTCAGTATGATCGATTGTGGCAGGAACTTGATTGTTCAACAAGAATCAAAATAAAGACATGAACACAACAAAGAGAATAGCAACAGTAGCATATATAAATATTTTCTTTACAATCTAAATATTATTAACTCAGGCTAGAACTTTCATAACCTCTGCCTCTGCTAGATAATTATAAGACCTCCATTTCCATTCTAATATATTTGCAATTGGATAGATTTAAAAGGATTTACACAAGGAAGAAACTGATCAAACAATTAAATGGAGAAAGACATTTTTTTTAAATGTGATTCAAATAAATGACTTTGTGGCACAGACTACGCAGTATGAGATAATTGTAGCCAACACATCATACACAAAGTATGCAATTTTAACATTCTTCGAAGGCAATAAATTTCCACCAACTTAAAGGGTTACATGTAACAACCATCTCACCCATCTAGCATTATGGCACTACTATCAGACTTCATTTGCTTAAAACATGCCTGTAATGCTCTTGAAACATATTTATGCTCGACCATAATGAATAGTAAAGTGCCTTCCTTTTTTTCCTTTTTTTTTTTGCCACGTAAGAAGGGGCAGGGGGAATCCTAAACTATGTGTGTGAGTGGCAAGGCTCGACCAGAGTGGTGCACAGGGGAAAGATGGATCTTTCCATCTCAGATAAGTCAACTTCCCTAAAGTTCCTTCCTTTTCTGAGAGAGTACAAAATGCATTAGCTACTAACAGAAATATTTTCCATTTCTCTCTAGTTTTTTTTTTTTTTGAAAAACTCAATTGTTAATTCAAATTCATAGACACAGGTCATCAGAAAAATAAATATAACTGAAAAATAAGTGACAAAGAAAGAAGATCACAAATACATAGTATGAGTATTAGTCCACAAAGGAAATAAATTACAATAAAAACCAATATTCTGATGTCGCAAAATAAATCCAAAACCAAGGTAGGCAGAACCCAGATCATATATTGTAAAATAAGAACAAAACATACAAAATTACCAAAAGAAAAATGAAAAAGGAAGACATTCAAAAAGAAAAGGATGCAGAATAAATAAAAAAAAAAAACTAACAAGTATAATCACGCAATTGCAAAATAAATACAAAACCATACCACAAAGTCACTCAGTAAGAAGAGCCTAAGTCATAATATGAAATATATGAACAATCTCACATCACAATCAGTACAGAAGAGGTGTTAAAGAAGATTCAGATCAAAATAAACAGAAACAGAGTAAAGAAACTAACATGTATGAAGGCACAGAGAGATGGTAGTGGCATCCTTCAAAATCTTGTTACAGAGAGGGCATGTAATTAATGCCGCCAGTGTCTCCGTCCTTACTTTCACGACCTGACTCGCCATTTCTATCTATATGTCTCTCTACTTTCTCTCTCTAAGCTGCATTCAACAATGAATCATTCAGAAGAATGAGATTGGGAAATTTCGTGAAGGAAAAAGATACAAACTCGTTTAGCTTTATGGGTACGTAGTCAGAACTGTGGATCTGTTGATTGGAAAATTTTCATGAATTGTGAGGTGAAATTTGAAGATGGGATTGGATTGTTTGGGAGAAATTTACGTGGGGTTTGTTGGATATATTGGGACGAACTAATCAAACGGTTGATCAGGTGGAGGATTATGAACGGGACAGAGAGAGTTTCAATGAAAGAGCATGACCCAAGATGGAAGGTTTCATAAACATGCGCGAAATGTTTAGACACGAGTTCGAGTTCGAGTTCGAGTTCGATGGGAACAACCAATTCGAGGAATGCCTGTGGCTAAACTGCGCCGTTTGGTGGGCACTGCCAGTTAAACTTCACATCCCCGAGGGCCCTAACGACCGAGAAGTTATTCGGTGGCACATCATGCATATCACATTTACCGTGAACCCTCCTATAATTGAAATTTAATAAATTAATAACTTCTACTAATTAATAGATTTTTAAGCAAATGACTTGATTTTATAATGTATGATTAATATTTTTATTACTCAAGATTTAATTTTTTAAAAAAAAATACCTTTGTATTATTAATTATTAAAAAGATAAAATAATTATATATGTACTTATATATATTTCATTTATTATATGTTTTAGTAATTACATTTATTAATTCTACATAATTATAATCAAAACCAGTGTATTTTAAGTACAAGGAATATAAATTTTTTAGTTCAAAAAGATATTATGAATTTTTGTGTATTTTAAGTTGAACATTTTATGCTTTTTTTTTTCATGAATAATCAAAATGTCATTGAAAATTTTCATGTAAAGTTTTTTTTTTTTTTTAAGAACCGAAGGTCGTATGCATGTAATTAATAATTTTTGGTTAATGAAAATGTGAGGAAACTTAATAATTAATATATTTTTTTTGTCTCTAATATTTATTAATTAAAGAGGGTTGACTGTATATAATTGTTAAAATTTATAAGTCACGCTATATCATTGATGCTGCACTTTTTGACTCGCAACACGTGAGGGCTCCGTGACCTGTAGAACACTCAGAAAGATGATCAGAGGACCACCGGATTGTCTCCGGCGGTAGCCGCTCCGATGCTTAAGTAAGTAAGGGAATTGAAAGACTGTATTGAAAGTCAAAGAATGAGCATAAGAATCCAAAGCGTACCTCTAGGGTTTAATATATAAGCCGTGGTTCTCCTAATTTTGATTAGGTTTTGCCGCCACGAATATCGGGATTTGATCATCAGAGATTTGCAGTTACCTTGTGGAGCATTGAATCGTAGATGGAGATAACCATAGATAGTAGTTTCCGTGTTGAAGGCTGTTTCCTTATTCCCCGCTTAACGGCTGTTAAGGAAACCATATATGCAGTGTTCGAATAAATACTGTCCAGAACAGGAGGTCTGGACGATGTACATGAGAATATCCTGAACGCTCCATCTGTACTGTATGACCGAGTTCATCGGTTCTGAATGATATATAAATAAGAATGCCCCGAAGGCTTATGGCTGCTCTGTATGATAGACATATATGAGAATACCCTGAAGGCTTGTAGCTGTTCTGTATGACCGAAATATACGAGCTCTGTAGGATCGAGATTTGTTAATCTGATAGGCACACGTGTCTCAAACTGATTGGTGTGTCTGTTTATGGTATATCAGCTACTCCCCCCCCCCCCCCGAGCCCTTGTCAAAAGCTAGGGTTTTAACTAGGGTTGAGGGTTTTGTGAAGAGTCATACGTTTTGCCTTCCTATTTCTCAAGACGTCGGTTTAACGCGTCATTTATTGCGCAGCCGATACTCGAGAACTCATCATTACTTTCAACCGTTGTGTCGGCTCGTCTTGGAAGGCTCATATTTCGAATGTGTATATAGAGAGAGGGAAAAGCCTTTCATACCTTTCTTCTGTATTTACTTCCACAGTACCAGACCGCCATTCGACATATCTTGAAGTTTTGGAGGATCCCCGGTGTTCATAATTCTTTCTTGGTTTCAGGTTCGACTTTTAGTCCCCTTCTTCATTCCTTCTTGTTTGTTTCATCTCTTTCTCTTGTTCGCCATGTCTGGCTTAGAATCACACCCTGGTTTGGGAAGTCCTTCTGTGACTGATCCTCAAATGCAATTAGTGAATGTTGATGAAAATAGAATGGTAGTTCCTCCCTCCAGTCCGGGGGTCAGGATTGTCGATGCTTTTGATGATCCCCCGAACAGGGCTGGCGAAACCTCTAGTCGGTCTGATCGTAGAGAAGAGGGTGAGAGTGTAATTACTGAAAGTATGCTGAAGGAGTTATGGGCGAAGTTCAAACTTCCAAAAAATGTTGCTTTCAGGGTCCCAGATTCTCAAGATCGCCCGGGCGATGTTAGAGATGGAGAAATCTGTGCCTATCTGGCCTGGTTTGAACTAGGTCTTACACTCCCCTTTCCTGATATAATAAAACAATTCTTTTGTTGGTTTGATCTGTGCCCCGCAGACCTGAACCTTAACAGTTGGAGACATCTGTTGAGCTTTATCGTATTAGGGCATATGAATAATGTCAAGGTGTCCCTTGACCTGATCCAGTAGCAATATGGATCTAAAACTTCTAAAGGCGGAAGGCCTTTATTACATGTCTTTTGATAGTGGGTTCAGACCCCTTACTTCTGTGCCCTCCTCCAACAAGACCTGGAAGAAATGATACTTCTTTATTAAAGGAGGATGGGAATTCAAGAACTTCGAGGGTCAACCTTCACATTCCCTCGAACCACTGGGCCAAGGGGTGAGGTTTAACTTTTCCGTGGCTGTGTTGACTCTGTTTTGTTTGCCAATTTGTTGAACTGATCAATTTCTGTGTTTGCTTTGCAGTTAAGAGTGCGTGGACGAGGACCAGATTTCTCTCCCGCGATTCAGAAGCAGTATAAGAAGCTTTTGAAGCCCAGCATTAGGGATCATTCTTCCATTGTCAACCCTGATAAATTAATGGCTGCCAGGGGTAGTGTCGAGGAGATAGCTGATAATGTGATGGCTCAGTGGGAGTCCGGGCCATCACCGCCTGCGGTGGGGGAGGCTTCTTCTCTAGTGGTCCCTCCCGTTCCGAAGAAGCGGAGGCTGATTTCGTCCTCTCCCGGGCCTACTAAGAGGGAGGAAGAGGCTCCCGTCCCTATCACGGTGGTTCCTCCAATCCCGTCTCGTCGAGCGAGTAAGGAGGCATCATCATCGGTGGCTCCTGACGTTGCTGGTCAGGGAGCCAAGAAGATTCTGAGTGAGTTCTGGGCCAAAGGCTCAGTTAAAATTAAGCCTCAGGCGTCTGGGAAGCTGCTTGCTGACTTGACCGCTCTTCAGGTTAAGGTGAGCTCGTTAGGACCATATTTTCCTTACCTTTAAGCGTTTCTACTGGTATTTGAGTCGTTTTCCTTGTGTTATGCAGACCTTGCATACCCTTTCTGCTTTGGTGGAGGTTTCTCCATCTGTGGAGGAGCTCGACCAACTTAGGGCCAATCTGGACGAACTGGGACTCCAGTTAGGTACTGCTCGGTCGGAGGCTCACGATTCTGCGGAGAAGTTGAAGGAGTGTCAGAACTCCTTGATAGTGATGGAGTCGGAGAGGAACCTTGCCGTTGAGCGGGCGAGGAGGTTGCAGGTGGAGATGAACGGCTTGCGGTACCAGCACAGTAGGCAGCTCGATGCAGCCGTGGAGCAGGCATTGGTGGACAATGAGGAAGAGATGAGGTCGAAGCTGGAAGGAATGGCCCATCGTTTGATTACGTTTGGGTTTAATAACTTCCGCTCTCGGCTTCTTGCCAAGTTTCCTGACCTAGACGTTTCCTCCATTGTGCCGCCTGGGTCTGAACCTCCAGAGGTCAACCAGGACGAAGTGGCTGATGTCCTCCCGGCCGATCCCACAGAAGTGGTTGTACCGACTGAGGTGGTTGATACTGTACCTGCCGAACCTTCTCCTGTCGTTGATCCTGTTCCTGCTGATCAGGCTTAGGATCCATATTTTGTTATTTTTCAATGTACTTGAGACATACATTTGTTTAATGGAACAGTCTTTTGGTTAATGCTCGCCTTTTTGGTTATATTGCTCTGTAGCATTTGTGCGTATCTTTGAGTTATGTAGCTCTGTAGTGCCTTAACGTGTAGTTGATGGTAATAATTATTGCAAGTTACCCTGCTCTGGAGTTTAGTGTATACCAGATCAGATTTTCTTCTGCAGGAAGCTGTGTTCCGAACTTCTTTACTTGCCTTAGGCCAGTAATTGGAGACTTCTGTTTTGAAGTATTTCAAAGCTGACCGTTCTGAATTCGGGGACATAATAATAAGTGGATATCTTTGTGGTTGTAGTTTGGTTGATCAGATCTTCTGTCTCCAGATCTGTTAGAAATCAAGAAACGTCATAGTTGATGGAACTCTGTTGTACACGTGGTCCTGTAAGTGTCAATGACATGGAGAAACCGTCACGTCACATACATGGGAAAGATTAAAAGCCTGTGTATTACGTGTATGGCCCTGCCCTTTGTTTCTCCCGAAAAGGTGGTTTAATACTCCATTTATTGCGCCTTCGCCGTTTGGGATTTCGAAGCTAGCACTTCGCTTAACCGCTGTGACGGTTCAGCTGGGTCGCCTTTGGTCTTCCAGTGTCTATATATATGGAAACGAGGGCATATGGTTGTGCTCAACCCTTCTGCTCCCCGAATTGTTTGTAAGAGAGGTTTTTATATGCTGTCGGAGTTCTTCCACTCGTTCGGAGATGATGGATGATTCCTTGCCTGAGTTAGGAATAATTAAACTGTGGCCAAAAGTTAACCCTCCCCTATTTTCAGTCTCCAAGGAAGGATTGAAGGAGGCACAAGTCTTCTTGTTTCCTCTGGTATCTAGTCGAGATTTCTCCGATTGGTGGTGGCCCCTCCCTGATTCAACCGAGGCCTGGAGCGTTGGTGATGAAGACGAAGGTGAGTTGCCTCCTCTTCCTCACGCCCTGTCAGAGACCCTTGCTCCAAGTGGCTGGGGTGAAACAGACGGTGTGAAGAAGAAGATTGAAGATGGGTTGCCTCCTCCCGCTTATAACTCGGCAGTGACGACTGCTCTGAGGGAGATGAACAGGGGCCGCCTTCTCCCCTTTGTGACTTGGCAGGAACCCTTGCTTCAATTGGCTGGGGCGTTATGCCGATTACAAAGGTGGAGAACGAAAAGTCTTCTGAGGCTCAGAGCCCTCATCATCGGTTGGTCATGGGACCAGTGATAGTGATGATGAAATGGCCTGGGCACTACTTGATGCAGACTGGGGTTCAGGGTTCCTTCCTTTCAAATGAAGCCGATGAAGGCGGTTTTGAAGGTTTTGGATCTTGTGCCCCTTTATCATCCCAGGAGAAGAGCCATTATGTTGCCAAGCGTAGCTTCTGTAATAGCTTCTGTAATAGCTTCTGTAGTAGCTTCTGTAGTAGTGTCTTGGTACTGATGTAAATCTTTTTGAGTTATCAATAAAGTTGAATTTCTTCTTCTCAGATCTGATATTTTCTATGAATGTGCTCTTTTGAAACTTAAGCACCTTCTAATGCATTGCCGATTGTTCTGAAAATAAATCAAAAACTTAGAAAAATGCCAGAATCGAAGTACTTCACCTTTGGTTGAAACCATGGTGCTGGTTTGTTTGACAGATAAGTCAAATAATGTAAGTGTCAGATCCGAGGTATTCCGTTCTAGGAAACTTTAGTTGACAAGTGCTCGGAACTTCTGCCTTTGGATAGACTGGATCACAGAATCCGCTAGTTGAAGATGGTCCAGGCTCTGAAGGCCGGTGCATTAATAGATAGACCAGGCTCTGGAGGCCTGTGCATTAATAGATAGACCAGGCTCTGGAGGCCTGTGCATTAATATATGGACCAGGCTCTGGAGGCCTGTGCATTAATAGATGGACCAGGCTCTGGAGGCCTGTGCATTAATTGATGGACCAAGTCATAAGACTTGTGCATTAATAGATGGACCAGGCTCTGGAGGCCTGTGTATTAATAGATGGACCAAGTCATAAGACTTGTGCATTAATAGATGGACCAGGCTCTGAAGGCCTGTGCATTAATAGATGGACCAAGTCATAAGACTTGTGCATTAATAGATGGACCAGGCTCTGGAGGCCTGTGCATTAATAGATGGACCAGGCTCTGAAGGCCTGTGCATTAATAGATGGACCAAGTCATAAGACTTGTGCATTAATAGATGGACCAGGCTCTGGAGGCCTGTGCATTAATAGAGGGACCAGGCTCTAGGGGCCTATGCATTAAGAGATGGACCAGGCTCTGAAGGCCTGTGCATTAATAGATGGACCAAGTCATAAGACTTGTGCATTAATAGATGGACCAAGTCATAAGACTTGTGCATTAATAGATGGACCAGGCTCTGAAGGCCTGTGCATTAATAGATGGACCAAGTCATAAGACTTGTGCATTAATAGATGGACCAGGCTCTGGAGGCCTGTGCATTAATAGATGGACAGTTTTAAGGAAGTAAAAGGAAAAAAATCTTCATTGATAATACTTCCGCAAGTGTTCTACGTTCCATAGCCTAGGAACAGGTTTCCCAGTCGTGTCTTCAAGCCAGTAAGTGGTAGATCGAACGACCTTCGTTACTTTGTAGGGGCCTTCCCAATTTGGTGACAACTTTCCCATGGTGGGATCCTTGGTGTTCTGAAAGACTCTTCTTAAGACGAAGTCTCCAACTTGAAAGCTGACTGTCTTGAGTCCTATCCTGGATTTATTGACCATTCTTTGTTGGTAGGCTTCCATCCTGATGCTGGCCTGATCCCTTCTCTCTTCGAGCAAATCCAAGTTCTCCATCAGCTGCTGATCATTGGATTCTTGCTCAAAGGCCTCAGTCCTCAGAGTTGGCATACCGATTTCAACCGGAATTACTGCTTCTGTCCCATAGGCTAATGAGAAGGGCGTTTCAGAGGTGGGAGTTCTTCTGGTTGTACGGTAGGCCCAAAGGACTCCTGGGAGCTCTTCTGCCTACTTCCCTTTGGCTTGTTCCAACCTTTTCTTTAACCTATCAAGGATTGTTCGGTTGGTGACCTTTGCCTGCCCATTTGCTTGTGGATGGCCTGGAGAGGCAAAGTGCTGCCTGATGTTGAGATTTTCGCAGAATGCCTTGAAGCCTTTACCAGTAAATTGTGTCCCATTATCCGAGATAATTACACGTGGTATGCCAAACCTGCAGACAATGTTCTTCCAGGTGAAGCTTTCGACTTCCTTTTCTGTAATATGCGTTAAAGGCTCGGCTTCGGCCCATTTAGAGAAGTAGTCGATAGCTACCAAGAGGTACTTCCTGTTTGGAGGTGCTCGTGGTAACGGGCCCACAATGTCCATTCCCCATTGAGCAAAGGGCCAAGGACTAAGAATCGGGATGAGCTCGTGCTGAGGCTGGTGTTGGTACGAGGCGAATCTCTGACATATGTCACACTTCCGAACATATTCTTTAGCCTGTTTCAGCATGCCGGGCCAGTAGTAGCCCTGTGATAGAGCTCGGTGGGCTATAGTTCTGCCCCCATTGTGATTCCCGCAAATTCCCTCGTGAATTTCAGCCAAAACATATTGTGACTCATCTGGAGCCAAACACTTTAACAGAGGTTGAGAATATGACCTCCTGTAAAGTTTGTTGTTCAGGATCAGGTACCGAGCCGCTCTGATTCGGATTCTCCTGGCTTTGTTTTTATCCTCTGGGAGGAGCCCGGATCTTAGATACTAGGAGGATTGGGGTCATCCAGCTCTGGGTCTGTTCATCAATTTGAGCAACTGATGCTTCTTCAATGCTGGATCCTGGCTGAAAAGAGATTTTAACGGTGGAGTCTGTTTCAGACTTGAGGCGGGAGGCCATGTTAGCCAGAGCATCTGCTCTTGCAGTTCTGACTTCTCTCAATCTTCTGGATAGTGAAAGTCTGGAAAGAATGCTTTAAATGGTTCACCAATTCGGAGTACCGAAGCATCCTGTCATCCTTAATGGCAAACTCTCCCAAAACTTGGCTTACTACCAGTTGGGAGTCAGAGAAGACATCGAGGTTCTGAGCCTCGCATTCCAGGGCAAGCTTCATTCCTAAGATTAGGGCCTCATATTCAGCTTCATTATTAGAAGCTCTAAATCCCAGGCTGACTGCTTTTTCCGATGTAAGTCCATCAGGGGACTGTAGTACCAGTCCTACCCCTGATCCTTGATCGGTTGACGAACCATCAATATACAGCAGCCAGGTTCCTGTAGTTTCGGCGATTTGTGCTTCGTTCTGCAGTGCCGGGGTGAACTCGGCTACAAAGTCAGCTAAGGCCTGCCCTTTAATGGAGTTTCGGGGTACATATGCTATGTCAAACTCCCCTAGCTCCACAGACCACTTGACCAATCTTCCCGATACCTCGGGTTTCCTCAGTATTGACTTTAGAGGATAGGCAGTTGGAATCTCAATTGGATGGGCCTGGAAGTAAGGTCGAAGCTTCCGGGCTGATATGACCAAGGCATAGGCCAGCTTCTCTACTTCTGGGTATCTTTTCTCCGTGTCAAGTAGTGCCCTACTGACGTAGAATATAGGCCTCTGTACTCCTTTGTCCTGTCTGATTAGTGCGGAACTGACCGCGTTCTCAGAGACTGCTAGGTACAGGAGCAGCTTTTCTCCTTGTACAGGTTTTGACAGGAGCTCTGGAGAGGCTAGGTACTCCTTTAGTTCTTGGAAGGAATGCTCGCATTCTTCTGTCCATTGCAAAGCCTTGCTGCCCTTCAGAGCTTTAAAGAAAGGTAGGCAGCGATCGGTGGACTTGGATATAAATCTGCTCAATGCGGCGACTCTGCCGTTCAGTGCCTGAATCTCCTTTCTGGTCTTTGGCGACTTCAGTCCAATCAGGGCTTGGATCTGAGTGGGATCTGCTTCGATACCTCTTTGAGAGACGATGTACCCCAAGAATTTTCCCTTCGTAACTCCGAAGGTACATTTCGAGGGGTTGAGCTTCATCTTGTGCTGTCTGAGGATATCGAAGGTCTGGGCTAAGTGCTGGAGGTGGCTGCCTTTCTGGAGGCTCTTTACCAGCATGTCGTCGATGTATACCTCCATGGTGCTGCCAAGTAGTGGGCTGAACATCTTGTTCACCAACCGTTGGTAAGTGGCTCCAGCATTCTTCAAACCGAAAGGCATCACTCTGTAGCAGTAGAGTCCTCTTTCGGTTATGAAGGCAGTCTTTTCCTGATCTGGAGGGTACATCTGGATCTGGTTGTATCCAGAGTAGGCGTCCATGAAACTCATAAGCTCATGCCCTGCAGTGGCGTCAACCAGTTGATCTATTCTCGGCAGTGGAAAGCTGTCCTTGGGGCATGCTTTGTTGAGGTCTGTATAGTCAACACAGACTCTCCACTTGTCGTTCTTCTTCTTGACGAGCACAGTGTTGGCTAGCCACTCGGGATAGAAAACTTCCCGTATCATCCTGGCGTCTAGCAGCCTCTGGACTTCTTCGTCTATAACCCGATGCCGTTCGGGAGCGATCGGTCTTCTCTTCTGTCTGACTGGGGGGTGATCTGGATCTACCATCAGTTTGTGAGTTATCAGATTAGGATCTATCCCCTCCATGTCCCTGGTTTCCCAAGCAAAGATAGAGAGGTTGTTCTTCAGAAACCTGACTATCTTTTCCTGCTCGGTGGGCGTAAGGTCTGGGCCGATGTACAAATAACGCCCCTCTGCTTCTGAACTGACCAGTATCTTGATGGGCTCGCCAACAGGCTTGGCTCGGCTATCACGTCCCCTTGGGCTCAGGGGCTCTTCAACACCGGATGGGCAATCTTCCACCTCGGGAGTGTGAGTGAAAACCGGATCTGCACAGTCCCGAGTGTACTGTAATTGCTATTTTGGAGCTGTCTCCTTGAGGGCAATAGCGTGACATTCTCGTGAGGTTGGCTGACATCCTCGGACCGAGTGCACGCTCTGATTGTGGGCGTACTTCAGACACTGATGAAGGGTCGAAGTGACCGCCCCTATCTGGTGTAACCAGGGTCTCCCGATGATGACGTTGTGTGGAGACTTCATGTTCAACACCATGTATTCAGAGATGGTGGTCTTCTGCCCTTCACCTTCCCCAATAGTGGTAGGAAGGTCAACTCTCCCCAGGGGGGTGCTGAGGTTGCCATCAAAAGCTACCATTACGGCAGTGGTGGGCTTGACGCTGTCCTGGTCTATGCCCATCCGCTTAAGCGGTTCATAGAGTAGAATGTTGACTGAGCTGCCAGTGTCGACTAGGACTCTTCTAGTTTCGAAGTTGGCGATTCTGAGGGTGATAACAAGGGCATCACTGTGAGGGCAGTGTACCCCTGCTAGATCTTACTCGGTGAACTGGATTTCTGGCCCTGGCTTGAGCCTCTTTTCGACGTTGGAGACCTGCAAGATGTTTGGGGTGGTTCTGGCCTCCCGAGCATATCTTTTTCTTGCCCTGTTGGACATTCCTGTAATAGGGGAGTCAGCATGGAGGACGTAGATAACATGGTTGTTTTGCCTCTGAGGCTCGTTTCGTCCTTCCCGCTGCTCTTGCCTCTGTTCGGGCCTCTGATCTGGCCGCTGCTGAGGCTTGTCTTCTTGGGGGTTCTGCCTTCCGTCTTGTTTGACGAACTCCCGAAGACGTCCCTTCTTTATGAGCTGTTCTATCTCATATCGGAGGGTCCTGCAAGTGTTAGTAGTATGCCCATGATCTTTATGGAAATTGCAATACTTACTTTGATCCCGCAGGCTGGGATCTCCTTTGATCGGCTCTGGCCACCTCAGGTTCTCCCGATCTCGGATCTACCGGAGTACCTGGTTTGGAGTGGTGTTCAAAGGCGTGAAGTTGGTGAACTCCCTTGGTGGGGAGTTGTACACAGCTCTGGGAGCTGTTTTCTTCTCTGGGCTTCTGACCCTCTTTTTGTTGGAGTCTTTTCTGTGATCCTCCTTCCTATAGTCCTCCCGCTTCGGATTATCCCTCTGGGTCTGATCCTTGCCCTTCTGGGCTGAGCGGTTGGCTTCTTCCAGGTTGATGTATTTTTTGGCCCGATCCATCAATGCTGCCATATCGGCCGGGGGGCTCTTTGTCAAGGAATCTCTGAAGCCACCTTGGGCAAGCCCGGCAGTAAGGGCCGCAACAAGGAATTTCGGGCTGCAATCCGTGATCTCAGTGAGCTCGGTGTTGAAGCGGGCAATGTAGGCCCGGAGGGATTCCTCCTTGGTCTGCTTAACATTCAGCAGGAATTCTGGCCCCCTTCTGAGCCTCCTGCTGGTCATAAATCTATCCAAGAACTGTCTACCGAGCTCGTAAAAGCTGGCAACGGAGTTCAGAGGGAGGTTGTGGAACCACTTCAGAGCTGTTCCCTTCAAGCTGGTGATGAACGTTCGGCACATGAAAGCATCTGAGGCTCCGTGAAGGGCCATCGTATGCTGATAATGAGATAGGTGATCCCCTGGATCTCCAGATCCGTCATAGAGAGTGAATTTGGGCACCACGAACTTTCTAGGCCTCTCTTCGGACATGATGGCGTGGGTGAACGGAGTGGCTAGTCTTCCGAGCAGCCTGGCCAGTTCGTCTTGCTCTGGAGGGTTCTGAGGTCCTCTTAAGCCGATTGTCCGGTCCATAGACTCGGCAATCTCCTCTACCCTTCGCGGGTCTCTGAGTCTGACATCTTGTGAACCCTGCCTGACAGCCTCGGCTTCAGGGTAGTAGGGTGGAGTGCGCCCTTCGGATGGAGGAGGAATCCGAACCGGTGGGACTGGCGCTGCATGATAAGGTTCTTGTGGTGCCGGGGGTGCTCCCGAAACCCTAGGAGTTGGGGCTCGAGTAGTGCTCCGATGCACGTCGGGGACAAAAGCGGATGTTCCCCAGCCAGGGACTGTTGATGGCTGTGGATCTCGGCCAGCGTGAGCGATGCCTGAGGGGTGCCCAGGCTGGTTAGTGGGGGCCTGCCCACGAAGTTCTTCATTCTCCGTGGCAACCGGGGGTTGCGTTCCTGCAACGAAGTTGACCGGTGGGCTAGGTGAAGCCGCCGCTTGGTTCTGCGTGAGCGTTGCCAGCGTTCTAGTAATGGCTAGCAACTGCTCCTGCACCAGTTCATTGTGTCGTTTTATTGCTTCGATCTCTTGTCGCATAGGGTTGGCCGCTGGTCCCCTTGTGCATGGAGCAGGCGGCTGACGCTGAGCGTTTTGCGAACTCTGAGTATTCTGTCGGGGTCGGAGATTTGGTGCCATGGTTTTCCGATGGGGAATAAGATGAGTTTACGAATAAAGCACGTAGAGATTAGTCGTTCCCACAGACGGCGCCAAACTGATGCTGCACTTTTTGACTCGCAACACGTGAGGGCTCCGTGACCTGTAGAACACTCAGAAAGATGATCAGAGGACCACCGGATTGGCTCCGGCGGTAGCCGCTCCGATGCTTAAATAAGTAAGGGAATTGAAAGACTGTATTGAAAGTCAAAGAATGAGCATAAGAATCCAAAGCGTACCTCTAGGGTTTAATATATAAGCCGTGGTTCTCCTAATTTTGATTAGGTTTTGCCGCCACGAATATCGGGATTTGATCATCAGAGATTTGCAGTTACCTTGTGGAGCATTGAATCGTAGATGGAGATAACCATAGATAGTAGTTTCCGTGTTGAAGGCTGTTTCCTTATTCCCCGCTTAACGGCTGTTAAGGAAACCATATATGCAGTGTCGAATAAATACTGTCCAGAATAGGAGGTCTGGACGATGTACATGAGAATATCCTGAACGCTCCATCTGTACTGTATGACCGAGTTCATCGGTTCTGAATGATATATAAATAAGAATGCCCCGAAGGCTTATGGCTGCTCTGTATGATAGACATATATGAGAATACCCCGAAGGCTTGTAGCTGTTCTGTATGACCGAAATATACGAGCTCTGTAGGATCGAGATTTGTTAATCTGATAGGCACACGTGTCTCAAACTGATTGGTGTGTCTGTTTATGGTATATCAATCATCATGTAGAGTTATTTTTAATTATTTTTTATTAGGATTTATTGTAACGCCCACTCCTAGTAAATTAAGAAATTAAATCAACGTAATGATATATTAACAATTCAAGAGACTTTTCCTAAAACATAAGCTAACTATGGTGAACCTGACCTAACCAAGATTAATAAAGCTAGTGGTTCAGTGATCCATATATAACCAACCTAATATGGAAATGTATTATGCCAAATATTATGAATTAATAAATAATTTAATTAATTATGAATTATAAAAAAATAGAGAAAATACAAAGAAATTACCTAAAATACTAAGAAAAATAAATGAAAAAGATTATCCACAAAAAATATGACCTATACATAATACTAGGGGTCAAATACACCCATTCAAGTGTACATACGTTTGTATATGCATATAAACATATATATATATATATATAGGAAAATGAAGGAAAAATAAAAAGAAAATTGGTAAAAATAATTAAAAAATTATTTTTACCCATCATGTGACTAGCATATGATCGGGAAGGCTGATACATATACATAGAGTGTGTTTATGCGTGTATATGTATACATATATATATATATATAAGAAATTGTATATTCAAAAGAAAGGTGAGGAAAAGGGGGACAAAAAAAAGAGGGAAAAGACACATGGCAACTCATTTTTTTTTTTTTTGGAGCCTCATCCTAGGCTACTACACTATTCATTCCAGCCCCTCGAGCCCTCCACTTGATGTGAGGTACATTAAAACACTAAGAGAGAAAATCATGACTATAAGCAACCATTCAAACATAAGGCTCTAATCTACTAAAAATTGTGAGAGGAGAATAAGGATTTTCATATAAGAATGAGTTGCAAAAGGAAAAATCAGAAAACCATCAAACAGGTAAAAGACTTGAATTCTTTTAGTTCATTTTAGTTTCTACATATATTTTAGGCTTGGTAGACCATTTAGATGATCTTAGAGACTTCTGAAATGACCAGTTCAAGGTGAACCACCATTAAAGGTGGCTTAAAGCACTGCCCAGAAATCAACTTAAACAAAAACCTATTTTATAAACGAGGACCTAACCTATATGGAAAGTAGATTAAGAAACAAAAAAACCAAGTGATTTGGCTCAGAAATAAGCATTTACCAGTCACTTGCAAGTTGAGCCATTAATGGCTAATGTTTGGAACAAACCTCAAAACTCAACTCAATGAACGGGAAATGAAGGCTTGAAGCTCAATGATCTCAACCAAACAAACCATACCAAAAATGGCCTTGAAATGGCCATGAACTAAGCCATTTACAGTAGGGATTGTTGAACCCTAGGACCCCACTTTGAGCTATATTCGAAGCTCAAAACCAACAAGGATCTTTGTAACGTTTCATAAATTTAGAAAATATATAAATGGATAATATTAGCTTTACATAATAATGATGATCACAAACACATGAATAAAGACTTGGAGTGTAGAATCAGAAAGGAAAAATGAGAGCCAATTTTGGGTCTTCGTTTGAATGAATGGAAGTTCATTTGAACGAATGTTAGTAACCCTTCGTTCGACCTTCGTTTGATGCTCGTTCGAACAAAGTCTCACTCGTTCGAACGAGGCCTTGTTCATTCGAACGAGCATGCGGCAGATCACTTTATGTTATGAGCCAAAGAGTCATTTTCTTCTTTTCCAAACTCTCTCAAGCCAAGAGGGAGTTAGGTTTTTGCTATTTTCTTTGATTTCTAAGCCATATAAACACATTATACCACAATGATTCATCTCTAGGAAGAATCTCACCGATTAAAAGTTGAGATTTCTTCAAGAACAAAGGGTAAGACTTAGGACTTTCATTTCTTCCTTTAGTTCTTCAATTTTTTTATGAGTATAGCTTGATTAAGTAAAATAAACAATGTAAATCTTTTCTTAAATTTTGGGAACAATGATTGAAGCTTGAAATTTAGAATCTCTTTCGCTCTCTCTCTCTCTCTCTCTCTCTATATATATATATACATATATATATATATACACACACAAATCAACACTTATTTTGAGGTAGGGCTTTTAACTTAGGTGAAGAATGAAGATTAGGGAGAAAACATGCATTACATGAAATTTCTGTAGACCATCATGTGTGAAAATTGTGTAGAAAATGATGTCAATTACTAGATGGACTAGTAGATGAACATTGCATGCTTAGCCCTTGATATATTCTTGTTCAATATGATGATGAATGTATTCGATGCATGGTCCCGACTTAAAATTATTTTACTTAAATGTCCAAAAGTCATTAAATTGTTATTTATGGACTTGTAAAACGTTGGTGTGTCTACCAAGTGTATGATAGAATGTTTGGATAGTTGTGATCATGTTATATTGTAAAATTATTGGTTGTATTGTGTATGTGATTCTTTCCCTTTAATATGAAAACTATTATTCCTTTTGTTAGGATGTGTGCCCTCATATCCAGGATATTTTATTATTATTTAATAGATTTGATTATTATTGAGTTTTATATTACCATATGTTTAGATGTTGCTTTATATCATGAGATGACTAATCCTTGAATTGTCATTAGGACTGGAAATCTTATCTGTAAAATTGTAATACAGTTAACCTTTCTATCATAAGGTGGTTTATCTCAACCATCAGAGTAGTGGACTATAGGTTATTGTATTGGTGTATTGTGAATACACTGAATTAGATCACTATAAGAAAAGTATCATTTGGAATTGTCACCTTTAATCAGTTTCTTATTCACTATTCACAGTAAGCTTTTAATCTTGAGAGAATAGTGAACTCAAATTCTGAATAATGATGACTTTGAGTTACCAATGAGTGAGGTCTTTTAGATCAACACCTCGGTATCTTGGGAAGTCATTATTTAGACTGTGGGAACACATATTGTAATACCCTGACCCGAGTTAGCACGTATACCGAGGTAAACCGGGTCGGGTAGAGTGCCATCAAATGTAACCGAGTTGTTTAGGCTCCATATTTGATATCGCATGTACTGTGCAACTTTAAGGACCAAAATGGTATCAGTTATACGGTTAATACCGAACAACCCAGAACTATGCCTCGAAATGCGTGCATGCACGTATTTCCATGCATGCATCCGTACATACACATGCATAGCTTATGATATATTAGTGTATGTATATGTGCCCGAAAATTTATATATACGTATATATATAAATATAAAGCATGTATATATATATAGGTATATATGTATAAATATGCAAGTATTATATATGTATTTATACATGTATATATATATAATAGTATAAAGCATGTATATATAAGTATTAAAAGAAAAGAAAAGAAACAAAGAAAAGAAAAAGGGAAAGGGAACTGCCAAGTGCAGGATTGTGATGTGTGTGTGTGTGTCGGTTAGTGTGTGTGTGTGTGTGTGTATATAATATATTATATATATATATAAGTACACAAAATCTCTCAAACTTTAAATGCAATATTGCATTTGGCAGAGAGAGATCAGACCTAGGCCATAGAAGGAGGCTCTAGGTGGAGAAGAAACCGAGAGAGAGAGAGAGAAAGAGAGAGAGAAAGTGTCGGTGGGGGTGTGTGTGTATATGAAGGGTATTGGGAAGTAACAAAAAGAGAAAGAAATCAAGGGAAAAAGCTAGAAGTGGACCAAGAAGGATACAGAAGTGGAAGGAGGGTGTTACACCAAGAAAATCAGAAATTATAAGTGAGTAACTGTTTCTATCATGATTCGTAGCATTTAAATTATAGGGTTATGTCAAGCATAAAATCAGAAATCTAATGCAAAAAGAATCGAGGAATTTGGTTGAAAACTTACTGAGAAAACCCTAGTTGCAGGTTTCGGGTAGCTATGATTTTCCCTAGTATTTCATACATGAAATCTAACCTAAACCACCTAGAAATGATTCTATTTAGTGCAGAAGATAGTTAGAAAAGGAAGGAGTGAAAAACAGTGAGGAACCGAGTGAGAAATAGGAAATAACCAGTTCACCGGAGATTCGGGTTGCCCTATTTCGTGAAGATCTAGTGCCTTAAACCAAAAACCAACAACGGAAAGGAGATCTACATGAGATTAGGAAGAAATTGGCATTTAAAAACCATTGAAAAATGGCCAAATTCCGGTCGCCGTCGCCGAAGAAGGTGACTGTTCACCACCGGAACCCTACCGGAGTGTTGGGGAAGACGACCGGATTGTTGAGGGGCTTACCGGGTTAAAAGAAACCAGATCCGGGTTCGGATCGGGTCGGGACCCGACCGAAATAAAAGGGGCAAGTGAAACGGTGCAGTTTTGGGTTAAGTTTAAAAAGTTTTAAAATCAAATTGGGAGTGTTTGGTTCCTAATATAAGAAATTGAAATTGAAATTGATTTTGGAATAGGGATATCCTATTCCGGTTTTGAAGCCTAACCACTGTTTGGCTATTCTGAATTATAATAGAAGAATTGGAAATTCTGATTTGGCCCAGAAAGTTACGAAAATTACAAACTGACCCCCTAACTATTAATAATTGTGATTTGACCCCCAGAATAAAATATTAATTAAATATTAATATATTTAATTAAATTAAATAATAGAAAAATTACGAAAATACCCCTGAGTCAAAAAGTAGTCAAACGAACTCCGATTAAAATAAATGAATAGTGAATTTTTACTATTTCGAGCATTCTGAACTCATCCGTAGGGTTTGATTTAAGAAAAGAGGTTCTGAGAAGTAAGAACCATAAATACATAAATGACCATTTTACCCTTCCCAGTAATGATGTCCAAATTAAACGTATGAATAATGTATTTCAACTATCTCGGACATTCTAAGACCAATGGTGAGGTCCATTTAGCAAGACAAGGTCCTGAAAGATAAAAATACCGGTAAAAGTGCAAAATGACCATTTTGCCCTTTTTAGTACAGAAGCCCAAATTAAATTCCGCAAAAGCCTAAATCAACTTTGTTTGACATTCCGGATTCAATAGTAAAGTCTATTCAAGTAAAAGAAATACCAATAGTAAAGAGACATAAAATTTGATGAATAGCATAACTCAAGTAGCAATAGACTGAAACGTATTTCATGAATTTTAGGGACATGAGAAGGCAAAGAGAAGGCAGTCTAAATCCTTCTAGTTCATAGACAGTAAGAGGTAAGTAAAATCCAATCTCTGCATGTTTTACATTTCACAGCCATGTCATCGTTCTTGTATTATATTGCCTATTGTACTCCGTACATACATACTAGTGTTTATTTAGCCACATTGATATTACTCTATCATGTGGGAGACAGTTATTGACTTCTATATATATCTCAATCATGATTGTACACTTGTGCACAGATTTCTTTATGTACACTTGTACCTAGGGCCACAAGGGCCAGACAGTTTTATTCGAAGTAGTCTAGTAACCATAGCCTCGAAAACTATTGTTACGTCAGATTGCCTAGAACCAGTTATGATTCCACCATACTCTTCGTGGAATATAGCATGATCCAGATATATTATTAGTGCCGGAATTGTACTCAGTCACACTTCCATCTGATGCTATTTAGACCTTCGGGTCTAGGTTCCGAGTGGAACATTTACTATGTCGCTATGCGAGGCATGGGACGTACAGTTACAGTGTACATAGAGCAGTATTCATACAGCCCGAGCGGATCTGAATACTAGCTCAGGGGGTAGCCGGGCCCCACCAGTGCATCTTAGTTTTAGTTGATATCACTATCTTTCTTATTGATATTCATAGTTTGATCATGTTATATTGTTATTGAATGATTATGATATTTTACAACTTTCAGTACAG
This sequence comes from Nyssa sinensis, assembly GCA_008638375.1. Lineage (NCBI taxonomy): Eukaryota > Viridiplantae > Streptophyta > Magnoliopsida > Cornales > Nyssaceae > Nyssa > Nyssa sinensis. Next base: position 20,367,355 of record CM018039.1, on the reverse strand, counting down.
TGCTTACATTTCATACTTGATATAGCTCATGACTGTAGCAGTGTGACATTGTTAGCATAGCAGTTTCACTTCCTTATCATTTGACTTCCATCATCTGATATTGAGTTATATATTCATTGACTGACTAGCATTCTTTATACCCTTGTACACATGGCAGAGTAAAGGACTACTTACTGAGTTTTCATAGCTCATCAGATACTACACACCATTTTGTAGGCACAAATCACGAGAACAGACCGTAGAGTCTGACAGCTAGAAGGTGGACATTTATTTTTGAAGTTGCAATGTAATACTTAATACAAACAGTCTTATAGCTCTCCCATGTTATCCACGTCTTGGAGATGAACAGTTGTATTAAGTAATTTTATAATCCGCACTTTTGTAAACATTATATGTATCACATGCAACTTTTAATTATTTAATTCTGTATTTTAAATTGTTGCGTGTTAGTAGCACTGATTGTGTAACAAATTGAGACCCTTGGTTCGACAAGCAGCGTCGGATCGAGCGTCGCGGCACGAGATCCGCATGGGGTGGGTCTCGGGTCGTGACACATATTCTCAAGATGAAATCTACACTCTATATATTAGAGAGATGGATATCACCTTTGTGCTAATTCAATGGGTTAATCACTGAAATTCGGATCCGATCTTTTTGGTAAATTATTTATTGGAATGATGACCAATTGCAAGTGATTAATAATTATTGAATTAGGTTCTTAAAATAATTAGAAAATTAATATGACAGTATAATATGGAACCCTGATTATTAGTATCCACATAGAGGAGCCAACTGCAGAAGTATAGTGTATATAGGTTTACTCTATTCTACAAAGTTGGAGTGCAATTTTAATTATATAGTGGAGTTAATTGAAATTAATTAGTCAATTAAAATTAATTATGAGATAATTAAGATTTAATTGACTAATTGGAAGCTAACTTAGTGGGACCCACTAGATCCCTTCTCTTACCTAATTAGGTTAAGCCTTATATATATGATATGTATGGAGGTGTTTATCATAAGTTGTTGTGCTAGATAAAAACAAGAGGCAGCCCACTCTCTTGCAGTACGGTTTGCCTAAGGGAAAAGAGGAAAAGACCTAGAGGAGTTAGAGAAGGAAGATTGTATCAATCTCTTCATGAAGCCTTTTTCAACAATCAAGATTATCAAGAACAAGGTAATTCTAAGCCCTCTTTTCAAGATTGTATGATTCATGTAAAGAAAAAGATCCAAATAAATTTTTGAAATCGCTTCCGTTGTGGTTACAAACCCAACAATTGGCATCAGAACAACTTTACATGAATCTATCAATTTTGAAGGTTATATTTACTTGTTCTAAACCTATTCATGGATCCCAATTAAAAGAAATGATTATTTTAGATTGAGATTTTGTGGTACAATCTATTGATACAAAAATTTAATTTTTATTTGCGTCCCTGATAATTGAATGTAATTTTTAAGTTCTGATGAGTATGGGATACTCATATAGTATATCTTTTTTTTAAGTAATTATTATTTTTGTTCGATAAAAGTGAATTGGTGACTTCCGTATGAGATGTGATTCTCATCGCCGGTTGTTATTTTCCTACAGAAAACCGCTGAGCTTCAATTGGTTTTAAAAAAAAAAAAAAGAATTGTTATTAGAAAACCATTAGATGGGCGGCTACTACTGATACATATATATGATATATATATATATATATATTATATTGTATGCATAAACCTAGATTCTTTGAGAGGTATTAAGGAATTGGAAGAGGTTTCATCGAAAATCTCTGTAACTCAGTTGCAGCAGCATGAGTTAGAAAGATGTGAAGAACAAGCTCAGAGATGACAATTTTGGCCAGATGCTCTCTGGGATCTTGAAGGAGAATGACGTCAGTGGTGAAAACATACTAGGCACTGGGGTTCCTGAAGGCACCCGGCGGGGCACCGACAAACGTGGCCATCGCAGTCGCGAGGCTTAGCGGCAAGGCGTCGTTTGTTGGAAGACTATTGTGTTGGCTTGTGGCTAATAAAAAACAAAATAAAATTTATTTATTAATTATGCAACTAACGTGCAGTTGTTGAAGGGAGAAAACAATCTTGAGATCAAGATTGTTCGAGAGACTTTTTTTTTTTTTTTTATTTTTGGTATTAGATACCAATTAATTTTAAGGGTTCAAATTTCATTTTATTTATCCATCTTTTTATATTATACCCATGGGTATTTGATACTCAAATTTGTTAGATTTAAAATTATAGAAATTATAGGTTAAGTGAGACTTGACCTATAGGGGTTTTTGGATATAAGGATTAAATCTTAGTATACTCTAGGATATACATGGATGATGTATATGATTATTCACATGCTTAAATGATTTATTAAATTTTATTCATCATATTTGAATGATTCATGCATGTGATAAATGACATTGTATCTCTCATGGCTGGCCATTAGGTGATGTATTTCATTTAATTGGTTTTGAGGCAATTGTAAAGGGCAATGAATTTGAAAATTTTTCCCGCGAATGGGCAAGTTCCATTGGTTTTCCTAGACTATTAATTTTTAATTTTAGATTAAACATAAGCTCACGTATGTGGGTATAGGTTTTTCACGTATTTATTTTATTTCTGAAGAAAGAGTAGAGGATGGGAGCCATCAAGAAGACCAATGGAAGTACAGAGCCTGCTATCAAGAATTTTAGTTGGCCATGAGAGATAATTTTAATTTTATGCTTGCGTGTTTATTTTCATAAAATCACATAATTAATTTTGATCCATGAATAGGTTAATATAATTATACATGTGTGTTATAATAAAGCTCCTCAATTTATAAAAACAAGTGGGAGAGGGATGCTTTAAGAAAGCTCCCACGGTCCTCCATCATCGGCCCATAGTAAGACAAAAGTAGATGCCTTGAGCCATCTTCAAGTGGCCTCCCCACAGAGGGTAACTATCTAGTTGGTTATAAGTATAGACCTCTTAGGATAGAATAGAAATAGACGGGGTGAGGGTGATCTCCCCACGGGGACACTACTTGCAACGATTGTCTTTTTATTTGAGATGATGGTATACACTTGATCAAAAGGGAATGATATTCTCCCCTCGGAGTCTATCATTGTCCTTTGAAGACCAAAGGATATTAGAAAATATGTTTCATTTGACATGAGATGTCTAGATAGTGAAATCATATAGGATATGATGGTCCTCCTAATCATATGAATGACATTATCATCCCTACGGAGCATGTTGTTTATAAGGTTAGGTTCCAATACATTCATTGATGGTGGCTTGAGGATACCATTATGCATTCATGAAAGTAAAATTTATTTTACTGTTTATTTACATTCATGCTAATGTATGTGCTTATATATATATATATATATATATATATATATGATTCTCAGATGTCTTCATTTAACCCACTTTCTATCATCCTGAAAGAAAATAAGTTGACTGGACATAACTATGTAGACTAAAAATAGAATTTGGACGTTGTCCTTACTATAGAAGGGTACACATATGTGATTACTGTGGATAGCCCAGACCTTCCAAGGGCTGATGCTCCCTAAGAGGACATTGACCGCTATTTTAAGTGGGTTAAGGCTGATGAGGTGGCATGTTGCTATATTTTAGCTTCGATGTCAAGTATTTTACAGCATCAACATCAGAGTTTCCTAACAACTAGGGATATGATCGTTAAAAAAGGAGATGTTTGGGGATCAAGGGCATCCTGCTGGGCAGACTGCCATGAGAGCACTCATGAATACTAAGATGGCAGAAGGAACTCTAGTAAGAGACCATGTTTTAAAAATGATTGACTTTTTAAATGTGCTAGAAGTTCTAAGGGCTGACATTGATGGTGAGTCCCAGGTTGATATTATCCTTGAGTCGCTACCTGACTCTTTTAATCAATTTAAGGTCAATTATAACATAAACAAAATGAATTTGACTTTGGTTGAGCTTTCAAGCTCTTTACAAGCAGCGGAGGCTATTATCAAAATCCATCCTAGTGCTCATGTGGTTGAGGGTTCTTCTTTTAAGCCTAAGCCCACAGGCAAGGGCAAGTGGAAGAAGAAACAAAACCCTAAAAGCTCCAAGGGAAATATGGGTCCTAAAGGGGATGTTGGAAAAGGGAAGAAAGGGGCAACCACAGGGGCAACCACTAAGCCCAAAGGAAAGTGTTTCCGTAGCAACCACTAAGCCCAAAGGAAAGTGTTTCCACTACGGGGTCATGGGGCATTAGAAGAGAAACTGTCTAGATTATCTAGCCAAGAAAAAGAACACAGGTATAATCAAATCACTTGTTGTTGAAGTAAGCTATATATCAAGTACTTCAGATTCCTAGTGTGTAGACTTCGGTGCAGCTAATCAAATCTGTAATTCGTTGCAGGGGTTTCGGGAGACCAGGTGGCTAAGTGATAGAAAGATTATCTTGCACTTGGGAACAGAAACAAAAGTTGTTGCGGTGTCAGTAGGAGTAGTTAGTTTATGTTTTTCTTCAAATAAGACATTAGTACTTTATGACTGCTTATATGTGCCTGGCATTAAAAGGAACTTATTATCAGTTTCAAGTTTAATAAAACAAGGTTATTCAGTTTATTTTAATTCAAATGTTGTTATTAAACATAGTGGTTTTTTTATATGCTCTGGAACAACAGTTAATGATCTTTATTTGATTACTCCTAAGATGTATGAGATACATGACACCGAAAAGAATGAATCATAACAAACTTTACTACTTAAAATAAAAGTTTCTTCTATTGATTCAACTTATCTTTGGCACTTGAGGTTAGGTCATATTAATCTAGATAGGATTAATAGACTGGTAAAGGAGGGTACTTTATTTTCCTCAGTTACTGAACCACTGCAAGTCTATATATCTTGTTTGGAGGGAAAGATGACCAGAAGACCCTTTACTTCAAAAGGAAACATAAGCAAAGAAGTATTAAAGTTAATCCATACTGATGTGTGTGGACCCTTAAATATTAGGGCTATAGGGGACTATGAGTATTTTATCACTTTTATTAATGATTACTCTAGATATGGCTATGTCTATCTACTGCACCACAAGTTAGAAGCCTTTGAAAAGTTCAAAGAGTTTTGGGCAGAAGTAAAAAAACAATTAGATAGGAGCATAGAATCACTTCGATCTGATCAAGGTGGGGAATATCTCTCTAGTGACTTCAGTCAGCATTTGTTGGATAATGGGATTTTATCCCAGCTGTTTGCACCTAGCATGCCTTAGCAAAACGGTGTAGCAGAGAGGAAAAACATGATACTTTTAGATATGGTAAGGTCAATGATGAATTATTCTGATTTGCCTATATTCCTTTAGGGGTATGCGTTGGAGACAACGGTATATATTTTGAACTCAGTTCCTACTAAGTCTGCTCTCAAGACTCTAGTAGATCTTTGGACTGGGCGCAAGCCAAGTCTAAACCACTACCGGATCTAGGGGTGTCCAGCCTATGTGCTGAAAGAAAAGACTAGCAAGTTGGAACCAAGATCAGAATTAATCTATTTCATTAGCTATCCTAAGGGGAAAAAAGGTTGGCTCTTTTATAATCCCAGGAAGCAGAAAGTATTCGTTAGCACGAATGTTGTCTTTTAGGAGGATGATTCTAATATAGGTCAGAAGCCCAAGAGTAAGATCACCTTAGAAGAAATATCAAATGCTTTTTCTATTCCTTATGAAAATGATAATCATGGACTAAATGCCTCAATTCCAACATCTTTTATTACACCGGAGCCACATCGTAGTGGGAGGACTGTTAGGCCACCTAATAGGTACATGTTTTTAGGAGGGTCTATCATAGATGAACATGTTTTAGATCCCAGTAGCTACGATGAGGCAATCACTGATAAAGATTTGAGACTTTGGCAAAATGCTATGAAAGCAGAGATGGAATCTCTGTATTCTAATCAGGTTTGGGAACTCGTGGAACCACCTGCCAATATTAAACCAATTGGCTATTAGTGGATCTACAAGAGAAAGAGAGGACTTGATGGATCAGTTGAGACCTTTAAAGCTAGACTAGTGGCGAAAGGGTTTACTCAAAAAGAGGGTATCGATTATGAGAAAACTTTTTCACCAGTTGCTATGCTTAAGTTTATTCGAATTCTCTTATCCATTACAGCTCATTTTGATTATGAGATTTGGAAAATGGATGTAAAGACAGCATTCTTGAATGGCTATCTTGAGGAAGACATCTATATGATGCAACCAGATGGTTTCATAGCTAAGGGCCAAGAGCATATGGTATGCAAGCTGCATAAGTCCATTTATGGACTTAAGCAAGCTTTTTAAAGTTGGAACATCCGATTTGATCAGACAATCAAGTCATTTGATTTTGATCAAAACCCGGATGAACCTTGTGTGTATAAAAAAAGTGAAGGAATCGTGGCAGTGTTTCTAGTTTTGTATGTGGATGATATACTACTCATTGGGAATGATGTAGGGGTGTTGTCTACGATAAATGTTTGGCTAGCGAATCAGTTTAATATGAAGGACTTAGGAAAAGCCAGTTACATCATCAGGATTAAGCTTTTGCGAGATCGAAAGAATAAGATATTAAGCTTATCTCAAGCTGCATATATAGACAGAATTCTTTTCAAGTTTGCAATGCATAACTCTAAGAAAAGTTTATTGCCTTTTAGGCATGGAGTACCCATGTCCAAGAATCAGTGTTTTAAGATACTTGAGGAAGAGGAATGTATGAAGGCGGTTCCTTATGCTTCAGCTGTAGGAAGCCTTATGTATGTTATGCTTTGCATTAGACCAAATATCTGTTTTACAATGGGCATGGTCAGCAGATATCAATCTAATCCAGGACCAAATCATTGGATTGTCGTGAAACATATACTTAAGTACTTGAGAAAGACTAAAGATTATATGTTGAGATACGGGGGTGGTGATCTAGTTCCAGTTGCCTATACAGACTCTGACTTTATGTTAAATCAAGACTCTAGAAAGTCAACCTCAGGATATGTGTTTACTCTTGGTGGTGGAGCTATCAGTTAGAGGAGTGTCAAGCAACAGTGTATTACTGACTCAACCACTGAAGTAGAATATGTAGCTACCTCTGAAGTAACTAAGTAAGCAGTTTGGCTCAAGAAGTTCCATTCGGAACTACTAGTGGTACCACAGTCTCAGTTGCTTATGGTCTTTTATTATGACAATAGTGGAGCTGTAGCTCAATCCAAGGAGCCAAGAAACCACAAGGGTGGAAAGCACATAGAGCGCAAGTATCACCTCATTAGAGAGATCGTTCAGCGCGGAGACATTATTATCACCAAGGTTGCATCTACGGATAATTTTACAGATTCTTTCACTAAGGCTCTACATTCTAAAAGTTTCGAGCTTTATATGGATCGGGTAGGTGTCAGATGTTATGGGGAATGGATGTGAGTGCAAGTGGGAGTTTGTTAGGATGTGTGCCCTCATATCCAAGACATTTTATTATTATTTAATAGATTTGATTTATTATTAAGTTTCATATTACCATATGTTTGGATGTTGCTTTATATCATGAGATGATTAGTCTTTAAATTGTCATTAGGAGTGGTTCATGTATATAAATGAGATTTATACAGAGGAGATATGAATTGCTTATATATGTAATTCTAGAATTGTTCGCAGCTATTGATAAGACTGGACATCTTATCTATAAAGCTGTAATATAGTTAAGCTTTATGTGATAAGGTAGTTTATCTCAACCATCAGAGTAATGGACTCTAAGTTATTGTATTGGTGTATTGTGAATACACTAAACTAGATCACTATAAGAAACGCATCATTTGGAACTGTAACCTTTAATAAGTTTCTTATTCACTATTCGCAGTAAGCTCTTAATCCTGAGAGAATAGTGAACTCAAGTTCTGAATAGTGATGACTTTGAGTTACCAATGAGTGAAGTCTTTTAGATCAACACCTTGGTATCTTGGAAAGTCATTATTTAGACTATGGGAACACATATTCTCAAGATGGAATCTACACTCTATATATTAGAGAGATGGATATCACCTTTGTGCTAATTCAATGAGTTAATCACTGAAATCCAAATCTTGTCTTTTCAGTAAATTGTTTATTAGAATGATGACCAATTGCAAGTGATTAATAATTATTGAATTAAGTTCTTAAAATAATTAGAGAATTAATTTGATAGTATAATATGGAACCCTGATTATTAGTATCCACGTAGAAGAGCCAACTGCAGAAGTATAATGTATATAGGTTTACTCTATTATACTAAGTTTGAGTGCAATTTCAATTATATAGTGAAGTTAATTGAAATTAATTAGTCATTTAAAATTAATTATGATATAATTAAGATTTAATATAGGGAGCCGTTTATCATAACTTTTTATGCTAGACAAAAACAAGAGGCAGCCTAGTCTCCTATGATACGGTTTGCCTAAGGGAAAAGAGGAAAAGACCTAGAGGAATTAGAGAAGGAAGATTGCATCAATCTCTTCAAGAAGCCTTTTTCAACAATCAAGATTATCAAAAATGAGATAATTCTAAGCACTGTTTTCAAAATTGTATGATTCATGTAAAGAAAAAGATCCAAATAGATTTTTGAAATCGCTTCCGCTGTGGTTACGAACCTAACATCTTTGGATACCCTTGATTTGAATGAAAGATTTATTGTTTTGAGAAGAATGAGTAGAAATTTAAGATAGTTGAAGGGTAGAGAAATGGGAATGAATGAATGAAGTAATTACAAGTTGAGAAATAGAAAGTAATAGATAGTTACCTGAGCTTTTGTGATGGAGATTATATTTCCCTTCGGTTACGAACCATAATCCTGCGCAGGTGGTCGTATGTTTCCATCAGGTTAGTAGCCCAAAAAATACTTAAGCTTAACCGGGGGCCATTAGTTAGTCTTGGAAGATTATGAAAAAATTTGAAGTAAAAAGTAGCACCGTTGAGATAAGGAAATGATGATTATCTAGAAACTTCATTTTGTGATGTCTCCTTGTTGTATAAATTGAATTGTACTATCCTTATTATATTAATGTTCTTATTCCATTGAATTATATAATGAATGCTCATTGAATTGAAATGCTTGATGAAACTTGTTTGACACTACACTCGACACATGCATAAACTAGTCACTATTTATTCTTCCCTCTATTTAGTTGCTCTACTAGGGTTGTTATATTGACCTCTACTTAAAGCAGGTAACGACAATGAGTCAACATTTATGTCTTGATTTATTGAGATGACCACAAGGCTTGAGAATGAAACTTATCTTGAATTTATAACTCAACAGTTTTTTCAAACAGGATTAGCCAACACAATGATAGACTAAAAGTCCTAATAACACAGGTTTTTCAAAGGGCCCATCAGGTTCCTTAACCTACATTTGTAGTTGTACCTGCTCTAATGTGAGCTCTCGTACCGCTAACTATGGAAAACACGCTCAGCAACGAGATGATCGACTATTTCCACAAGTTGAAGTCACAATCCTTTAATACAGTCACACCCCCAATGGCAGCCGAAACATTGGTCTTGTCATTAGAGAAAGTCTTTGAGCTGCTCAACTGCAATGAGCAGAAGAAATTCAAATTGGCTACCTTTATGCTACAAGGTGAGGCCTACCAGTGGTGGTTAATGACAAGGATGGAAAAACCCAAAATGGCATGGGGAAGATTCGTAGATGTGTTTTATGAACTATACTTCCTCACTCCCATCAAGTACCAAAAGGAAAGGGAATTCTTGGACTTGAAACAAAGTGAGGTGACGGTGACTCAATATGCTTCTAAGTTCACTCAACGGTCCAAATTTGCTTCCCACACGATGAAAGAAGAGGATAGAAAGTTACGGAGGTTCAAACAAAGGCTACGTCCCAGCCTTTGCACTCGAGTGTCGGCGTTTGCCTTACCTATTTACCTCGAAACTTTAAAGAAAGCTATGCTTATAGAGAAAGAGGTGAATGAAGTAGGACAGAGTTGAGAACAGCCAAAGAAAATATCAGAGGGAAACTTTAAGAAGGGTTAAGGGACTTATGTAATGAAGAGGCACGACATGGAACCTTTCAAAAGAAACAACTAAAAAGGGAAAGAAGTACCACAATGCCTAAAATTCCAAAAGAACCACAAGTTTGAGTGCTGGATGTGCACCAAAGGGTGTTACCACTGTGGGAAAGATGGGAATATAGGCATGAATCATTCTCGAGAGAACCAAGCACTACTCATTCATGGCTCAACACCCGTAAACATTGCAAGAAGAAAGCTGGCTACTGTTCCATCTACAACTTTAGAACAAAGGCAAGGATACCCAAACCAAGTCCAGGAAAGTGTTTTCACTATTTTCAGGAGAAACCTCCACAGTAGTTGTCACGTCCCGAACCCCACCCTACGAGGATGTCGAGGACGTGATGCCAGTCAACCGCCCTGCCAGTTTGTCGACCGACAACGCGACCAACCAAAGGCAAATCTTAAACTTACTGATGAATTGCATTCTGACTGTAGGGTCAGATGCAGCGGAATTTAAAACTTTTATTCTCGGGAATGCAACTCACTTATCCACCGTAAGGGTATGTATCACAAAGCAAGTCTAAAATTCGAACAACTAATCATTCTAACCTCAGAGCATATCTATAATCAGACAGATAACACCGAGCAGATCTAACACCGAGCAGATCTAATATCTCTAGAGTACCATTTATTTCCATGAGCCATGTCTCTATATCTAGTGCATATCAATCAAGTCAGTCGTATCATATCACTCACCTGAATAACCAGATTCAGTCCATAATTTTACCAGTCTGCACAAACCAGTGCTGTCAGATCCTTTGCTTGGAAATGCCACTCTGCCTATCCATGTCGTATCGTAGTGCCTTCTAATCCACCAAAGATACATCCTGAAAAATGTTAGGGAATGGGGTGAGCTTCGAAAAGCCCAATGAGTAACACAAGTTCCCTGTCATGGGTTTCAAACCCGTTCTTGTTTATAAATCACAAGAATAGTTCAATCACTTTAGAATAGCAGTTTTGTAAATCCACTTGAAATGCAGTTTAAGTAGAATAAAATGGGTCTAAACTAAACGGAACAACAGATCAGGACAGACGGAACAATACATGATGCCAATATATCAATAAGTGTATAGGCAATTAAATCAAATAATAGAACAGATCAGTACTAAGCGAAACAGAACAGAGCATAACAAACAAGATGTCAATTAGGCACATAATCAAGCCTACTTATGCCATATCGCTCGTAACTGGAATGGTACCAGAAGTAAGACACAACATAGCAAAACAGAACCAGAACAGACCATACAACGGAACAAGACAGACCGAACAAAACAATGGAGTAGGATAGGACAAAATCATGCCACGTGTAATGCAGTACAAAAAGTATGCATTCAAAAATATGTATCTAGACAGTATAACATACAAAATGGTACATTGCATCAAAATACAGTATCTAGACAGTATAACTTATACACCAAGTCAAAAGTTCCAAGTTACTCACAAGCTGTTCGCTTATCTCCTTGCACAAACAATCTGATAACCTCCAAGTACATCAGGCATCCCCATGTATATCCTGAATAATAATCATCAATCATAGACAGATCAGAATTCATCCATTCAGGTCTTATTCGTCATCTTAGGCGCCTATCGGATCACTTAAGATAGCTTAGTAGCCTATTGCCCTTTCATCGGGTCTCATCCGGGGCTATTTTATTCTTTAATTAGGCGTAGCAGTTATCAGGATCATAATCTAAGTCATTTAGACTTCAATCGTTATCAGTTAAGTACTTATTTAACCTTAGGGGCAAAATGGTAATTTTGCCATTCTTGTTCCGGATCCTATCATGGTCCTCAGAATATCTCATATATCTTATATATGAAGTTCTAGGTCTTTTAGACTCTAATTATTATCAGTTAGGTACTTATTTTAACCTTAGGGCAAAATGGTAATTTTGTCATTCTTGCCCCGGAACCTATCATGATCTTCAGAATATCCCATATATCATATATATGAAGTTCTAAGTCTTTTGGACTTAGATCGTTATCAGTTAAGTACTTATTTAATCTTAGGGGCAAAATGGTAATTTTGTCATTCTTGCCCCGGACCCTATCGTGGTTCTCAGAATGTCCCATATATCTTGTATATAATTTTCTAAGTTTGTTGGACTTCATTTGATATCTGCTTTAGATTATCGAGACACATTGGTCATTTCTCAGTTTACACGTTTGACTGTTTCGAAGTCTTATTCAGTCCTTCGATTTCATAATTATACTTATGATAATTTATCAGATCATATTGGCCTTTATTTGGCCTCTACCTTGCACTCACAGCGCTTAGGGGTATTTTGGTCATTTTACGTTTTGTGTAATTCTGACCCCGAATCGTCATTCAATCATGTGTACAGTCTCACAGGTATCTGGGCTTCTATCGGTATCAGTTTCATCCAATTTGGACTTTATTTAGACTTCGTATAGTATCAGAGGTAATTTAGTAATTTCACATGTTGCATAACCAAACTTTTCGGAACCTCAATTCATAAAATGGACCTCACCATTAGGTCCAGAGTGTCCGACATAGTTAAATTGGACTATCTTTTATGTTTAATCGGCCTTGGGTATCACTAGGGGCAGTTCAGTCTTTTACCATTTGTGTGTCTGTATTTTTCAGGACTTAATTTCCCAAATCGGACTGCACCATTAAGTCCAGATTGCCCGACATAATCAAAATAGGCTATCTTTTATTTTTGCTTAGCCCTAGGTATCATCAGGGGCAGTACAGTCATTTACCACTTACGTGTCTGTATTTTTTTCGGGACTTAATTTCTCAAATCAGACTCCACCATTGAGTTCGGAGTGCTTGAAATAGTAAAAATACACTATTTACTTATTTTTATTTGGACTCCGTTTGGCGTATTTAATGTCCGGGGGTAAAATAGTAATTTTACCTATTAAATAAAATAATTAAAATAATGATTTTATTAATTAATTATTTTTCAGGAGCTTAAATGTACAAGTTTTTAAAAGTCTGGGCCAGAGTATAATTTCAGAAAACAGTTGGGGGTCAAAAACCAATTTCAGAAAGTCTAGGGGTTAAAACAGAATTTTATAAAATATAGGTTCAGAACCGTTTGGTCTAGGGTTCAACTAGATGAACCGGTCCAAAAACATCAAGAACCAACCGGTTCACTTCCTTTTGAAAACCGGGATATGATATCCCTGTTATCCCCCAATTGGTCCCTCATCCGTGGCTTGGACAGACTAAATTCCAATTTCAATTTATTAATCGAGTTTCCAAACAGGCGGATTTCAGGTTTTAAATTAAAACCAATACGCTGCCGTTTTACTTAAACCATTTATAAAACAGGTCGGGTCCCGACCCGAACCCGAATCCGGTACTGTTCATCGTCTTCCCCATGGACGATGAACAGTAACCCTAAATCTGCAATTTTTCAAACTCAATTTCATGACATTTCAGCAACGATTTCTCACTACTCTTGGTTCCAATTGATTTCTGGAAGTGAAACCAACAATTTCGCATTCGTTTTGAGCTTCGTATCTAGCTCAAGGGCTCGGTTCAGTCCCATTATTATGGGAGTCTGTAACTCAGTCGTGTAGGTCTAATACAGGGCCATTTTGACTGAGGTTTGTTGGGTTATGCTCACGGAACAATGGAGCTTCAAACCCTGTCCCCAAAATCCAGTGTAAGGCCTCGTGCACAGAAAGCCGTTTTTCGACCCAATCCTGCAACTCGATCGTTCTCCCTAGTCCTAGGGCCATTTCTACTTATTTTTGTTGCAGTGTGTTCCCTACAACATCTAGGTCAGCTCCCTATCCCTCAATCGAGTTTTAATTCCAATCGGAGCAGACCTGCTTGTTGGAGGTCATTAATGGCAGTTTTGCACGATTAATGGGTTTTCAAGCTTATCCGACCCTCCCAATTATCTTATAACAGTCCCTAGTTGCTAGAATATATCATGCATGCTGTCTATATGGGTCCAAAACATCCGAAAACAGTGGCAGAATTTAAACAGAGAAATTCAAGCAGTTTTGGTGTTTTACCTTGGTTCAGACCACTGCTCCTTCATGGTTTAATTGGCAGTCTTCAGCCGTGCCTCAGTCTAGTCAGAATGCCTTCAGTTCCTCCTCTTTTGTGCATCTCCATGGACACACCATCATCTCTTACATGCATGTACCCATAAGCCATGTTTCTCACACAAGCAGCCCTCTCTCTAAATTCTCTCTCTAACGAGCACACACAAGCAAGGCCTCACCCACTGTATTCTGATTTTACACACAAGACCTTTTGTGACCAAAGTGAATCACAAACATTATGTATAATATATACACACCTATACATTTCACATGTGTATATGCTTGTAGGTTCTAGGTGTGATGGTACAGGTTAATGTAGGGCTGAGGTGGGCTGACTCGCATGTATGGCCATTGGCCAATTTGGGTGGCAGACTTGGGCAATTCAGTGTTATATACAATTATGCTGTATATATAGGCACAAAGATGTTGGCAACCCACTTGGTAACTTTTTGAGAAAAATTTCTTTCCCTCCATAGGTCAAGGGTTCAATTCCCCTTGGCCTTACAAGTGGGTATTTTCCACCATTTAGGCTAAGGCCTTGTTTGGTTAGCGCATTAATTTAGTTTCCCTATTTCTCCCGTAATTTCTTTTCTGTTGCTTCTTTTTCGACGCGGTTTGTTCCCAGAGTTTCGTAGTTCAGTTAGCCTTGACGTCAAGGGCCCGCGTCGGTTATTATTTACTTGGGATTTCCGTAGTTAGCTGATTCGAGTTCCATCAGTGCTAAAACGACATTATTTCCCCTAATTAATTATTAATTAGGTTCGGGCATCACACCCTCTTCTCCAGATATGTTTAATCATTTTATTGGTCTATAGTGACCGTCGAGAGATTCCCGAGTAATTTACTTAATCATTGCTTAAGTCGGTGCTAATTAATAATTAAGCAGACTAATTATTAATTAGGCAGGGTCAGAGTGTTACAGTAGTTACAGGTACACTTGTTATTTGTGGTATTCCTGCACATGCATTACTTGATTCTGGCTCTACATATTCTTTTATGGCACCTAAATTTGCTGCTAGACTAGACAAAACATGTGAACCTTTAGATTTTCTATTATTTGTTTATATTCCCATAAGAGTATCGCTGATAGGATCCTCAGTACACCAAAAATGTGACATTATGATTAGTAACCATCAATTGTCCACAGACTTAGTTCCTTTGTAGATAAGAAGTTTTGACGTGTTATTGGGTATAGATTGGTTCTCTACTAACCACACCACAATAGACTGCCAACATATCTGGATTTTATTTCAAAGATCCCAATAGTCTAAGTTCGTGTATGAAGGTAAAGGTGTAATATCCCCACCATACCTAGTGTTCGCTATGCAAACTTGTAGGTTATTGGGGAAAGGTTATCGTGGATACTTATGTAATGTTATAGACACTTAGGCCCAAATTCTACAAATGGAGGAAATTTTCATGGGACGTGAATTTTCGGACGTGTTTCCTAACGATCTATCTAATGCGATGGTTGATTGAGAGATCGAGTTCTCTATCGATTTGATGCCCGACACACAACTCATTTCTAAAACTCTGTATAGGATGGCCTCGATAAATGTAACACCCCGACTTTGTATAATTAATAATTAATTAATTAATTATTAATTAGTACCGGCTTAGGGAATAATTAAGGAAATTAACCTTAATCTCCCGGTGGTCACACTAGACCAATAGAACAATTAAGACATGTTCGGGAATAGGGTATAATACCCGAACCTAATTACCAATTAATTAGGTGGAATAGTGTCAATTTAACACTGACGGAATTCGAATTAATTAACTACGAAAATTCTGAATGACTAATAAATGACACGGAACCTCTGACACTGTAGATAACTGAAATAGAAACTGACCGGAAGAAACTGCATCGAAAAAGGAGTTACAGATTGGGAGTTAAGGCCAAAACAGTGAAACTGGAATTTAGCGACAACCAAACAGGGCCTTAACCGGAAAATAGGAGAAAATGGCCACTTGGGAGGCCAAGGGGAATTGAACCCTTGACCTATCAAGGTAAGCAACTTTGTCCCAAAAAGTTACCAACTAGGCTGTTGGTTACTTTGTGCATAAATACAGCAAAATATGTATATAACCTATAATCTGCCCAAGGCTCCACCTCAAATTGGGCCAATGGGATTTCATGCAACCATATATGATATATAATATATGTTATATATATATATATATATACAATCTGATTGGGCCATTCTCTCCACCAATGGAGAAGCATGCACATCAAATCAACATGCATACAAAAATACATATGTCTACATGTGTATTTGATATATATGGATGCCCTGTGTGTCTCAGAATTGGAGAACAATTCTGTGTGTGTGGGTGCTCGGGTAGAAGAGAATGGGTTGAGAGAGAGAGTCCATGTGAGGCCATGAGGTGTGTTGACCATTGTGTGTGTCTTCATGTGATACACAAAGGAGGAGAGCTGTGCACAATGTGGCTAGACTGAGGGGCACGACTGCACTGGAGCAGCATGCATGAAACCACAACCGAACCTAAGAGGGTCTGATTTTTGAAGGTAAAAATCCGAAATTTGTAATTTCTGTTAAGAAATTCTCTTGCTATTTTCAGTCGATATAAACCACATATTTGAGTTACTGTGAGCTTGGGATGGTTATATAATTAACTGGAAGGGTCGGAATAGCCTAGAACCCCAACCCGTGAGTGAAACCGCCATGGATAGAGCTTCCCTGTAGCAGGTCTGATTCGACCTCCCTAAAACCGAGTTCTGATGGTCTAGAACTAATCTAGACACTGAGAGGGTCCCAAAACCACCAACCCGCGACCCCAAAACCCCATGCAACCCCTCCAACAACTCAGTTGTAGGTTCGGTCACAAAACACCATTTGTGATTTGGATGCGTTAAACTGATTTTCGTGATTGGGGGATGAAACTACATGTCATAGGGATCTTATAGCAACAAACCGCGTTCAAAATAGTGACAAAATGAGTGTTTGCCATGGAGTTGCAGGTCTGCGCAATAGTGGAGTGGACCGAGCTCCACCCGTAGACTCGAGGCACCAAACCGATGCCAAAATGTTGGCTTCACCTCCAGAGAATGTTTGGGATCAAAACAGTTGAAAAACCCTACCTAAAACATCACGAAATAGAAGAAGAAAATCTGCGAGAATTAGGGCAAAACTGGGTGAGAAGATGAAGAAGACGGAGTCGACTCGTCCAACTCGCTTGGGCAGACCGTGTCGACTCGGACACGTGTCGAGGCACGAACGTGCCACCTCTTAATTGGAACGGCACCGTTTAGTCAACTGATTTGTTTTAAAATCAAATCCTACCTGTTTGGTTACGACGATAGCAAATTAAAATTGAGATTAGGGGCAATTGAAACACGGATAGGGACTGAAATTGGGGTTATCAGGGATATGCTATCCCGGTTTTCTGAAGGTCACAGAATCGGTTGGTTCACTAGAGTTTTGGACCGGTTCACTGCTTGAACCCTAAAACCAAGGGGCTTGAACCCCTAAATTATGTAATTATATTTTGACCCCAAATAATTCCTGAAATTACGGATTTACCCCTGACAGTTTTAAAGAATTACACAGTGGCCCAGACTTTGGAAAATTTCTTCATTGAAGCCCTGAATAAATTAATTAAATAATAAAATAATTAATTAATTATTTTATTAAATAGGTAAAATTACAATTTTACCCCTGGACATTAAATATGTCAAACGAAGTCCAAATTAAGTAAATAAATAGTGTATTTTCACTATTTCAAATATTCTGGACTCAATGGTACAGTCCGATTTTGGAAATACAGTCCCGAAAAATACAGACACGTAGGTGTAAATTACTGTATTGCCCCTGATGGCACCCAGACCCAAATAAAAATATTAGATAGCCTATTTTGACTATCTCGTGCATTCTGGACTCAACGGTGAGGTCCGTTTAATGAACTGAGGTCCCGAAAAATACAGACACGTAGGTATAGATGACCGAATTGCCCTTAATGATACCCAGGGCCGATTAAACATAACAGATAGTCCAATTTAACTATGTTGGACATTCTGGACCCAATGGTGAGGTCCATTTTATGAACTGACGTGCCGAAAAATACGACACATGAAATTACCAAATTACCCCTGATACCGTACGAGACCTAAACAAAGTCCGATTGGGACGAAACTGATACCGGTAGGAGCCCAGACACTGGTGAGACTGTATACTTGATTAGATGACGAATCGGGGTCAGAATTACACAAAACGTAAAATGACCAAAATACCCTTGAGCACTGTAAGTGCAAAGTAGAGGTCGAATAAAGGTCAAACTGATATGATAAATTATCATAGGGATAATTATGAACACTGAAAGGCTAAATAAGACTCCGAGACAGTCAACGCGTAAAACGAGAAATGACCGATGTGTCCCGACGATCTAAAGCAGATACCAAATGAAGTCCAAGGGACTTACAAATTTATACATGAGATATATGGGACGTTCTGAGGACCATGATAGGATCCCGGGCAAAAATGACAAAATTACCATTTTGCCCCTAAGACTAAATAAGTACCCAACTGATACCGATTAAAGTCTAAAAGACTTAAAACTTCATATATACGATATATGGGATATTCTGAGGACCATAACAGGGTCCGGGATAAGAATGGCAAAATTACCATTTTGCCCCTATGGTTAAAATGAGAACCTAACTAATACCGATTGGAGTCCAAAGGACGTAGAACTTTGTACTTAAGATATAAAGACTATTCCGAAGACCATGACAGGGTCCGAGACAAAAATGGTAAAATTACCATTTTGCCCCTAAGGTTGAATGAGTGCCTGACTGATAACAATTGAAGTCTAAATGACTTAGGATATAATCCTAATAATTGCTAAGCCTAATTAAAGAATGAAATAGCCTCGGGTGAGACCCAATGGAAGGGCGATAGGCTACTAGGCTATCTTAGGTAATCCGATAGACACCTAAGATGACGAATAAGACCTGAATGAATGAATTCTGATCTATCTATGATTAATGATGATTATTCAGGATGTACAAGGATGTACCTGAAACAATGTTTGGAGGTTGTCAGATTATTTGCGCAAGGAGATAAACGTAAAAGTTTGTGAGTAACTTCTGACACTGTTTTGATACTGTCCCTTGATTTATTGATCTGTTTTGAATGCAATTATTTAAGTGCAATTATTTAAATGCATGCCTTTTCGTACTATATCACTTATGACATGGTTTTAGTCTTTTAAAATAATTGACTATATTCCTGATCCCTGTGCTAGCATCCCGTACTGTTTTGCCCGTTTTGAACTGTTGAGATAAATGGATGTATTGAACCATTATTCCCGAAATGATTAAACTAACCATGTGATATAGGCAAAGAACGATATTTTATCGTACCGTACTACTTGTATAGTATACTGTCTAAATACTATATTGTTTAAATGTACGTACTTAATGTAGGCCCCTTGCTCTACATTTCACACGATGTGATTGTGTCCTTTGGATTAGGAATTCCGTTCAGTTCGGTTATGTGCTATCCGTTAATGCTATGTCTATGTCCCTGATTGATACGTTCGATTCCATTGTGTACCGCCGATCGATAATAGGTCTGTTTGAATTGATGTATTGTCCAGTTCCGTTATGTTCTACCCGTGATGACATGCCCCTGTCTTGATTAAAATGTTGTTCAGTTCGGTCATGATTCGTTCCGCTAGTGATATGTCTCCGACTTGATTGTTATATCGTTTCTACTCAGCTCCGTTATGTTTCGTTCCGTTCATGATGTGCTTGTGTCTTGATTAGTATATTGTTTTTGTTCAGTTCCGTTATGTTCTAGCTATTGAAGGTATGTTTTCGTCTTGATTGATGTCTTGTTCAGATCCGTTATGTTCTACCCGTGATGATATGCCTCTGTCTTGATTGACTTATTGTTCTCACTCAGTCTCAGCTGTGATTCGTTCCGTTAATGAAGTGTCTGTGTCTTGATCGATATATTGGCAATGGTTATTGTTTTGGTCCGATTGGTTATGTTATGTTCCGATTGGTTATGTTATGTTCCGAGTCGTTTGTACTGTTTGTGCAATCTTGTTCCATTATACTAGACTGCTTATGAAATGGATTTAGAAAATTGTTATTTTGAAATGATTAAATTATCCACGTGCCTTGGAAGCACAAAACTGGTTTTGAAACCCATGATAGGGAATCTGTGTTACTCACTGGGCTTATTTAAGCTCACCCCATTATTCTGACATTTTTCAGGAATTACCTCCATTGGATTAGAAGGTACTATGACATGACGTGAATAGGCCAAGTGGCATTGCAAATAAGGATCAGATGGCACTGATTTGTAGAGACTTACATTCTTGTGAATCGAATCCGTATATCCAGGTAAGTAATATGATACGACTGACTTGATTGACATGCACTAGATATTGGAACATGGCTCATGGAACTAAATGGTACTCTAGAGATATTAGATCTGCTATGTTGTTATATGCTTGATTTTAGATATGCTCTGAGATTAGAATTGTTGACTGATTGGAATTAAGTCTTGCTCTGTGATACATATACTTATGATGGATAAGTGAGTTGCATTCCCGTGACACAAAGAAAAAGTTTAAAATTCCGCTGCATCTGACCCTACAGTCGGAGTGCAATTCGTCGGAAAGTTCAGAATTTGCCTTTGGTTGGTCGCGTCGCGACCAACTGGCAGTCACGTCCTCGACATCCGCGTAGGGTGGGGTTCGGGATGTGACAATAAAGAAGAGGGAACTCAATTTGATGGATAAAATATTTTTTCGCATGAGTGTATCACCATAGGGTGCACCCATCGTGTTCGTTAAAAAAATGATGGATTGATGAGGCTCTGTATAGACTACCAAGAGTTGAATAAGGTAATTGTCAAGAATAAGTACCCTCTGCCTAGAATTGATGAGTCGTTCGATCAATTGCAAGGGGAACAAGTCTTTTCAAAGATTGACTTGCAGTCAAGATACCATCAGCTAATGGTGAAAAAGGGAGACGTACTAAAAACTACTTTCAAAACGCGGTATAGGCACTACGAGTTCATGGTGATGCCATTTGGAGTAACTAACATCCCTACAACGTTTATGGATCTGATGAATCGAGTCTTTAAACCTCATTTGGATGATTTTGTGACTGTATTGATTGATGACATTTTGATTTACTCCCAGAGTGAAGAAGAACATAAAGAACATTTGATGATAACCTTATAGACACTTAGGGAAAATAAGTTGTAGCCAAATTCTCTAAGTATGAATTTTGGCTCAACAATATAACCTTTCTAGGACATGTGATTAACAAGAATGGCATATTTGTTGATCCCCAAAAGATAAAGGTGATATTTAATTGGCTACAGCCCACTGCAGTTATAGAAATCCGTAGTTTCATGGGGCTAACGGGTTACTACTGCAAATTTGTTAAAGACTTTACCAAGATAGCCAAGCCTCTTACCCAACTGAACTAAAAAGACAAACCATTCATATGGACAGATGAGATAACAAAGTTTCCAGACTCTGAAAGAAAAATTGACTACAGCCCCTATCTTAGCCATACCTTCCAAGGAAGGAAAGTTTATAATATATAGTGATGCCTCATATAAGGGACTGGGTTGCGTGTTGATGCAAGATGTGAAGGTCGTTGCTTATGCTTCTCGATAGTTGAGGACACATGATAAGAATTACCCCATACACAACCTGGAGTTAATAGTAGTAGTATTCGCTCTCAAGATATGGTGGCACTACTTGTATAGGAAGTCCTGTGAAATCTTCATTGATCACAAGAGCCTCAGGTACTTATTCACCCAAAAAGAGTTGAATATGAGACAACGTCGGTGGTTATAACTGATCAAGGATTATGATATGAGTATTCAGTATCATCCGGCTCAGGCAAATGTGGTAGTAGATGTAATGAGTAGAAAATTAGAAAGTCTCGCCTACATGATCACTAGTCAAGTGGAATTAATCAAGGACCTAGACGGAATAGAGATCGAAGTAATTCCACCTGGTTCACAAGCTTTGTTGGTGAGCCTTGTGATTCAATCTAACTTTATAGAGAGATTATGAAAAGGTCAGAACAACGATGAGGCAATACTCAAGGTCAGAAAGGAAGTGAAAGAAGGCAGGAAAATTGAATATGAGATTCATGATGGGACATTGCGATTCTGAAATAGAATCCGCGTACCTGACTAACCTGATCTCAAGAAAGGGATCTTGGAAGAAGCCCATTGTTCACGGTTTGCAGTACACCCTGTAAATACCAAAATGTACCATGATGTCAAAGGGTTGTTGTCACATCCCGAACCCCACCCTACGCAGATGTCGAGGACGTGATGCCAGTCAGCCGCCACGCGACCAACCAAAGGCAAATTCTGAATTTACCGACGAATCACATTCCGACTGTAGGGTCAGATGCAGCGGAATTTAAAACTTTTTGTCACGAGAATGCAACTCACTTATCCACCGTAAGAATATGTACCATAGAGCAAGTCTATTATCCGAACAGATAACAATTCTAACCTCAGAGCATGTCTATAATCAGGCATATAACAACAGAGTAGATCTAATATCTCTAGAGTACCATTTAAATCCATGAGCCATGTCTATATCTAGTGCATTTAAATCAAGTCAGTCGTATCATGTCACTCACCTGAGTAAACAAATTCAATCCACAATAATCTAGTCTCCATCACCAGTGCCGTTAGATCCTTTACTTGAATACCACTCAGCCTATCATGTCATATCATGGTATCATCTAGTCCATCGGAGATATATCCTAAAAAATGTTAGGGAATGAGGTGAGCTTCGAAAAGCCCAATGAGTAACATGGGTTCCCTATCATGGGTTTCAAACCATTGTTGTTTATAAAGCATATGGATGAATTAGGCATTTCAGAGAAGATAGTTAAATACGTTCATTTGAAACAGTATTAAAATAGGAGTACAGTTAAAACATTAGAGTAATAGAACAGGTCAGTAATGAGCAGAGCAGAACAGTATAACAGGATAAAACAATACAGTATGCACAGATTAAACAGTGCGGTATGCTCATATAGTGCTCCAGACTGAGGTGGTACCAAGAGTCAGTTGTTCTTTCAGAACCAGTTAAAAATAACGATAGGTTTATTTCAGTACAGGACAGAGAAGCCAGACAGGGTAAAAATCATGCATTTGAGTAAAAGCATGTAATCAGTGTATCAGATAAAACAGTACGGTACAATATTTTAAAATACAGTAACTAGACAGTGTACTTATACACCAAGTCAGAAGTCAAGGTTACTCACAAACTGTTCGCTTATCTCCTTGCACAAACAAATCTGATAACCTCCTGGTACGTCAAGCGTCTCCATGTATATCCTAAACAACCATCATTAATCACAGATAGATCAGAATTTATTCATTCAGGTCTTATTCGTCATCTTAGGTGTCTATCGGATTACCTAAGATAGCCTAGTAGCCTATTGCCCTTTCATCGGGTTTCATCCGGGGCTATTTCATGCTTTAATTAGGCTTAGCAGTTATCAGGATTATAACCTAAGTCATTTATACTTCAATCGTTACCAGTCAAGTAATTATTCAACCTCAGGGGCAAAATGGTACTTTTGCCATTCTTGTCCCGGACCCTGTCGTGGTCCTCAGAATAGTCTTTATATCTTAAATATAAAGTTCTACGTCCTTTGGACTCCAATCAGTATCAGTTAGGTTCTCATTTTAACCATAGGGGCAAAATGGTAATTTATCCATTCTTGCCCCGGACCCAGTCGTGGTCCTCGGAATAGTCCATATATCTTATATATGAAATTCTAGGCCTTTTGGACTTAAATCATTATCAGTTAAGTACTTATATATCCTTAGGGGCAAAATGGTAATTTTACAATTCTTGTCCCCGACCCTATCGTGGTCCTCAGGATGTCCCATATATCTTGTATATAATTTTCTAGGTCCTTTGGACTTCGTTCGGTATCTGTTTTTGATCATCGGGACACATCGGTCATTTCTCATTTTAAGCGTTGATTGTTCCGGAGTCTTATTTAGCCCTTCTGTGTTTATAATTATACTTATGACAATTTATCAGATCAGATTGACCTTTATTCGACCTCTACTTTGCACTTAATGTGCTCAGGGGTATTTTGGTTATTTTACGTTTCGCAAGATTCTGACCCCGATCTGTCATTTAATCATGTTTACAGTTTCACCAGTATCTAGGCTCCTATCGGTATCAGTTTCATCCCAATCGGACTTCATTTAGATTTCGTATAGCATTAGGGGCATTTTGGTAATTTTACATTTTATGTGTCTGTATTTCTCGGGACTTCAGTTCGTTAAACAGACCTCACCTTTGAGTCCAGAATGCCCGACATAGTCAACATAGATTGTCTGATATTTTTATTTGGGCCTAGGTACCATCAGGGACAGTACAGTCATTTACCAATTACATGTCTGCATTTTTTGGGACTTAATTTCCCAAATCGGACTCTACCATTGAGTCCAGAATGCTTGAAATAGTGAAAATACACTATTTATTTAATTTATTTGGACTCCGTGTGACCTATTTAATGTTCAGGGGTAAAATTAGTAATTTTACCTATTTAATAAAATAATTAAAATAATTATTTTATTATTTAATTAATTTTTCAGGGGATTAAATGAACAGTTTTTCCAAAATCTGGGCCAGTGTTCAATTCCATGAAACAGTTGGGGTTAATATGTAATTTCAGAAAACATTCAAGGTCAAAATATAATTTCATAAATTAGGGGTTCAGGCCGAAGGGTTCTAGGGTTCAAGAATTGAACCGGTCCAAATTCCTCAAAACCAACCGGTTCACTGTCTTTCAGAAAATCGGGATAAGATATCCCAGTTATCATTAATTTCCTTTCTTATTCTCGGTTTGGACAGACCCAGTTCAGATCTCAATTTATTAATCGTGATGCCAAACAAGCCGGATTCAAGTTTTAATTTAAAACCTTTAACCCAAAACGGCGTAGTTTCATTAATGTGGTGGCACGCCCTCAAGTCGACGCGTGTCCGAGTCGACTCGGCCTAACTCGAACGAGTTGGCGAGTCAACTCCATCTTCCCTATCTCTTCCCCGTCTGTTTGCCCTAATTTCCAGTTTCACAATTTCTCAAATTCGTGTCATTTCAAGCACAGTTTTCAACATGTTTTGATCCCAAACAGTTTCTGGAAGTAAAGCCAGCCTTTTGGCATTGGTTTCGAGCTTAGAATCCATGCATGGAGCTCTGTCTAGCCCGATTATCGTGTGGGGCTACAGTTCGGTCGTACAGCCTTACTTCTCAACCAAATTGCACGAGGTTTGGTTCTTTGTGATCCTTGCAACAGGGGCTTCAATTCCCCATTCATGGATTTCAGTTTAGGGGCTTAATTTCGAGTTCGGGTTTCATGGCCGAAAGCAATAGCTTCGATTTTGAGGGTCTTCCTGTGTGGTTTTGGGTCACGGATGGTGATATTCGAGATCCTCGAAGAGTCTAGAACAACTCTGAACATGCAGAATGTCATTTAGTTAAGGTCGATTCAGACCTACAACTTGAGGTCATTAATGGCGATTTTGCTGCAGTTTTGGGGTTTCAGCCCTATTCGACCCTTTCAGTTGTTCTACAATGGTTTCCTAAGCCTCATAGGAGCTCATATATACAGTCTATATGAATCAAAAATGACTGAAAATAGCAGCAGAATTCTTAACAGAAAAATTCACAAATTTGGGGTTTTTAGCCTTTCAAACAGTGGTTGTTCTCTTCTTGGCTCGGTTCAGGCCTCCTCAATGTCTCTCGAGGATTGCCCCAGTGCAGTTATGTGCTGCTGAGTCCTCAATCCTCTTTGGTGCATCCCAATTGAAGACACACCATGCACACACACAAGCTTGTACATACACAATTCTCACATGGGCAAGCTTCCTTCCTCTAATTTTTCACTCTAACTCAGCCTCACACAACCTACGGCTACATGCAGAGACTCACACATCTCAGATTTGTCACATAATTTCATGATTTCCTTTCCTCTCCCTCATGGTACGCATAATTCATATATAAGTATAATGGTATACCTATACATATACATATATGTATATACACTTGTAGGGTTCAGTATAGGGCAAAGAGTGATGATGGGGCTAGGGTTCATAGGGGTGATGCAGGAGTGATGTGTTGCATGCTTGGCCATTGGCCAATTTGGGAGGCAGCTTGGGGCAATTCAGAGATATATATAATTAGGTTGTGTATATATGCACAAAGGTGTTGGCAGCCTACCTGGTAACTTTTTGGATAAAATTCCTTTCCCTTTATAAGACAAGGGTTCAATTCCCCTTGGCCTCACTTTTGACCATTTTCCATATTTTGGGCTAAGGCCTCGTTTGGCTGCGCTGGTAATTCAGTTTCAATGTTTCCTACATAACTTTCATTCCGTAACTCCTTTTTCGATGCGGTTTGTTCCGAGAGTTTTGTATTTCAGTTATCTCCAGTGTCAGAGGTTCCGTGTTGCTCATTATTCATTCAGGATTTCCGGGGTTGGCTAATTCGACTTTCGTCGGTATTAAAACGGCATTATTTCAGCTAATTCAATGATAATTAGGTTCGGCGTCACACCTTCTTCTCCAGATATGTTTATTTATTTTATCAGTCTATCGTGACTGCCGGGATTTTGATTAATTCCCTTAATCATCCTTTAAATCGGTACTAATTAATAATTAGCAACTAATTATTAATTACGCAAAGTCGGGGTGTTACAGTTGTACTGGTGGTTAGGATTGAAGAATGATATAGCTGAATTCATCACACGATGTGCTACATGTCAATAGCTAAAAGATGAACACCAACTTCCTAGTGGACCTTTACAACCATTTCCGATTCTGGAGTGGAAATGGAAGCATATCACCATGGTTCAATTGCCCCATTCTGATAAAAGATATGATGCTATTTGGGTGATTCTGGACAGACTAACCAAGTCTACTCACTTCTTACCAATAAAAAAGATATACCCTTTAGAAAGATTGGTTGAACTGTATATACAAGAACTAGCGAATTTTCATGGGATCCCCATGTCTATCATTTCCAATCATGACTCACGATTTGTGCCAAGATTTTGGCAGACTATGCAGACGACACTTAGGGACAGCACTGAGATTTAGCATGGCCTACCACCTAGAGACGGATGGCCAATTCGAGAGAATAATTCGAATGTTGAAAGATATGTTGTGACTGTGTGCACTGGACTTCAAGGAAAGTTGGGCGAACCACCTTCTACTAGTGGAGTTCTCTTACAACAATAGTTATTAGGCAAGCATTGGAATAGCTTCTTATGAAGCAATGTATGGTAGGAAGTGCAGATCTCTTGTATGTTGGACGGAGGTAGGTGAACAAAAATTTCTTGGACCATAAATAATTCAAGTCATGATTGAGAAGATCCTAGACCATTCGCCAATATTTATGGACTACGTAGAACAAATACAAGAGCTATGTAGATGCATAAAGAAAGGATTTAGAATTTTAGTCTGGTGACTTAGTTTTCTTGAAAGTATGGTCGTTTAAAGGCACATTCAGATTTGGCAAGAAAGGAAAGCTTAGTCCCCACTGCATTGGCTCATTTCAAAAAATGGGTAGAGGAGGACCTATCGCTTATCGACTACAATTACCCTAACAACTTACCGATGTACACAATTTATTTCATGTCTCGATGTTACGAAAATGTGTACAAGAACTCGACCAAGTGATCGAGTTCGAGCCATTAGAAATTGAGCCAGATTTAAGCTATGTGGAGCGACTGATGCAAATACTGGATTACAAGGAACAAGTGTTACACAGTAAGACCATTCTCTAGTAAAGGTGCTTTAGAGGAACCATGTCAATGAATAGGCTACTTGAGAGCGAGAAGATGAAATGCCCACCCAGTATCTTGAATTGTTTAATGTATGAGTGATGACAAGTTTGAAGGACCAAACTTTTTGTAGAGGGGGAGAATATAACACCCACCCCTAGTAAATTGGGAAATTAAAGCAATGAAATGAGGTATTAGCAATTCAAGAGACTTTTCAATGTTCATTGGACCAGTGTGTTAGGATAAAAGATCAATTAAAACTAAAAATTGGCCTAACTATGGGTCAACTTGACCAAATCAAGGTTATTGAAGCTAGTGGTTCAGTGATCAATACATCACCAACCTAATATGGAAATGTATTATGCCAAATATTATGAATTAATAAATAATTTAATCATTTATTAATCATAGGAAAAATAGAGAAAATACAAATAAATTACCTAAAACACTAAGAAAAATAAAAGAAAAATATGAAAAATTATTCCACAAAAAATAACCTATACATAATACTAAGGGTCAAATACACCCACTCAAGCGTGCATACATGTGTATATGCATATAAACATATATATAGGAAAATGAAGGAAAAATAAAAAGAAAATTGGTAAAAATAATAAAAAAATATTTTTACTCATCATGTGACTAGCACATGATGGGGAAGGCTGATACATATACTTAGAGTGTATTAGTGTGTGTGTATATATGAATATATATAAATATATACATATATATAATTAATTTTATATTCAAAGGAAAGGTGAGGAAAACGGGGAGGAAAATGAGCGAAAAGACACATGGCAGCTCACCTTTTTTTGGAGCCCCATCCTTGGCTGCTACATTATTCATTCCGGCCCTTTGAGCCTGTCCACTTGATGTGAGATGCATTAAACACCAAGAGAGAAAATTATGACTATAAGCAATGATTCAAACACAAGGCTCATACCTACTAAAATTGTGAGATGAGAAGGAGGATTTTCATACAAGAATGAGCTACAAACATTATCTGGATAAAGAGAAGGAGGAAGGAGAAACTCAAAGGGAAAAATTAAGAAACCACCAAACAGGTAAAAAGACTTGAATTCTTTTAGTTCATTTTAGTTTTTGCATCTATTTTAGCCTTGGTAGACCATTTAGATGATCCTAGAGACCTCTAAAATGGCTGGTTCAAGGTGAACCGCTATTAAAGGTAGTTTGAAACACTACCTATAAATAAACTTAAATAAAAACCTATTTTATAAACGGGGACCTAATCTACAAGTAAAGTAGATTACTATAGAGAGATATCTTTCCTATATTTTAATTGAGGAAAAAATATAAAATATATAAAGTACAATGGTCACTATTTTAGGAAACTAAATCTACATGAAATCAGGAAGCAATCTCTAGAGATTAGAGCCTAATTAACAGCAGTTATAAAAAAAAAAAAAAAAAATTAAAATTTACAGGCTATACAGTCTCAGTTTTTAAGGGAAATAAATTCCTTGTTTACCGAGTCAACCGAATCAAATAGGGATTTGTCAACTCTCCCCCTCAAATTGGTGAATAGATGTTGTCCATTCCCATCTTGCTTATAATATGTTGAAATGACTGACTCGGTAGTCCTTTGGTGATAATATCCGCAAGTTGCCCATTCGTTGAGACATAGGGAGTTCAAATTAATCCACTCTCCAGGTTCTCTTTGATAAAGTGCTGATCTACTTCCACGTGTTTTATGCAGTCATGTTGTACTAGATTGTAAGCTATATAGCTTGCTAAATTGTTGTCGCGGTGCAACTTCATGCTTCCTTTCCACTCGACTCCTAAGTCTTCCAAGATAATCTTTCGCCACAAAAGTTCACAAATTCCATGTGTCATAGCTCTGAATTCTACTTCAGTTCTTGATCTAGCCACCACAACCTATTTTTTTCTTTTCCAAGTCACTAAATTTCCTCATAAGAAGGTACAATAACCAGATGTTGACCTACGGTTCACTACCAATCTAGCCCAATCTACGTTTGTGTAGGCTTCTAGACTTAGTCCCCATTATTCTTGAAGAGGATGCCTTTCCTAGAAATAGATTTCAAGTATTGTAAGATTCGATAAATAGCTTCCAAGTGGGAATCCTTTAGAGAGTGCCAAAACTGGCTAACTACACTCATGGCATAAGCACTGTCGAGTTTTGTGTGGAACAAATAAATGAGTTTCCCAACTAACCTTTGATATCTCCCTATATCTACCATCATGTCATCTACATCTTCTCCTAATTTATGACTCTACTCAATAGAAGTGCTTGAGGGTTTACAACCAAGCATACGTGTTTCCTTAAGGAGATCAATGATATATTTCTGTTGGGAAATAAAGATGCCATTTCTAGAGTATGCTACTTCAATTTCCAAGAAATATTTTAGTTTTTCCAATTTTTTTATTTCAAATTCTTTGGCCAACTGCTTCCTGAGTTTCTCAATTTCTCCAAAATCATCTCCAGTTACAATAGTGTCATCAACATAAATAATCAAGACTGTAATTTTACCAATTTTTGATCGTTTGATGAAGAGTGTATGGTCACTTTGGCTCTGCTTAAAATCTATGTTCTTTATTGCACTGGTAAATCTCTTAAACCATGCTCTCGGGGACTGTTTTAACCCATATAGGGTTTTCTTCAACCTACACATATTGTTGGCTCTAAATTTTTTAGTGAAACCCGAAGGTGCCTCCATATAGACTTCTTTCTCTAAATCACCATGCAAAAACACATTCTTAACATCAAATTGTTGCAAGGACCACCCAAGGTTAGCTGCTAAAAATAATAGTACTCTAATAGTATTCATTTTTGCAACTAGGGAAAATGTCTCCTAATAGTCTACTACATATGTCTGAGTGTAGCCTTTGGCCACAAGTCTAGCTTTATATCTCTCAAAGGCTCCATCAGTTGTATACTTCACAGTAAACACCCATTTACACCCTACCAGTTTCTTCTCTTTTGGTTACTTAACTATATCCCATATCTTATTTTTTTCTAGAGCTCTCATTTCCCCACTCATGACTCTTTGCCATTTCTCATCCCTAAATGCCTCTTGGACTGTTTGTGGAATTTTAATGGTGCGCAAATCTGTGAGAAATGCTTTATGTAGTGGAGATTGTCTATCAAAGGAGATAAAGTTTGCTATGGGGTGTTGAGTGCATTTTCGTGCTTCTTTCCTAAGGGCAATTGGTATATCATGATCTATAAAAAGAGGATTTTGAGACAGAAAAAGATTTTCAGTACTTTTTATAGGTTCAGCTTCTTGGGCTTGCTCCAGTTTAGGTTCAGACTTGTTCCTTCTTGAATACTCTTGTAATGGCAAGGTAGTACCATCACTACTTGCTTTCTCATCAAAAGTTTTTTTGGTTTTAGCTGGAGACAAAGATGTTTCTGCTGGAGAAAGAAAACTAGATGTTTCTACTGGAGAAAGAAAACCAATAAAAGGATTGAGTGTTTTAGGAGATGAAATGTCAAGATTATCAAAACCGAGACTGGAGTTAAACTTATCTTCTGATAAATGCTCCCACTGGAGATAAGTTTCATAAAAAAAAGGACTTGTTTTCAGTGAAGGTAATATTTTTAGAGACAAATAATTTTTTGGAACTGGGATGATAGCATTTATACCCCTTTTTGGTTGAGGAATAACCAAGGAAAACACATTTAAGGGCTCTAGGATCCAATTTACCCGGGTTTTGTGCATGAATGTGAACATAGGAGATACAACCGAATATTCTTGGTTTTGTGCATGAATGTGAACATAGGAGATACAACCGAATATTCTTGGTGGTAATTTGGTAGACTTATTGAATTAAGGATAGAATTGTGAAAAGACATTGAGTGGAGTTTTATTGTCCATTACTTTTGAAGGTAGACGGTTTATGAGATGAGTTGCAATCAACACGGCTTCCCCCCAATAGGATTTGGGCACTTGTTTCTCAAATAAAAGGGCTCGGGTTGTTTCAAGAAGATGATAATTTTTTCATTCTGCAACCCTGTTCTGTTGTGGAGTATCTGTACATGATGATTGGTGTATTATCCCTTCCCTTTAGAAAAATGGTGACGTTAAAGTATTCTTTCCCGTTGTCTGATATAATATTTTTAATCTAAACACCAAACTGATTTTGAATCATTTTAAGAAACACGAAAAATATAGAACTAACGTCAGATTTTTTTTCCATAAAAAACAACCAAGTAACATGAGTACAACCATCAATGAAAGAAATCAACCAGCGAGCTCCAGTAATATTTGGAATCCTAGAAGGCCCCCACATATCAGTATGAATCAAAGAGAAAGGATATAAAAATTTATTATCACTCAATGCAAATGAGGCACAATGATGTTTGGCAAACTAACATACTTCACGATGAAAAAACTTAGCATCCAAATTATGAAATAAAACAGGAAACATAGTCTTTAATATAGAGAAAGAAGGATTCCCTAAATGATAGTGATGAAGCCAAATTTGTGCTTTATTTGGTGAGAGTTTTTCTGAGAAATGAGATAAAGATAGACGGTCACTACCCTTGCTACCATTGATATCTAGAAAGTAGAGTCCTTCCTTCTCTTTAGTAAGCCCAATCGTCCTCCCCATAACCGGTTCCTGAAAGACACAATGATTGGAACAAAATGTCACTTTACAGTTTAGGTCTTTTGTAATCTGATGTATAGACAAAAGATTTACAAACAGGTTAGGCACATGAAGAATAGATCTCAAAGCAAGAGAAGGTTGTAAGATTGATGGTTTCTTTTCCTGCCACAGACGCAAGAGTTCCATCAACAACACGAATTTTTTGGTTTCCAGGGCATGGGGTATATGTTGTGAAACGGAGTGAAGAGTTGGTCATGTGGTCTGTGGCACCTATGTCTATTACCCAAGTTTCATGCAAAGTCCAGTCCCTTAAGACACTAAAAGCTTGAGATAAGGAATACTTACCTGAGTGTGCCAATGAACATGAGCCAACCGGTTTGTCAAGTGAATTGAGGAGGCTTCAGAGTTTCTCAACTCCCTCCTTATTTAGTTCACCTATCTCCGAGCTGCTACTAGTTAAGTCTTGGATAAATTTATCATCAACAAGGGCAATATTTGTTTGGCTGCCACATGGAGCATATCGTTGTTGGGTGTTGGTTTTGCCAAATGGTGTTTTTCCCTTCAATTTCCTACACATCTCCTTAGTGTGCCTTGGTTTCTTACAATAGTTGCACCAAAGGTCCTTTTTATTGATTGGTGGCCTGTACATTTCTCATTTGTTCTCATTGTTTGAGTTTAGGCCTTTGAATTTGTTTGGAGATGGTAGCTTAACCACGACTAGGGAAGATCTTTCATTAGTAGGAGCATCCAACATCACGGTTTTCATTCCCTCTTCAACACGTATGATAGAAAATACCTCATTCAAAGGAGGTAAAGCTTCTTTTCCAAGCATTGCACCCAAATTTGATCAAATTCCACATTGAGTCCAGCCAAAAACTCATAAGCTCTTTCGTTTTCCATAAATTTTAACATCATAGTGACATCATCACTACACTTCATCTTAATGTTTTGATAGTAATTGAGTTCAAGCCATAAGCCTTTTAAAGTGTTATAGTACTCGATAACAGACTTTGTACCTTGTTTTGTTGAGTGAATCTTGGTTTTAGTTTCATAAACCAAGGCTGCATCCTTAACTTTAGAATAGGTATACTTCATGGTGTCTCATATTTCTCTAGCAATTGTAAAAAATATGCAGGTTCCCCTTATTTCTGGTTGCATCGAATTCCAGAGCCATGACATAATTGAGGAGTCTTCCACGTCCCAAGCCTCGAACTTTGGATCATTTTGACTCGGCACAGGACCAATCAGGTGGCTGAATTATCCCTTACCCTTCAAATACGTCTATACCCATTGGGACCATACTAGATTATTTCTTCCATTGAGTTGGTATGATGGTTGTAGGTTCTGATATTCACCATATGAAGTATGGACAGATTGATTTGACTCGGTGTTAGTTGGAACAGTGGTTTCGGATGTGACAGACATTGTGAGATTTTTCGGGGCAGAGATTGAAGTATTTGAAGACAATAGAAGGCTAGGGGTTATAGGCAATGATGGCTAAGAGATATTCTGTAATCAGCAATAAAGGTTGTGCAGAAAAAAAAAAAATTTTGGTATAAAAGAAGAAACGGGAGCAGAAAATAAGCTAGGGCTCTGATACCATATAAACAGATATCTTTCCTATATTTTAACTGAGGAAAAAATACAAAATAAATTGAGTACAATGGCCACTATTTTAGGAAACTAAATCTACATGAAATCAGGAAACAATCTCCAGAGATTAGGGCCTAATTAACAGCAGTTATAAAAGAAAAAAAATTAAAGTTTACAGGCTGTACAATCTCAGTTTTAAAGGGAAATAAATTTCTTGTTTATCGAGTCAACCGAATCAAATAGGGATTTGTTTCCCTGTTTATTGAGTCAACCGAATCAAATAGGAATTTGTCAACAATTACAAAACAAGAAAATCAAGTGAGTTGGCTTAGAAATGAGCATTTACCAGTCACTTGCAAGTTGAGCCATTAATGGCCAACTTCTGGAATATACCTCAAAATTCAACTCCATGAATGGGAAATGAAGCCTTGAAGCTCAAGGAGCTCAACCAAACAAATCACACAAAAAAGGCCTTGAAATAGGCATGAACTAAGCCATTTATAGTGAGGGTTATCGAACACTAGGACCCCACTTTGAGCCATTTTCGAAGCTAAAAACCAACAAAGATCTCTAAATTAGAACTCTAGGAGATGAATGGAATTGACCTTGAGCTTCGAATCAACCTAGAAAGTCACGAAATAGAGTTTAAAAAAATTAAGGTTTACAATACTATAATACCCAAGATGGTTGGGGACGATGACCCTGCAGAGTAAACTCATGACTTGAATCAGCCGACTTACCAGGTAAGGCAGGAGTTGATTCAAGGTTGAGTTGACTCAACCATGCGTCATCACTTAAGAATGCCACCGCATTAACACGAAGACATCGTTTTGACCTAAACCGATTTAAAACCCAAAAATGAAACGCAATCGATTCATGCTTGAAGGGCCCAAAATTATGTCGTTTTCGTATTAGGGTTTTTAAATACCTAAGGGCTTAAATGAACTTTTGAAAATAAGATTTGACCCCAATAGTTTCTAGAAATGCCACTAAGGCCCAAATCATAAACTTATAAATTAAAAAATGCCTCTCTAAAATAGGAAAATATTTTACTTTTTGAAATTACATTTCAACCCCAAAGGTTTATCTAAATTATATTAGGGCCCAATTTATAATTAAATAAATTCAAAAATACCCTCCTAAATTAGAAAAATAGTTATTTTAAAATAGTAAGTTACGAAAATTGCACTCAGGCCTTCAAATTTTTGGTAAATTACAAAAGTGCCCCAAAAATTTCAAAATGACAATTTTATCCCTAAATAAATGAAAAAATAACATAGACATCCCTATAAACTTTATTTAGCATAATTAATGCTATGTATGACCAAATTAAGATTCAAAAAAACCTAGATTAGGATTTTTCAACTCTCTAAACCCAATGGTGGGGTCCATTTTAGCAAATAGATTTTCTAAATACATAAACGAAGATCAATAGGCATATTTAATACAACTTTGCAGCTTTAGTTAAGCAATCAAACCAATATCAAAAAATACAAAACTTCATACTTAAGCTTTTATGACAGTTCCAGTCTAAGTGGTGGAGTCTGTTTAGCCAAATAAGACTCGTAAAGTATAAGTCCTTAAGAAAAAGAATGAATGTTAATCATTTCAATAGGACCCACATAAGTTATGAACGATAAATAATGGCAAAAGAGGGTTGCGGCCATGAAAAAAGAAACATAACTTTCTAGCTCGATTCATATCCCAAAACCAATGCCAAAAAGATCCTAAGACATGCAAAAACCTAATGGTGATGAAAGGACCTTGAAAACATAGCTGAATGGGCACAAAATAGTATGGGAAGAAACTAGGGTTTTCAGTGCTACAGTAGCAGATCAGTTGAATACAATGACCCCACCGAGTTGACTTAGTTGATCCAACCGAGGGGATGCGAGTTGATTCTGGTAACTAGGTTGACTCAGTCACATGCCCTCACGAGATTAAACAGAACATAAGTATGACACTGTCATTTCAATCGAAAAGATAAGCACTCGTGTCATTTTGCCGTTCAACTTAAAGCCCTAATTTGCTTGTTTGGTTACAGGCGCAATAAATTAAAAATTTAGGTTCCTGATATCTTTAACCTGAATAAGAGTATGGAATTGGGAATAAAAATTGTTTGGCAGCCAGATTAAATAATTAAAATCAAAATTGGGATATCCTAGACCTGGAAAACAACCAGATTAAGGATAACGATAGTTTGTTTGACTATCAAATAGGAATGGGGTTATCCATGAAGCAGATAACCCCTGATTTCATGGATAAGGGGTTGTTTGGCTGTAATGGGAATTAAATTGAGTTTTGTAAATTACAAGTTGACCCCAACAGTTTAGATTAATTATAATTTGGCCATATTAATGTAAAAATTAATTCAAAAACAACCTTTTAAAATAATAACGTATGAAAATTATACCAAAGCCTCAAATTTTTTGGTAAATTACAAAACTGCCCAAAATTATGAAATTGCCCCTAAACAATGCAAAAGTGACAATGATGCTCCTAGAAACTATATTTAGCATAATTAATGTTATATATAACCAAATTGAGATCTGTAAAAGCCTAACTTAGGATTTTTTTTAATACTTTGGACTCAATGGGGGAGTTTGTTTTAGCAAGTGATGTATAGATCTGAAAAATCAAGGTAAATTTTACATTTTTGCTGATAGAACACTATTCATGCACTGTTTGCCGATAGGGCGTTATAAATGCATCATTTAGGCATAAGTCATGTTTAGAAACATAATTTGAGTATGCCATAGAAGAGAAACATGCTTATAATGTTAAAATACACCTCCTATGAGAATTTGAGCATAATCAGAGATAGTTTGAAAAATTAGACCAAAAGGGCATCCCAAGTGGGCCTGGCCAAACCCGCCAGCAGGCGAAAATAAAGTTTTTGAAAAATTTTCATTTAAAATAATTTTAAGAACTTTGTCTAAAGTAAAATGTCGAATTGAGGCATTTCGGGATAGGTTGCAGTATAATGTAGTCCCGAACTCATTAAGAGCAAAATGGTATTTTTACCCCTTAGCTCCTTTAGTATAAATACAGCCATTTAGAGATAAAAATCTTAGAATTTGGTCTGAGAAGAAGCAGCAGCTCGTGCATGGGGAGAAAAGTGAAGAAAACTTAGGGTTTTCCAAATTTCAAGCCTTCAAAACTCATCTCTAGGCTAGGATTCTCACAAAGCTTCCTTCTAGGAAGTTGTTCCCCACGTCAAGGGCTACATTCTCACAATTGGTTCGGCTGCACAGCTAGCACAACTCCCTAGGGTTGAGAAAAACCCTTTTAGGTATGATATTTTGCTAAGTAAAGAATAGGGTTAAGTTTAGGAGTGTTTTTATATGTTGATTGTATGACCTACATGCTTATTTGTTATTAGAGAATCGCCTAGCTTATAGTTACTTTGAAAACCTAGGGTTGGTACCTTATGTACCTATGTATTCTTTGAAAAATTGTTGAAGTGATGAACATGAAATATGACTATATGTAAAATTCATTGCATTCTAGCTTATGTTCATGTAGAAAAACTCTTATAGTTGAGAAGTTATGATTTGTTCAATGTGTTGGTACTTTATGTATTTTGTAATCTTTGAGAATTTGATAAGGTTGTGAATATGTAATATGTTTATATGTGTGATTGATTGGATTACGCTAGGTTCATGTAGACAAAGTTTTGTGATTCAAAAGTTATGGTTGCTTTAAGTATAATGCATTATTTAAGGCATACACCATGTGTTTGATGAAATGCTTAATTAGAATTGCATAGAAAAATTAAGGCATCTTAGCATATGTGAATCCTTGGAACATGGCATGTGTTGAACACTTTGGTGCTATGCATTATAAGGGTGTATATCTTGTGGTGAAAAACTCAAAATTGGCCATTAGAATTCGCTAATCCAACGGGAGTGCACCCATGAAAAAAGACATATAATGGTACTCCCGAATCCAACGGGGAAGGACCATGAAACGAGACATGTGTTGGGCATAGAGTTACATGTATGAGTCATGCACATTGCCATTGCATTGCATTGATGAATTGAAAAGGCATATAGATTATAAATGCACACTTTTCACATGCCACACCTTCATTTTGTTCCTTTCATTAGCACTATGTCATACCAGCAGTTGTGCTGACCTTTTATGGGATATCATATTACAAATGAGGCTCCCGGTACTTAAGACTTGATGAAGTCTTGAAAGATGGAGGGGAAGTAGACTATGAAGGACATTTGGCCCTTGGGCATATTTTTGTATGTATAAGGGCATAAGCCCTAAGACATGTGTATCTACTTGTAAAAATATTATATATTATGAAAACAATGGGCAAGACCCTAAAATTGTAATGAGCATGAGGTTGTGATGTTTCAAATTTTAAGTATATGTGTATGTATGGAGGATTGTATATTTTAAATGATGTATAAGTGTTTAGTTGAATTAAAAAGATGTATTTTGGTTGTTAGTTTGAAAAATAAGGGATTGTGTTGTGAAATATTAGGTAGAAGAGGCTTAGAAAACAAAGGTGACTATGTTAAAATTTTGTGAAATGAAAAGGTTAGTTAGGTGTGTAAAGCATCCTAAATATAAGTGAAAAAAGTCCCAAAAAGGAGGAGGGTGTTAAAAACTTTGAGGAAATACGTTAAAAATGGGAAAAAGTAGTTTGAAACAATTTGGAAAAAAATTAAGAAAACTGAGAAAATCTTATGCAAAAATAGAGAAATTCAGTCGTAGTAGCTACAGTAAACCTACAGGAAAAAAACAACCCAGGCCAAGCCCAGGCCATGCCCAACCACAGCCCAGCCCCCTGCTGCACTCCCTACACTGCGCCTTGCCTATGCGCCCTGCTGCCCAATCGCAGCCCTGCAGCCTACCGCGCGAGCCCATGCCGTGCCTTGCCCGCTCGCTTTGTTGCCCAGCTCCATGCGTGCCAACCTGACACCCTCTTGACACCAGCCCTTGGGCACCCTATTGGGCCATGTTTGGCCATCCTTTTGGGCCATGTTTGGCTGTTTGGCCAACCTATTGGGCCATGTTTGGCCACTTCCTTAGACTACTTTAAGTGAAATTTTTGACCTATTCTTGGCCTATGTTTTAGGGCACTTGGGAACTATTTGGGCCATTGTTCCAAGGTATATTTCTAGACATTTTGGAGGCCATTTTTGAACATGACTTAGACTAATGTTGAATATAGATTGGAAGAGATATTCGATTGACGTTAGAAGACTATTTTGGTTAAGTCTAATAGCAAGTTTTCATTTTCAAATTTTAGGAAAACATAGGAAAATAAACACGTAATTAACTAAATCCATCTTAATGGCCTTTCATTTATTTTTTTATTTTATTTCACTCACTCCCCTGGGTTTATGAAAATTCGAGGCGTGACGAATGAAGTTTCTAAATATATAAACGAAGATTGGTAGGCATATTTAGTGCAATTTTGTAACTTTAGTTAAGCAGGCAAACAAATACAAAAAATTATGAAATTTCATATTTATATATTTGTGGGTATAAGGAACTCATTAGTGAAGTTCGTTTAACCAAATGAGGCCCGTAAAGTATAGGTCCTTAAGTAATGTACCCTTAATATAGTGCTTAATAAGTGTTAATCACTCTTATAGGAGCTATGAGGCTTAAGGAACAGTCAATAGAAGATAATTAACTAAGAAATAAGCTAAAGGTAAGGCTAATTGGGTATCTAGGTACCCGAAGTTGGTCCCGCATAAAAGCACAAAATTATAAAAACACCCCTAGCTATAAAGTAAGCCATAAGAAGGCTAATTAAGATCTAAAAAAGGCTAAGTTTAGTATTTTTTACGTTTCGGACCAAACGGTGATGTTGGTTAGTGAAAAATAGAACACCGAAACAAACTTAAAAAAAACAAATAT
Organism: Nyssa sinensis; assembly: GCA_008638375.1. NCBI lineage: Eukaryota > Viridiplantae > Streptophyta > Magnoliopsida > Cornales > Nyssaceae > Nyssa > Nyssa sinensis. The sequence goes on along the minus strand of CM018039.1, from coordinate 20,327,399 downwards.
GTCCGTAAAACATAAATAAGCTACTAGAAGAGTATAAGAAGTATAGAGAGACCTATACCAACATAGTAAGTACCCTATAGACTAAAAAATAGAGTTTTGTTAGGCAAACGACATGCTGAGCACCATGAGGCATAAAACGATCAAATTACCAAAATGCCCATAAAAGATAAAGTAACCTACAAGACAAATAAAGAAGTGTTAGGAATCCTCATTAGAAACTGTAACACCAACCCTAAATAAAATAAGATAATTAGGGCGGTGTGCTGAAAACTATTTCAGTACAGGACCTTTCCAAAATTCTTTGGACACTATATTAGCACATGACCTTAACTAAGGTTAAAAGCTAACTTGACCAAGGGTCAAGTTGACCTAACCTAGATTGATAAAACTAATTAGTTATGTCATATCCTAAACCCCACCCTATACGGATTAGGGACAGTGACCGACTAGTTAGGCACCTCGCTAATACATTAACCCTTATGTAACATATTGATGATGTATCTACCCGAAGGCCTCTTAAGATGTCCAAATAGATTACATTCAGTTATACTAATCGCGCAATGAAAATTTGTGTCTGTAAAAATTTTCTTAAATGCAATCACACTTGGCAGAGCATAACTAAACTTTATATCAGAGTTAAAATGACATGAGCCCATCATTTCATTCAATATAAATGTCTAACTATTACAACAATGATAACATTATTCACGTTCTATTCTTCTCTAAACTGTCACATCACTTTGGCATTCATTACTTCAAATTGATACCTCTATAGCTGGGATACTAACCTTCCTTTAGCTAGAGTCTCTATTTATCCTGGCTTAGTTGCATTTGGATTTGTAAACTTCTTGGTCCTTCTTGACAAAATACAGGATAAAACCCTATGAGCTTAATGAAAAGCTCGTGAGTAACTCCAGTCCTTTGTCATGGGCTTCTAGAAATCTTTTTTCTAAATCTTTTCATAGCTTTCATAAACTTTCATAAAATGTTCATGAATTTCATGGATAGCAGTTAAGAAATCTTTACTTGAAATCTACTAGCATTATTTTATAAAAAAAATAAAATAAATCTGTGATTTTTAACACATGTTATAATCGTTACATAGAGGTTCATGCCAGTCTAGTTTTGCAAAATATCATTTCATCATGTATATCATAATAATGGGAGAGAAATAAGTATCGCATGCCAAACATCTTTATAGCGTATGTCTTTGAGGGTCATCATTGTCACCTTGGTGACCATCTATGTCACTTAGAGCTCTGGGCTTACATAGCCCCTTCCAGATTCTGACTCCGGGCGAAGTCCTCACTATCTTAATCAATAAATGGTTTACTAGCTCTTATCCCTCGACAGGGTCCGCGAAGGCGAGCAGGCTGGCTGCTGCTGGCTGGTCTTGGCCCAAAATCTGACTTTTGACTTTTTTGCTACAGTATTCCAATAGCTAAAATGCTACAATACCAAAATTTCAACCTTTGTCCAAAAATCTTGGTTTTGACATTTTTATACTCATTTCAATTTATTTCATTACCAAACTTGGCGTGGGACTCTATAACATGTAAAATGACCATTTTACCCTTTTTCTTATTTTTCGACTTCAAATAATTTTTTGGACTAATTTGCCCATATTTTTCATTTTTTTACTTTTCTTTTTCTTTAAGTTATTTAATTCCATACTTAGAAAATCTAGGCATGCTCTCTCACTCCACTCAATCTAGTTGCTATTTTTGAAACATTTTACCATAGTCTCCTTTGTTCATTAACCTATTTTCCTTACCCCATTCCTCCTCAACACCAACACAACGCCTAATGGAACAATTATTTATACAATTTTTGTAATTCTAACATTCACAAGCATATTTTAAAAACAAGTAACTACATGGAGCTTCATGCTCCTCATTTACATTTAATACTCAATTACATACAATTCAACATAAAATTAAGTTCATAACTTACACAAGGTCTAAACTTTAAACAAGAAATAAACTTCATGGGACTTATGCCCTTACATACAAGATATAGCCCTTAGGCCAAATATACTTCAAAATTCATTTTCTCCCTCCATGCTCCTAGACTTCTTCAAGTCTCAAGTGTCGGGAGTCTCATCTGAAATATGTAATCCCATATAGGGTAAGCACGATGGCTCGAATGACATAATGCTAATATAAAGAATAAAGATAAGGTGTGGCATGCGAAAAGTGAACAGTTGTAAGCTATAAACCTTCCAATTCATCAATGCAATGCAATGGCAATATTCATGACACACACATGCAACTCTATGCCACACCCATGTCTCATTTCACAGTCTTCCCCATTGGAACGCAAGTACCAATCATATGTCTCGCTTCACGGTCCGTCTCCGTTGGAACACGAGTACCATGGCCAATTTTGGGTTTTTTACCACAGGATCTACATCCTCATAATGCATAGCACCAAAGTGCTCAACACACGCCATGTTTCCAAAGATTCTAGTATACCAAGATGCCTTGATTTTTCTATGCAATTTCAATGAGGCATTTTATCAAACACATGGGGTGTGCCTTAAATTATACATTATGCATTAAGCAAATCATAACTTTCAAACCACAATACTTTGTCTACATGAATATAGGTTATAATGCAATCAATTATACATATATCCATGTTACATGTTCACAACTTAAACAAATTTTCAAAGAACACACAAGTACACAAAGTACCAATTCATTGAGCAAACCATAACTTTCAAACTACAAGACTTTGTCTACATGAACATAAGCTATAATGCAACGAATTATACATATATTCATGTTACATGTTCATCACTTTACCAAATTTTCAAAGAATACATAAGTACACAAAGTACTAGCCCTAGGTTTTCGAAGCAACTATATGCTAGGTGATTTTCTAACAACAAGTAAGCATGTAAGTCATACAATCAACTTATAAAAACACTACTAAACTTAACTCTATTCTTTACGTAGCAAAATATCATACCTAGAAGGATTTTTCTCAACCCTAGGGAGTTGTGTTCATGTTTAAGGCAAACCAATCAGTAGGATTAAAGCCCTTGTGGTGGGAAACAACTTCCTAGAAGGAAGCCTTGAGAGATTCCAAGGCTAGAGATGAGTTTTAGAAGGTAGAAAGTTGAAAAACCTAGGTTTTCTTCATCTTTTCTCTCCAAGAACGAGCTGCAGTATTTTCTCTAGCAACTCTGAAGGTTTTAGATCCCAAGTGTCTTATTTATACTTAAAGGGCCAAACGGTGAAAAGACTTTTTTGCCCTTAATGAGCCGCGGGACCCCGTTACACTACAACCCATCCCGAAACGCCTCAGTTTGATATTCTGCTTTAACCAAAGTTCTTAAATTATTTTAAATGATATTTTCCCAAAAAAATTATTTTCGTTTGTTGGCAGGTGCGGCCGGGTTCATCCGAGCCACCCCAGGTGCACTTTTGGGTCTATTTTTCAAACTATCTCTAATTAGGCTCAAATTCTCACAAGATGTGTATTTTAATATTCTAAGCATATTTTCCTTCTATGGTATACTCAAAATATGTTTCTAAACATGACTTATGTCTAAATGATGCATGCATAATATCCTACCAACAAATAGTGCATGAATAGTATCCTACCGGCAAAACGAAAAATTTATCCTAATTTTTCAGATCTTTACATACTAGATGCAGGAGCAGGAAAAGAAACGACCGCGAATTAAAGGACCACTATCACCAAGCTATTTTTGGGAGGATATCATTTTTGTATAGTTGGTTGACCATCATGTGAAGAATGTATTTATGTTCATTTTTTAATAACTCTTGAACATGTATATATTTGAAATAGGTCATGTTGGGTAGAAATTGAAGAACCATTGAAATCTTTTTTGGAAGGACCTTTATTTTGTTCACTTGGACATCATGAAATTTTCGTGAGAAGCTTGTTTACTTGTGTACTTATTTTTAGAAATGAAGCATGTAGTTGTAGTTTCAATTATATATAACCAAATGTGAAATAATATTGGTATGAGTTTAGCATTTCTGCTGAAGGTTGTGTACAACAGCCCACTTTAAAAGACCATATGTCCTACATCCTATGGAATTAGAATCTCATATTTTACAGAATTAAACCTCCTTATCTTAGCTTTAAAATGGATCAATAATGACCTTAATTAGGAAAATAGTGAGGGAGTTATGCTAATTTTAAGAAACCTGCACAAAATTTGACCACTGTTTACAAATCAGTCCATAACTTGAGTTTCAGTTACTCTTTTCTAGTGCTTCTAACTTCTATGGAAACTAGACTTAAGTGAAATATGGAATATAAATCTCATAATAGCAAGTTTTATAAATTGGAAGATACATAGCTTTAAACAGGGTAGATCTGCTATGTGAACAGAGCAGTTGCAGTTTAGGCGTGCCTTCACCTTTTTGTTAATAACTTGAGCTACAGGATGTATTTTTGAGTAATTCCAAAGCTCACTAAAAGTAGATTCATATTAGAACATGACCTAAAAGCTCAAGATATCAGGTCTTATAAGTTGAGAGATATGGGGCTTAAAACAGGGCTGAACTATTTACTAAACAAAAAAGAAATAAACTCTAAGTTATATCCCAAATGAATTTGAATTTTTTTTGTTGTTGTTTTTTGATGCATAAGACTTCAAGAAACAATGTATAATAGTTAATTAGTAAATAGTATAATACATGGAATGAAGATCAAGTAGGGTGAACTTTAAATATTACTAAATATAACATAGGGACTCGATCACAACCTGGGTCTTTGGAGACTTGGGGCATAACAGGATGGTATTAGAGCTTAGGCTTCGAATACAAAGGACAACGGGATAGGGCCAACTTGAGACTTATATTGTGATTATAAATTGATATTGTCTAAAAAACTTTGGTGTAGTATGAACACTAGTTAAGAGTCTAGGAATCTTGTATGCATCTTGTTTGATTGTTAACTTTGCTACATGAGCTTTTTACTTTGACTAAATGGTGAATTTAATTTTGTGAATGCATTGTCATGACCTGTGACCCACCCTCTGCAGATCTCGAACAACGACCCCGGCCCGACCCTTTTTCCAAACCGGATCTCATCTGACACTTGCTACACAATCAGTGCTACTAACATGCAATAACTAACACAACATAAACATACATAGCGAAAGACTTTAAAATAAAATTTGCACGTAATATATATCTGGTTCTCAAAATATAGACTGTAAAATTTCTTTAACTACTGTACATCCCCAAGACGTGGATGACATGGGAAGCTACAAGATTATACTAAGTATTACACTTACAACTTCCAAAAATGTCCATGACTAGCTAGCAAGCTCTATGGTCTGCTCTTAATATCCGTTCCTAAAACATTCAAAGTAAGTCTGAATGAGCTAACTTAGCCCAGTAAGTAATTCTTCCTTTGCTCTGCCATGCGTACAAGTGTATATAGAAAGACATAATCCAAGAAAGACGAGGATAAATGCAAACATAATAGCCAATCAAGAAATATAGAACTCATCAATGGATATCAAATGGTAGAAGCACAAATTATAATCAAAATGGAAATATGATCTGATAACAATTATCATATTGTTACAATCATGAGCTGTCTCAAGCATAATCTTCTATACTCAATAAAAAGTTGTGTAATCTCATGATCATTCATAAGGATATAATATGATCATCTATGAAGTACAATAAATGACAAGTGATATCAACAAAAGTGGATGCACTCCAACTTAGGGCCCGGCATACCCCTTGGAGTACTCATTCAGGCCTTTTCCCTAACCAGGGTCCCGAAATAGCACTAAGAGCTCTGTAATAACTCTACATCCCATGCCTCGCATAGCAATGTAGTTGGTGTTCCTCCTAGAACCTTGACTTGTAGGTCATAGTAAGCATCAGATGGAGTTTGTGACTGAGCACAAATCCGGCACTAATAATATATCAAGATCATGCTACTTTTCACGAAGAGTATAGTAGAATCATAATTGGTTCTTGGCAATATAATATAATTATATCTTTTTAGGGCTAAGGTTATGAGGCTACCGTGAACATAACTAGATGGCCCTTTTTGGCCCTGGGTACAAGTGTAAAAAAGAGTCTATACACAAGTGTACAAAATCATGATTAAGATATATGGCAATAAACGTATTCCACAAGATAGAACAATATCGTAAATGTGGATTCAATAAGCATTCGGGCATAATGGAGTACAATAGGTGTATAGATCTGAAAAATAAGGATAAATTTTTTATTTTTGCCGGTAGGGCACTATTTATGCACCATTTGCTGATAGGGCACTACATATGCATCAGTTAGTTATAAGTCATATTTAAAAATATATTTTGAGTATTTCATATAAGATAAATATGCTTAGAATATTAAAATACACCTCCTGAAAAAATTTGAGCCTATTCGGAGACAGTTTCAAAAACAAGACCAAAAGGGCATCTTGGGTGGCCCGGGTGGAACTGGCCAAACCCGCCACAGGCGAAAATTTATTTTTTAAAAAATTTTCATTTAATATAATTTTGAGAACTTTGGCTAAATCAAAATGTCGAATTGAGGTGTTTCGGAACAGGGTTGTAGTGTAACGGGGTCCCGGATTCATTAAAGGCAAAAATGTCATTTTTCCCATTTGCCCCTTTAGTATAAATGTCACGACCCGAAACCCACCCTATGCGGATCTCGAGTCGGGACCGCCACCCTTCGACCCGGAGGCCTTGGGGCGAGGCTCGTACATAAGCAACAATATCAAACAGTGGTGCGACCTGTGGTTGTGAAAGCGTGAAAAACTTTTTTCTTTTCTTTTAAAAATAAAACATCTGTCGCATATCCGCCTGATACTGCCGCTCTTCATAGCGGTACACATAAATATAATAATCAGAGCATAATGATATTAACTAAAGATTTTTACATAGTACATATCCAAATACCCCTCGGGCTTAAGTACATAATTGTCCAAAAAGTTCAACTACAAAAGTTTGACCAATGAAGGGTCCTAATTATAATACTTCCAAAATATCTCCAGATCCTACTGGAGCTGCCAATCATTTCTCCCCAAATTAAGCAAGTGTCCAACCATCATCACCTGAAAAATGTTGGGGAATGGGGTGAGCTTCGAAAAGCCCAATGAGTAATTCCTACATCTATCATGGGTTTTCAATTGGTAGAGGTTTCGTATACTCAACTACCAATTGTCCGTATACTTGAATCATAGGAGATATGCATTCTTAAAACGTGTAGCTTTGAAACATTCAAGGTATTCAAGCTAAAACTTACCCTTCCATAAAAGAGCATATGCATTTCAGAGCATGTAACTTAAAATCACATAATTCAAGATAAACAAACATTTCTTAAATAGAGTATATGCATTTCAAAGCATATAAACATGCATAATAGGAAATGGGGGTAAAAACCAGCTTCTATTTTCCAAGCGTTACTTTAAAACATATAAACATTTCATAGTGAAAATAGGGGTAAAACGTGCTTCCATTTTCAAAATCGTTTGTCATCTTTTCTCTTTAATTAGGTAGAATCCGTTTCGAACCAGACTCCCATTTTACATATACGTGGAGATATCTCATTGCCTGTGGGATCAGATCCTGCTACCAGGCATATGCACATGATAGGTTCGAAGTGTTCCGTAGAACCCACAACTCTACCTCTGTGCTTATTATTATCTGACAAAACATTTGTCATATGACTTTTATATAAAAGCCTCTCATGAGTATTTAAAACATGTGACGTATAACTTTGCAGTGATGCTTCAATAGTTGCAATAATCAAATTCAGAATATTTGAGGAAATCAGACATGCTAACTATTTTGAAAAGGGAACATTTACGAATATAAATATATAGATAATCGTAGAGCATGTCATAGCATAATATTTAAGAAAACAGAAATCATGAATACTGAATTTGATATATCAATGCTGTAAATATCTTGAACTTAAAAACATCCGTTGAAATCCGTGGAGTTAAAGCCTCCTACTTCAAATGCAAGATTACTCACCTTGGTCCTTTAGGGTTAGTGCTAATAATGCGCTTTCCCACTTCCTTTGTAGTTCCTAAGAACAATTCATAAATAACCTCATTAACTTCACATTCACTTCAAACATCTCCTACTTATGCTTCTTAGCTTATGCTTAGATCGTATTAGATCCTAACACGATTTCATAAATTTCTTATGTACTTAATTTAACTCGCATTCTTAACCTATGACACAACTTAATGTATTAGGAATTAACTTTATTTTATTTTATACTCTTCTAGTAGTTCCATTAACTTTAACTTAAAGTTATTTACTTCACATATTTACGTGTCGTGTGTTTTCGTATTTCATTGCCTTAGTTTAGTACTTTGGCAATATTTCAGTTCATAGTCATCTAACAGATACTATTCATCAAATTTTATGTCTTTTTATTTAGACTTTTCTTTTTGGTCAAATAGACTCTACTATTGAGTCTAGAGCGTCGAAGAAAGTCAGTTTAGGCTTCCCTAGAATTTAATTCAGCATAGGACATGTTAGGGGCATTTTGGTAATTTATACCTTAACGTGTCTAAATTTTTTAGAGTCTCGTCTCGTGAAACGGACTCTACCATTAGATTCAGAATGTTTGAAATAGTTAAAATCCACTATTTATTTATTTTATTTGGACATCGTTTGACTTATTTATGGGGCAGGGGCATTTTGGTCATTTTGACATTTTTAGGGGTCTTTAATTTTTCGGGATCTCATCTCATGTTGTGGACCTCACCAATGGACTCAGGGGGTCTGAGATATTTAGAATACACTAATAACTTGTTAATTTTGGACAAGGGGTATTTTGGTCATTTATCCCTTTACGTGTCTTTATTTTTTGGGACCCCGTCTCGTAAAACTGAACCCCGCCATTAGCTTCAGAATTTCCAAAATAGTAAGAATTCACTATTCATATGTCTGATTTGGACTTTATTTGCTTAATATTTGAATTAGGGGCATAATAATCATTTTACTTTATTTATTAAATAATTAAATTAATTGTTTAATTATTTAATTATTTTTCCAGGGGCTTAATTGCATAAATTTTCCAAAAATTGGGCCACAGTATAAATCAGCAAAACAGTTGGAGTCAAAAATCTAATTTCCATAAGTTTCGGTCTGAACCCGTTGGTTCAGTTGGGATTTAAGTGAACCGGTTTGGGTTTTCATCGAACCAACCGGTTTGGGCCGATTCAACACGTAATGCTGACATCATGATGACGTCAGCCCTAAAATTTAAAATTTTAAATTCCCAACATGAAACGTCGTAGTTTCGGTTAAAGGGTTTTAACCGTTTCGGTTGGGTCGGGGCCCTGACCTGATGCCCGGTCCAAGACCCGACCCGTCACTGTAGATCGTCTTCCCCAACTTCACTGTTGTAACCCTATTTTTTTGGGTTTCTTTTTCTTTAATTTCGTGAGTTTTGAGAGATCCATTCTCTCTGCTTCTCATTCTAAAATGTTTCTGGGAACTCTAGGAAGGATTTGGCATCCGTTTGAGAGCTTGAACCAAGCTCAATCGTTCGGTTAAAGGTTTGATAATCAAACCTGCACCTCGGTCGTAAATGCTCATTTTTTAGCCAAATTTCATGAGACTTGTTCTATTGTGATCCCCTCTTCATGGGGCTTCACTTTTCATTCATGAAGGTGGGTTTAGAAGCGAGTTGGTACGGTTTGTTTTGAGAACCCGTACCTACAACTCACCATATAGGGTTCGCTTCTTTGGATTTTTGATCGCGTATACGTGTTTTCATGATGCTTGTAAGATCTACTTGAAGTCTGGATAAGCCAGACTTAGTTTGGTTGTGATGAAAATCAGACCTGCTTTAGCAAAGTCATCAATGGCGGTTTTCATGGATTCACTGTTTTTTGGTCATTTTCAAAGCCTAAAATCATGCTTGACAAACTCATAAACATATATCTATCTTCATATGTGCATGCATAATTCAAAAACAGTCCCTAATACATCAAAATTCTAGAGAGAGAAAATGATAGTTTTTGCATTTTTCTTACCCTTTTTCCACTGTTTTCTCCTTCTTCTTGTTCTGGTTTCCTTCCCTTCTTCTCCTCTTCAGCTTTCTTCTTTCTCTCTCTCTCTCTCTGTCCGTGTGTCATGGGTGTGTATATATATCATTTATGCATATGTATATATGTATATTTCTCTCACTTCCATACCCCATCTCAATCACAGCCATACCTCCCATACTTTCTAATTTGTGCCCATGCTTCCTTTCATTTCACCATACCTAATAACCTACTCATGTATAAAATATGCATATGTGTATTTTCACCACCTTACCTCCATGTCATCATATATATATATATATATATATATATATATACATATATATAATATATATCACACACACAGCCGTCCATATGTATATATATATATATATATTATATTTATTTTATTTTATTTTTCCTATAACCCAGAATTTCATATATAAATACTTACACATGTTTGATCACACAATACACTTTTATGTGTGTATTTCTATTTATTTTAATTAATAATCAATTTCATAAACTTAATTAATTAATTATTTTAAATTAATTAATTTCTTTCGTTAAGTGTAGACATGTTTACACTTATTTTTTCATAACTTTGAAATGCGTGCCATATGACCCGGTATTTTTGGGTCGGGGTATTACAATAAATACAGGCCCTTAGAGTTAAAAATCACATTTTTGGTTTGGAGAAAGAGCAGAAATCGCTCATGGGAGAAAAAGTGAAGAGAAAACCTAGGTTTTCCAATCTTCAAACCACCAAAACACACTCATAGGCCAAGATTCTTGTAAGACTTCCTTCTAGGAAGTTGTTCCCCACACCAAGAGATATATTCTCACCGATGGGTTCGGCTGTGCAGCAAACACAACTCCCAAGGGTTAAGAAAAACCCTTTTAGGTATGATATCTTGCTAAGTTAGGAATAGATTTAAGTTTCTTTGCCTTTCTATATGTTGGTTGAGTGATTTAGGTGTTTACTTGATGTTAGAAAACCACTTAGGTGATAGTTGCTTTGAAAACTTAGAGTTGGTAGTTTAGGTGCTTTTGTGTTCTTTGAGTTTCTTGACAATTTGTTACCATGATGAAGGTGTACCTTGCATATATGTTGGATTATTATATTTTAGCTTATATTCATGTAAAAGAAACTCTTGTGATTTGAGAGTTATGATTTATTCCATGTGTTGGTACTTTATGTATTTTGTGATCATTGAGAAATTGTTAAGGTTGTAAATATGTAATGTGTTTATATGTGAAATTGATTGGATTACATGTTAGGCTCATGTAGATAAAGCTTTATGATTCAAAGGTTATGTTGCTTTAAGTTTAATGAATTATCAAAGGCATATTCCATGTGTTGATGAAAGGTTTCATTAAATTGCATAAGAACAAAGTCAAGGCATGTTGGCATAGTGTAAATCCTTAGAAGCATAGCGTGAGTTGAGCACTTTTGTGTTATGCATTATGAGGGTGTAGATCATGTGGTGAAAAACCCAAAATTGGCCATTGGTGCTCATTCCAACGGGGACGGACCGAGAAGTGAGGCAAACGATTGGTACTCGTTCCAACGGAGAAAGGCTGTGAAGCGAGACATGGGTGTAGCATAGAGCTTGCATGTGTGTGTCATGAATATCACCTTTGCAGTGCATTGATGAATGGAGGGGGGTATGTATAGCTTGAAAATGCACACTCGCACATGCCACGTCTTAAATTTTGTTCTTAGTATTAGCATCATATTATACCAGCAGTTATGTTGACCCATTTATGGGATATCATATTACAGATGAGACTCCGGGTGCTTGAGACTTGTTGAAGTCTTGAAGAAAGGAAGGAAAATGGATCGTGAAGAATATTTGGCCTTTGGGCCATTATTTTTGAGTTGTATAAGGGCATAAGCCTTGAGACCCTGTGTGTTTATTTGTATATACCTTATGTCTTATGAAAACAAGGGCAAGGCCCTCTATATTGTAATGAGTATGAGATGTTGATGTTTTGAAATTCAAGTACATGTGTATATTTGATAGATGTGTATTTTAAATGATATATGTTTAATTTATATAAGATTATGGCCATCGAGTGAGGATGGGATGTGCAAATTCTTAAATATATGAAGTATTGTGAATATTAGGTGAGAAAAATGCTTGGAAAACAAAGGAGGTTATGTTGAAATTTTATGAAAATTAAAAAATTCGTTAAGTAAGTAAAACACTTTATAAATAGGTGGGAAAGATGTCAAAAAGAGGGGTTTAGAAACCTTGAGGAAATAGGCTAAAAATAGAAGAAAAGTGGCTTGAAAAACTTTGGGAAAAAAATTGGAAAACAAAGAAATTTGCTGTAGAAACTAGAGAAATTTGCTCTCTGTCCGAAACAGTGATTCTGCAGAAAAATAGAATTTTTGCTCTCTGTTGCTACAGTGAAACAAGCCATGATAGCCCCCAACCACAGCCCCGCGCGCGTGCCGCGCGCCTGGACGCCTACCTGCACGCCTGCACTTGCGCGCCCACGCGTACTACTGCTGCCTTGTCCCTGTATGCCCAGCCTGATAGCCCATGATACCTGCCCTTTGGCTACCTTTTTAGACTATGGGTAGGCACCCTATTAGACCATGCTTGGCCAATCTTTGAACCACATTTGGCCACCCTTTTGGGCTATTTTTGGTCACCTTATTAGGCTATTTTCACCACTCTCATAGGCCATGTTCTAAGGTCCATTTGTAATTTATATAACTTTTGGGTCAATTTCATAATTATAAGAATTACTATTCCTAATAGGGATAGCCAAATAGTAGACAACTTATGAAACAGGGATAAGATATCCCAATTCCAATTTAATTTCTTATCCTCACAACAAAACACTCCCAATTCGTTTTAAATCCAACACCAAAACGGTGTAGTATTGGGTTGATTTTTCATGTGGGTGGGTCGGGTCTGACCCGGACCCAAACCGACCTAAACCCAGAACCCTAAACAATGTCTTCTTCTCTAGCAGTATTCTGGCACGGCCAAATTTTTCTATCATTATTCCGACCTAAAGCCAATGCAATCCTCTCTTAAATTACATGGGCTTTTCATAACTAGCATTATTTTTTGGATTAGATCCTTGGACCTTTATGAATAGAGAGAAAACTGTAACTCCAGTGAGGAATTCGATTCTTTGACCAATTAATTTTCTTCCTATTTCATGCCTTTTTCGCTACTATTTTGACCCAAATCTTCTCTATGTGATTTCTGCACCTCATAGGAATAGTTCCTCATTGTTTAAACTACGTTTAATGCATAAAATCATAAAAATTGATCCATAAATAAAAACCTGCAACTACCTTTAACTTGCTCGTTTCTTAACTATTTTCATTCATTCTTTTTGCAATCTAAACCTTTTTTCATGCTTATTAAGTTGCTACAATCAAACCTATCATTCATGCTTTCGAAAATTAAAAACTAGAACTTTTACTACACTTACTTAGTTGAGCCTTCGCTCTCGGTATCTTCTTCCTCTTCTATTTTTTCTTCCTTTACTTCACTTTTGAATCCTTCTAAATCAGTCACAGCTTCTCCACTTTCTTCTTTCTTTTCTGATTTCCTCTAAACTCCCCTCACATATATATAGGCAAATTTGCCTACTTGCGCGCCTATTTTTTCTTTCTCTTCCCCCCTTCCTTGAAGTTTTCCTTGACTCCCCATTTCCATTTGATTTTAGTTGCCTTCCTTTCTGTTTTCTTGCCTTAATTAGTTTAGGATATTTTGTGTGTGTGTGTGTATATATATATATTATAATATACATATATACACACACCAACACACACCCTCTCACTCACACATACTACCGACATAGTGTGTGTCACTCCTCCCTTTCTTGCATGCAATAAATATATATATATATATATATTTCTATTTGTATATATGTATATATATATATCATAATACATATATATATACATGTATTATATATACATATACCGTATATATATACCTGTATACTATTATACGTATATATATATATATTGTGTCATATATATATATACTCATGTACGTATACATAATAAACTATGCATGTATATCGATGCATGTACGGATATACGTGCATAATTTTTTGTACTATCGGATCCCTCGTACGGGTGATCTCGAGGTACTCAGATTTGATTGTAACTTAACTCGTGTGATCAAAATCATCAGATGCTCACAAAACTATACATCATTCATGACAATTCATGTTCAGGCTACAAGTTGGTATTATACTATTTGACCCGGCCTACCTCGATTTGTGTGCTATATTCTGGGTCAGGGTGTTACATGCATGGACATGTTTGTTTACTTGTTGTTTGATAAATGTGCTATATGTTGCATTCACATGAGTTCATTCATGTATATGCTAGTGGTAATCGAGGATAAGTTGATTTCGGTTGAAGATAAAACATTGTGAAAGGAGAGTTAAGGATTTTATTGAGAATTGTGAATTTGAATGGAAAATTGTCTTCTTCCCTTCTTGTTGTTATTATAGGATGCCACCCAAAGGAAAAGGTCAAGGGAAAGGCCGAAGAAGAGGTCGGGGTAGGGGCTGAGGTCGAGCTCCTAATCCTATGCCTCTACCACCACCTCCAATCGGCCAAGTGAATCAAGGCAAGGAAGAAATACCCATTCCCGAACCTCCACCAAACATTCAAAGAGTCCAAGTAGTTGGGGCCGAAATAGCTCATGGGATGATGAAATTTATGAAATAGTTTCAGCAAGCTAACCAGAACGAAGCCTAGTCCCATTCTCAGATGGGTGAGACTAGAGTCACAGCTACCATGAGAGAGTTTCAAAGATTGAATCCTCCTAAGTTCTCTAGGGGACCTGATCCATTTGTTGCGGATGATTGGTTGAAGCAAGTTTCTAGACTTTTAAACATGGTCCATATCTGGGAGGATGATCTCCAGATCGACTAGCCTCTTATTTTAAGGGCGAGCCCTAACTCAGTGGGAATCCCTACATACCTAAAACACACACTAGAAACACACACACATTTGTGCAAATGAAGGGGAGAGAAAGGGATAAAGAGAAGAAGAAAGGGAAAGCAAGGAAATTGGGAGATTCTTCAAAGATTTGGGACATCTTTGGAAGATTGAAGAAGCACAAACCCGATTCAACCTACAAACACTAAGTGAAGTTAAGGATTTTGAAAATTCTAGCCAAAACCATCAAGAACACATTTGGGGTTTCTACCACTACTTGAAGAATTGAGGTAGGGGATTTCTAAACCTAAGTATAGGAAGTGTGTAGGTAGGTTTATTGCATGTCTATCTCATCTTTTGCCATAGAATTGTGAATTTTTGCATTTTTGGGCATATGTTACATGTACCTTGGAAATCTATAAATTAGTTGAATTCATGCTATGAAATGAATAGTTTTTATCCTATCTTGATGTTGATATAACTCTCAGTTGATTGCGAAAAGCTTTGATTAGTAAAATCACAAAGGAGGTTTTATTTGTATTATGCTTGATATTGTAAATGGCATGCAAGGTGTTTGTGAAATTTCTTGAATAAATCATTGATGTGAAATTATAAAAATTTGATAAAGTTACTTGAATGCTTAAACCTTATGATGAAAATATGATGAATTGTGAACACAAACATGAATCATAAGCCATAAGCCCTTAGAAGTGTGAGAATGAACACTTGTAAAATGATGAACATGGGGCTAAGATTGGGCATATTAATTGTGTGATTTTGAGGGTGGTGAGATTGCACTTACCTGGGTTTTTGATTAATGTTTAGGATGGTGTCTCCCTTCTGCTTGCGAGCCGTAAACCCGTGCGGGTAGCCGTATGTCTCCATCGGGTTAGTAGCTCGTAAAGCACACAAGGCTTACCGAGGGTCAATTAGGAATATAGTCTTGGGATTAAGACTTGAGAGATGAAAATGGGAACTTTGAATAATTGAAAGAACTCAAGTGGAATGAAACTTTAAATTTTGGAATAATATACATTGCTTTCCTTACTAATGCTTCTTTGTAATGCTTATATGCTTTAGCACATGAGAACTTGGTTTTTGGTTTGAATTATTATTATTGAAAAAGCATGCTTGATAAGCACTTGGTTGTCACTACACGTGCACAAGCATACATGTGTCACCACATGTTTTTGCCTATGTTTAGATTTCTTCTACTGGGGTTGTTGAACTGATCCCTGCTAAATGTAAGACCAGGTAAGGAAATAATCTCGAATTAAAGGACCATTATCACCAAGCTATTTTTGGGAAGATATAATTTTTTTATAGTTGGATGACTATCATGTGAATAATGTATTTATGTTCATTTTTGAATAACTCTTGAACATGTATATATTTGAAATAGGTCATGTTGGGTAGAAATTGAAGAACCATTGAAATCTATTTTAGAAGGAACTTTATTTTGTTCACTTGGACATCATGAAGTTTTCGTGAGAACCTTGTTTACTTGTATACTTATTTTTAGAAATAAAACATGTAGTTGTAGTTTAAATTGTATACAACTAGATGTGAAACGATATTAATATGAGTTTAGCATTTTTGCTGAAGGTTGTGTAAAATAACCCATTTTGAAAGACCATATCTCCTACATCCTATGGAATTAGAATCTCATATTTTAAAGAATTAAACCTCCTTTCCTAGCTTTCAAATGGCTCAAGAATGACCTTAATGAGGCAAATATTGAGGGAGTTATGCTAATTTAAAGAAACTTGGGCAAAATTTGACTATTGTTTACAAATCAATCCATAACATGAGTTTCAAGTATCTTTTCAAGTGCTTCCAAGTTCTATGGAAACTAGACTTATAGTGGAATATTTCATATAAAGCTCATAATAGCAAGTTTTATAAATTGGGAGATACATAGCTTTAAACAGGTCGAACTTGCTGTATGAACTGAGCACTTTAGACTTGCCTTTACCTTTTTATTAATAACTTGAGCTACCAGATGTATTTTTGAGTATTTCCAAATCTCACTAAAATTAGAATAATATTAGAGCATGCCTTCAAAAGATCAAGATATTAGGTCTTACGAGTTGAGAGATATGGGGCTTCAAACATGGCTGAATTGTTTAGTGAACAAAAACGAAATGAACTATAAGTTGTATCCTAAATGAATCTGATTTTTTTTTTTTTTTTTGATGCATGGGGCTTCAAGAAACAATGTATGATAGTTAAGTAGTAAATAGTATAATATATGGAATGAAGATCAAGTAAAGTGAACTTTAAGTATTACTAGATGTACCATAGGGACTCAATCACAACCTATGTCTTTGGGGACTTCGGGTGTGACACTTTATTTGCTAAAATAAACTTCACTGTTGAGTTTGGAATGTCAAAGAAATTCATAATACGCCTTCTTTGAAATTTAACTGACTTTGGCGTCACTAAGGGAATATTGGTAATTATGACATTTCACATGTCTAAATTTTTGGGACTTCATGTTTTGTAAAATGGACCCCACCATTGGGTCCAGAATATCCAAAAATGCTAAGGTAGGTATTTTCATAGTCATTAGGGTTCAATTGACAGCTTAATTAATAATTAGGACACAACTGAAATTATTCTATTTGTTCGTTCATATTTTTCAGGGTCTAATATCATAAATCGAACTTTGCTATTGAGTTTGGAATGCCCAAGAACATTGGGCTAAACTCTTCTTGTATTTTAATTGGCCTTCGTTTGACCTATTTTTGGCTTAAGGGCATTTTAGTAATTTTTCTTAAATTAAAAAGGATTTAAAATTAATTTACTAGGCCATTCTGTAATTAACCTAAAAGTCTGGGGGCTAAAATATAATTTAGGAAACTTTTAAAAACCGTTCAGTCCAGCCTTAGAGTAAATGAACTAGTCATGTTAGGGTAAGAACCATATGGTTTACCTTAGTTCATTGCATCATGTTGACATCACACTTACGTCAACCCTTCATTAAATAAAACGACACCATTCTGATTACCCTTAGATTCATTTTTATATAGATTAGCCTAGACCCGTTTAACCGACCTAACCCTGAACCTGAATGCCACTGTTCATCGTCTTCTCCATGATGAAGTCACTATAGTGCGAAAAAAAAAAAAACCCAAAATTTTTTTAATCCTTTTTCGTGCATTTCTAGTTAGTTTTCCTTTCTGTTTTCAATCCCAATCGATCCCCAAGTCCTCAACTTAGATTTCCATGTTCATTTTAGGTGTTGAAAGGGATTAGGAAGCTTAGTCAAGGCATGCATGGCCGACTGTTATCAAAGCTCGGTTAGAGCTTATTTCTTCACCATTTTGATTGCGGTTTGCCTTGTTCAAATCCTCTCCTAATGGGCTTCAAATCCCTATTTTAAAAACTAAGTTTAGTTCTTGTATTTCTAGATTTGGTTTAAAAACTGAAACCTGTAACTTACAATTTAAAGCTTTTCCTTTGAGCTTTTTTATCGCAAGGTTAATGATGTCGTGACCCTCATTGGGTCTAGTTTTTATGTCCCAATCAACTGATTTCAATTCGGTTTAAGTTAGTTTAGACCCAATTTCTTCTAAAGTCTTTAATGGCAAATGTCAGTGTTTTAGAGGTTTTCTGGGTTTTTCAAACCTCGTTTTTTATCCTAGGCTATTGTATATCATCAATATAGATTATATGTTCATTCAAATATCCAATAAACTGAAGCTAACATGGAGAGTTTTTAAAGAAATAGATACCTTAGTTTCTCTCTTCAATGGTGGTTTTATCATCACTATCCATGCTCTCATTTCCTTCTAATGGCTTCGAGGGCCTTCCAGCTTCAGTTTGGTCCTGGTCGAGAGCCTTGCATGTCATATGCAGCTCTTCTCCTTCACTTCTCATGACTTTCTCTCTCTACTTTCTCTCTAGTTCTCTCTATCACTCTTTCTCTCTCTAGTTGAACACGACACACACACACACACACACCAACTCTGATTATCTTTTCTTTCAGGGCTCCCTCACATCATGAGATGTATATGAATCATGAGGATATGGTGCATGTGTTTTGATTGGCTAACATGTGGTGCAATAGGGTGGTAACACCTCACTTCCTTATAGAATGTTTCCTATTTCTTTTACTTTATGTATATTTCTTGTGATCATCATAGCACAAAAGTGCTAGTAGCAAGGGTTTTTTTCTGAGTGCTAACATCTACTTTGTACAAGGTGTAGGGTTTAAGTCTTAGCCAACCCTTTGTAGGCCTCATTTTTCCTCTTTTCTCTCTTTTTATTACTGTGTCTTAGTCATATTTACACTATTTTCTCTTAACTTTCATTAAGTAACCCTATCCAATAATCTAAAGTGTTGGTATAATATTTTCCTTACTTAGATTATGTTTTGGGTTAATGCTCCAAGATATCATCAAAATTTTCATTTATGATAGCATGCATTACAATGCATTGATTTTTTATTTAATCCTCATATTGACGGTACACACGTGTCTTTGGTCTCTAGTTTCGGAGTCAAATTGCTTCAAGCAATTTTTCCATCATTTATTTAAGCTTAGTCTTGTTAATAATTACCTTTAGTCTTAATTGTCCAATTATTAAGGTTTGGGGTGTTATAGGTTAAGTGATCAATACATCACTAACCTAAAGCGGGGGAGATATTACACCAAATATTAAGAATTAATAAATAAAATAATCACGTATTAATTGGGGAAAATAGAGAAAATACATAAAATGTGGTAAAAATAAAATAAAAATATATTAAATTATATTAAGTATTATTTGACTCATACATAATAGAGTTAATTAGCCACAAGTCCCTGAAACAAAAGTTTTATTATTTTAAAATACATAACTTTTGATTTTTAAGCTAAAGGATAGTTCATTAAATTTTTTCTTTGTTAGGAGTCCAGAATAGTGACGTATTACTTTTTATGCTCTAGTTATTGACTTTTTGTTTACCCTTTTCGTTTGTTTTGGTTTATTTTTGGAAGTGTTGACTTTTAAGTCTTTTTTGCCGCATGTTTTTTTTTTTAATTTTGAGTTGATTTCAATTTGATTCAACGATCGTTCTCGTGTTTTAGGACAAAAAATTGATTTGTTCATCATTTGAATTTGAAGGTTGCTGCATTTTCTTCAATGCATTGTTTTGTAACGGTGTTTTTTGGTTTGTTTTTGATTGATTGATCGCAGTTTTAGCTTCTTATTTTTTTTTTTTTTTGTCTTCGAACAAGGTTAGTAATCATGTTGCTTTTACTATTTGCTATTCAATTTTCATCGTTTTTTGTTTTATTTTTGCTCAATGATTAATTTGTTTTGTTTTCGGTAGAGCAGGCAGTATTTAACTATTTTTTATTTTTTAAGATTGAACATATTTTGTCTGCTTTCATTTTTTTATTTTCAATTGAATATTTGTTATTTTTTTCAAACTTTTGTTGAATTACTGATGAAATTTATGTATTTCGCAGGTTGTTTGTTTGGTTATTGGCAATGCTCTGTTTTTCCGTTTGAATTGTATTATGTGTTTGACTGATTATCAAATGACACATTTGATTGATTTTACATTAGGTTGGTGTTTTTGTTTTTGTCTTGTTTAATTATTTTATCTTGTGGAATTGTTGTCCACGATCATGTTTTCTGATTCTGTAAAATTTTACACAAATAGTTTTTGAGGTTTCTTTACTATAATTCCATGTACTTTAGTTTTTATATTTGTTGAGGCTTATTCTAAATTATTTGTTTATTGTTTTCTTTCATTATGTTGTCTCATTGTTGTTATTGAATAAGGTGTAAAATTTTACACATTATCTGATTTATTATCATTTTGTTGTACAGTGTAAATGGATACTATTATTTGTGTTTGGTTCTGAAACGTATTTCAGAAACATTTTATAAAAAAGCATATCTGAATCACTATCTAAACGCATATAATTAATTTATATTTTTAATTTAAAATTATAAAAATTATCAATATTTACAAAAATACCCTATTCACCCCTCCTCCCTCTAGTTTAACTATGTGGGCAACACCTTTGTTGGCCCAAAAGCTCTTCGGGTGGCATCCATGGTGTAAGTGACACATCTTTCTATGACTTTGGTTTTTATAGAAACGATAACCTCCAAATATAATGTCAACTCAGATCGCTCGATAATGATTTGAACATTCCTAAAAAATAAAAAAAATCCATCAAAAAGTTTTTTATTTTATTTTAATAGACTACATTTTTTAGAGATGAGATGAATACTTTTCCACTGAGCATGCCAAAAATTTGTCCACACAAATTTCACGAAAAGTATGCAAAAACCCTGATAAATTTGCCACAAGTTATCAAAATTTAAAACATGAAAGAATTAAGTTGTGAATTCTTACCTAAAATATGAAATTCGTTAGATTCTTAAGTATATCGATAAGAAAACCTTCACTTCTCACTAACAAACAGAAAAGTAGTCATAGAAGAATAAATTTTTTCATTCATCAACGAGAATTTGATCCTTTTCTTTTTTTTTGTTTCTTCAACAATAGAGTTTCATAGAGGGTACAAGGCACCTAAGCAGTTAGTTCTATTTGTATGAACAAGATTAACAGAAATTGGAAAAGAACAAAAGTAGGACAGAAATTTTTACGTTGGTAAGTTATCTTTCTTCAAATTCCAAAGCTGTCTCCTCATTCCAACATGCACATGGTTTGTTAGTTGACTTCTTTCATAGGGAGGGAGGGCCAACATGGTACATGGCTTGTTGATTTTATATGCTCCAACATTACATGACCAGTTGACCTCAATAACATTACTGCTGCTCATGCCAACAACTAAACCTAGAGCATTTTTATTCAAGTAAAACCTAACACACACAAACACACACACACACACACTTCACTTGCCCGGCACAGTTTCATTATCATATATTGTCCTCCACCATAGCAACTAGAAACTCGAAACTCAAATATTCTCCTCATTAATTACTGACCTAGTACAACACAAATTTCATTGGACGATTGAAGCTTTAAACATACTATGTGTCTGGCACGCTATCCTTTATCGACTTCAGAACAGCTTTAGAAGCTAGTTTTTTTGCAGTCTTCTTGTCTACCGCAGAGCACGAGTGCTTGTGAATAACACCATTTGCTTCAACCTCTACTGTGATGGAAGCCACACCGTTATTGCAAGATACAACAGCCTTTTTCTTATTATAGTGTCTCTTCTGACATAGTTCAGTTAGTTCTCTAACAGGGTGAAGCCTTAGAGTATCTGGAGTGATCATGGGCTCCAGAAGAGGTCTTATGCTGTTAAACACGGCCTCCTTATTATATCCAGAATCAATAAGAATAGCCCCTGCTAGAGACTCTATAACATCTCCAAGTACCTGAATAGATTCAGAAAAAAAAATCTTATGAATGTTCAAACAAAATAAAATAAAATTTAAGCAAAAATGGCAGCTCTTCAGTGTAACTTGAAACAAATTTGGGAAATCATGTTAATAAGTCAAGAAGCAGTCTGTACACTTGATGACCGAGGAGAAGCCCGAAGTGTTTGAAAATCAATTCTACTCAAACTATCATCATCCACCATAAATTGCTTCCAAGTGTAAAACATCATTTGACCAGGCAAAGTGCAAACATTATCCC
This sequence comes from Nyssa sinensis, assembly GCA_008638375.1. Classification (NCBI taxonomy): domain Eukaryota; kingdom Viridiplantae; phylum Streptophyta; class Magnoliopsida; order Cornales; family Nyssaceae; genus Nyssa; species Nyssa sinensis. Next base: position 20,304,843 of record CM018039.1, on the reverse strand, counting down.
AATAACATACAAAACAATGTGTTTGAGATAGTGTGTTTGAATTTTTGTCATACTTATCTATGAAAGACAGTAAATACAAGCATTTGCTAACAACTTCTCAAACAAAGATCAATTGTTAAAGCAATTTTTGTAGGGCTTTCCACCGTCCAGGTTTTAACAGTATTTCAAGAGGCAAGTACACAAAAAGGACATGATCAATTACAGAAGCATGGAAATAAATTTCCCTATGCTTTAAGAAATTATATGGAGAAAAAGAACTATTGAATGCAAGTAACATATATTTAATGAAGAATTTCAATTAACATGATGAAAGAAAGAAATAAAACGAATTTGACCAAAAATACATGAGCGTCTCTGAGATGCCAAAGTTCAGTCTGCAGTAATTATTAAAGCAGGAGCCATTAACAGGGAGTGCTTGTTTGCAGATTTATATCATTCAAACCAGATGCAGAAATGCCAATACCATAAATGGTATTGGGGCATTTACCTCCTCATTTTTCTAGGGGATGGATCCAGTGTTCTATTGGAGGAACAAAGCTTAAAAGAACATTTAATCCAAGGCAAGTTTTCTCATGGCTTATATTGGCTCTCACATCTAACATATACCTTATATATACGCCTAAACTATTTACTAATCTATCAAATACAGGCTCATGTAAGTGGAGGAAGCATGCAATAAAACGAAAACCCTTAACAACTTCAGGGCAAGGATTTTACCTTTCAGAATGTTTAAGGAAGAATATCATCTTTTAGAATTTAAATCACATTGCTTTGAATTCTATGAGGACAAGCCGAAAAGAATGCTTTTGCAAAGGCCACCCAGTGTGTGCTACACTTTTTTAATAGCATGTGTGTGTGTTTAGGAAAGCACCTTTTAAATCAAATGAAACTTCTAATTTTGAAAGATTTATACAAATCCAAAGAACTTTCAGAACAATAGTAACAACTTAAATTTAGGAAACTTTATAAGCCTTTTTACAAAGTAACTTTCATTTTGAAAGCTTACACTCACAGAATACATACACCCCCCATTCTCGTGGGAAAGTGACTTATATTAGTCAAAATCAAGAGTTGCTTTTGAATTTAGTAGTTCCCTTTGATTTATAGCAACTTTTAGAGATGGTCCACAATTATGAGGCAGAAGACAAGCCCTCATTCACAACCCCATGGGTATAAAGACAAACTTAGCTGAATCTCTCCTGAACACTAGTTTTTTTGGCTAACAACCATATTCATTAATCTCAAAAGATCTGGGTTAAAATAAAAATTGCAACACAGGAAGAAACAGAAAAATTAGAGCACAACGAAGAAAATAATACAAGGCAAGCAACCAATGTGGAAGAATACCTTGGGGAAATTTGTCTCTGATTCCCAACCAAAGGTTGACTCCAAGGATAATTGCTCAAACTTTTGAACGGTGGCAACTATGTGCCTGTGCAAGTCCTGTGACGCGTGGAGAATGTGTTTGTGCAATCCAGCCTTGACTGCAGATCGAGCATAGCAATCATTGTTGACAGAAGCTGACCTTAGGTCAGTTAATAGTCCAGGTGACATTCCAGGGTGTTTATGGTTTAGATGCATAGTTATGAGATAATCCAAAACTGCATCTCCAAGAAATTCCAGTCGCTACACAATGGAAACTTTTTTACAAAGTTAAAAATGTCCTTGACACAAAGATACAACTACATATCTAAGAAAAACAAATGGCTTAACAAAAATAAAAGATCTGCCTACAGCACCAAATCAATAAGAATTATAAAAACCCTACATCTAATCTAAGAAAATCAAATGGCTCAATGAAAATAAAAAATCAGCCTGCAGCACCAAATAAATAAGAATTATATATTCTATTTTTGCAGAAAATGAACCAGGATTATTTTAGTCATGTGGAAATCAGCATGTATAAAACTTCTGTACAAAGCAATCAATGAACAGAAAAGAAAGGAAAAGAAAAAAACACACTACTTGTATTATCAAATTTAGTGTCGCTTGCAACATCAATCTCTGAAGAATAACTTGACCTGCTTGATAAAATATCACGTAGCCCAAGGAAAGTAAAATCTGACCCTCAGTATGAAGCTAAATCCTGATCCTGGAATTAATGTTAATAGGAACAATTCTATTCAAAATGAAAAACTCACAACACCATCCAAAAAAAAAAACGTAAGATCTACATATTGTATACTCTCATCATTCAAAGTCATTGCATACATCATTCGCTGAATAATTTAAATCTGATTCTCCCCCGAAATTTTGAACTTCAAGAACAATTTTTTTTATGGGAATAAACATTTTTGTCTAAAACAATCAATAATTGACATTTGAGGATGAATAATAACCAAAATTTAGAACTATCACTTGGACAAAAATAAGAAACACTGAAGCAATATGCTGAGATGCTAAGAAGCACACAGACACATGGGCCCATCATTTCTACAAAAGGTAAGACACGAATACGTCAGGGACAAGTTGAATATATATATATATATATATTTTATTTTTTGTATGACCATATAATAAAAACTTAACATTATTTCAATCAAAATAGACATAAAAAAAAATAAATCACAACGACATTATTAAAATATCAAAATAACAAAGTCATTTAATACAAATTCAAAAATTTCTTCATTTAATCATAACATCAATGACTCAAGTTACCAAACAAATTTGCAAACTACATAAAACATGTATATTTATATATCTATAACCCAAAAGAGAAGCAGAGAAAAAGAGAGGGAAATCTCCCCAAAAAAAATTTCCAAACAAAATGTCTTAACGTTTCCTAGACTCCTAATCTGTCCGAGACATGTCCAAAATTCAGGAAAATAAAAACAAATTGGACACTTTTTTTGCATGATAAGAGTGTTTGTGCTTCATAGCGGAGATGAGCACTACATTTTGCTGAATACCAGTTATAGTGCTATATGTTCGATGTACTTGGAGAGAGATTAGTATGGGCTGATTAAAATTAAAATCCTGAATGAAGTAAATGCCTGCAGGTTATTTCCATTAACAGCAAAGCTGCTGAGACTTGTCTCACAAATGTTTTTGCGAATATTACCTGATAGCACCCTGGAATTTCAGGTAACATGTAAGAACCATGTGTTAGCGCTTCAACTAGCAAAGAAGCATCACGAAATGAGTAGTTCAATAAGGACTCTAAAAATTTGACGTTAACAAGCTTCTCTGGGTTCACTGGGAAGTGCCTCTCATATGGTATATGGACAAAATCCACCTTTATACCAAGCCAATCCATAAATAAAAAGGCTGCTACTTCACCACCTGTGCTGAGAAATGCACCAATAAGTGCCTCAACAACATCAGCAACTGTTTTACTTTTTACCTTCCTTCTTCCCATATTATAGACTTTTCTCGTACAAAAAAGCAACTCTTCATCCAGTGCATAATTTCCAGATTGATCACCAGGAATGATCCACATTTTGGGATCAAAAGGTTCATTACGAATAAAGCCCTACAATTTGAAGAAGAAAGATTAAAACTGCAAAGTTTATATAAAAATTACTGAAGTATAAAACAAACCCATTCTTGCAATCCAAATATTATTTAAAAATGCTGCAAAGAATTTTTTTTAAAGAAAGAACACAAAAAACTGAAGACTGTGATGCAATTCCAGAGAAGTTATGAAGAAAAAATTGAGCCCAAAAACCGAGAAGCTCGTACAAACTTACATAAGATAAATTAATTCAAAATGTTAGAAAATCTTGAAACAATTGTCTTGATTTTACTGTTCCCCTCTTAGCAATATATAGATTATTTTCCTCCCCTCTTTTAATTACATGATGAATTTCATCATGCATACTCAAATGCAAAATCTTTCACTCAAACTCACAACTCTCACACCAACTTAGTAAAAGCACATTGCTGTTCTTTTTGTTAAGTTAACGAATATTTTTTATACGGTATCACCGCGCATGCAAAAAGTCAATATTATAGTGAAAAAATGAATATCATAATAATCTTGAAGCCATGAGGCCCGCCATTGGGAGCATATAATTTAGGATAAGGAGTAGGAAGTCATTTGGGTCTGCTTCTTAAAACTTTTGAAATAAGAGTGCAATCAAAAAAATTCTACCATTCAATACATCATAAATTTCATTACTTTTTGTGTTTAGATGTAATTTACCAAAGGACTGAAAGAGAACATTGTCAAACAAATGCATGCAATCCAATTCACCAATGGAATAGAAACTTCATATTTTTCTATGTTGATTAATATACAAAATTTTACTAGGGGAAAAAGGAGGGGAAGGGGTGACCAGTACACAAGCAGTTAGGACTTAGGAGGCTTGAGTCAAATACATGGAGGGTGAATGCAGAGTCAACATGCTTAAGAATTAATTAACCACAGAGAAATGGAGTCAAAAATACCAAAAAATAATCCCACGCAAAAAGGATTAAATCAATGCTCTAAAAATTTGTATTTGTATCCGCCCATTCACAACAATTGCAGAATCAAATATAAAAAGAATATCACAACAAAAAGATTACCGGAAGTTTGTGATCACATCCTATCTTGCAAAGTGCGGCATTAGAAATTATTTTATCTTTTTTCACACTAAGAAGACCCTCATGATTATTTTGATAGGTCTTGAAAAGCTGTTGACTAGCAGCATATTTGAGGAAAGAGTCCCCAAGGGTCTCCAATGATTCCAAATGAAATGACTCTTGGCATTTCTTTGTGGTAATTGCTTCCAAGACCTACCATAGATAAATTGGTTAGCACATGTTCAAGGAAGAAATTGGAACAGAAATTCAACTATATGATTTACAGTTGAAAATTACACAAGTAAAAGAAAGAATGGCCACAACTGCTTCAGAGTATAAAAAACAAACATACACTACTGAAATTTGAATCTCGTAACTAATGTAATCATGCAGAACAAATTGGATCTACCATTTACAGAGAACAAATTGGATCTACCATTTACAGATCCATGCTTTGTAGGATGTAGCAGGTCAAAAACTCAAGAAATACACCAATACATTACTTTCCTAAAAACTAAAATGTGTGCAATTTGGTACATAAAGCAAACCACTGTGGGGGAAGAAATTTCAAATTACAACACTGAAATGAAGTTATGGACAAAGTTACAGATTCATTAACTTTTAATGGAATGTGATCATCATCTTTTTATCTGCAAAAAAATGCTCCAACTCTAAACCTAGAAATAATACAATTGTTGTCACATGATTCACATCCCAGTAAAATATTTACAGGTGCGTGCTTCATTTATGGTTCATTCATTTTATTTTCACAATTTGATATGAAACCTTATAAATAAGCATTCAACATCCTGGTTCAAAGTCGTGGTATCAGTCAATGATTCAAAAAGATCCAAAGATAACTCGATCACAGCATCGTAGATATGAATTGAGCAATACACAACAATACACTAAATGTACTCAAATCAATTCAGCAAAGTCTTATCTCAATTATTTAGTATCGGCTACATGAATTATGTCTCACCATTTTTCCTGGTTCAATGTCATACTTTCAATTAAATCACACATTATCATATCTTTCTTAACTATCTCAACCCAATTTAATTTGGGTCTCCCCTTTCCCTAACAAGACCTCCATCTGAACCATGTTTTATCTTACTGCTATTTGGTCATTGTAGGAAATGCTCAAGTTACCGAAATTAGTTTTCTCTGATTTTATTTCATGTAAGTGCTACATCCACAAATCCTTATCTCAATAATTTCGTGTCAGCTACATAAATCATCTCACCATTCTACTCTATTTAAGATCGTCTCATCAGTCAAAACACACACTAATATTTTTTTTACCTATTTCAACTCAAGTTAATTTGGGTCTTCCCCCTCCCCTAACATGAACCTCAATGTGAACCATGTTGTTTCTCCTTACTAATGATTGGTCTTTGTTCTGCATGGCCAAATCCAAATAATTTCAATTGGTATTCTCTAATTTTATTTACTATAAGGGCTAACTTCTACCATCTCACAAATGCATTCATTCTGTATTTTATTTTTTCTTACCTTACCACACATCAATCTCAACATATTTATTCCAATCATTCATTTTATGAACATGTTTCTTAACAACCCAACATTTTGTTCCATTCACCGTAACTAGTAAATTAAATATTCTATGTAATTTATTTTTTAATTTTAGAAATATATGTAAATCACAACACGAACCATGTTGTTTCTCCTTACTAATGATTGGTCTTTGTTCTACATGGCCAAATCCAAAAACTTTATTTGGTTTTCTTTTATTTTATTTACTATAAGAGCTACTTCAACCATCTCACAAATGCATTCATTTTGTATTTTACTTTTATTGCCCGACCACACATCCATCTTTACTTCAGTCACACTCAATTTATGAACATGTTTCTTAACTACCCAGCATTTTGTTCTATTCACCGTAACTGGTTAATTAAATATTCTATGTAATTTATTTTTTAATTTTAGAAATATAAGTAAATCAGACAATATGCCAAAAACACACCACTTAACTCATCCTATTTTGATTTTATGAGCAACATAATCTCCAATTTCTCCCTTCTTATGGATAAGCGAAACTATATAACAAAATTACACATTCCCATTATCTTTTATTTTTAATTTTCACTACATCTCTATTTGGTTTATGGTTTTACTATAGTTACATTCTATATAAACAATATTCGTCCTACCAATCTTAGACTTTCTTAATTCTAATGTCCTTTTAAACTTCTAATTTAACATTTATCCATATTTTATTTTAATCAATTGAAACAATATTATCAACAAAAAAGCATATATTGTGGGACTTCATCATTTATATATGTTTAGACAACTTTTTTTATTAGCCATGTATATGTGTAGACAATTCATCCATTAGTAAGACAAAAGGATAGAGACTTAACATTGATCACTAATGTAAGCCTACAGCGACGGGAAACTCACTTATTTCTACTACCATTATTTTTACTATAGTCGTAGTTCTATCATATGTTATTTATTGTTCAATAAGTAAATAGTTTCAATTATTGACCTTATAATAGGAAAAAAAATTCTGTCTACTACTGTTATTCTTAGTATAGTCACAACTCCATCATATGTCTTTTATTATTTCAATAAGTAAATAGTTTCACTTGTTAACCTCTAAATACAAACCCAAATTGATTTTCCAGCACTGTTGTATCAAGGCTCAATCAATGCTCGATCACATTCTCCCTAAGTTTCATAATATGACTCATTAATTAATATTACAAAAATTTGTACAATTTTAGATATCCATCCTCTTCACCGACCAATGACCAAGAGAGAGGCAATTAAGCAACCCATGACCCCCAAAAAAATTTGAAAAAAAAATCAAATTTTCTATTGTTATTTTGCAAAAAAAAAAATTAACAATTCAAAATTCGTCCCCCTAATATTTTTTTTTGATTTATCATAAGAATCTCTCTCAATTTATTGCCACTCATCAAACATTTAAAGCTAAAAAATAAATCTAACAATTAAAAAAAATAAGAACAAAATTAATTCATAAAATCAACAAAATATATTCAACACATACAACATTGTCCAAATGATTAATATAGGCACCACCAGACTAGTCTATTATAATATTACATAAAAGTCAATTAACAAGTACATAAAACAATTCAAAGATATCCAACATGGTTCAACAACAATTATATAAGAAAAATCTAATACAAAATATTCCTCATCCTTAGTTTAGTATAGTGGACCCAAAATTGGAGAATGGATAAAGATAGTGAATCTTCAATCTTAGTAGACACAGTGAGGGGGAGTTTTACTTGATTTCAAAAAAACAAAAGGAAATAAAAGAGTGCATGAGGATACACTATTGAGAATTAAGGACGGGAAAGAGAGTGAGAGTCTGAGAGAGACTACGGAGAAACACCAGCAATCAAGTTGATTAGGACCTAAATATTACCCAAGGGGTTGAAAGTTTAAGATGTATCCTTGGATGATGAAAAAAGGTGCATGGAAACCAGATTGCAACTGAGATGAGTTGCTACTATTGTTTTCTTTAATTTGACTTGTGAGACAATGAAATCGCTGCATATAGGGAGTCATCTCGCGACTTCGCTATGAGACAACAGCATCTTAGGTGATATGTAAGAGGCATCGCACAATATGTGTAGTGATAACATTGCCTCACTATATACTTGTAACATGTCAAGTGTTTAATGATTTTATAACATGTATCGATCTCATGTTGAAAGGCTTTGAAACCAAGACATCTCAGCCTCGACTGATACTTTGAACCATGTTCAACATAATTCATCAAGTGGCATTCCAATTACTTATATAGATAGTCTTATATGTTAATGCTTTTTAATAGAAAATGCTTTATCAGTTCATTATCAGTGGATGAATTAGTTGCCATACCACCCAACCAAATACACAATATAACAAAATTTTCAATCTGCATGCATGTAGTAAAATGAAATTTCTAATAAATATAGAACTTAAAAAAAAAATACAATTTATAAAAAAGACTGGGAGTTTTCCGAGTGCTAGTTAGTTCATTGATGATATTTTTTAGCAATGTTAAGGTTCCAAGTGCTAGTTGATTGTTAATATTTTTGGGCAGTGTTTTAAAAGGTGAAAGCGTAAAGCGCCTCAAGCAGTTGAAGCATAAAAAATTTGGGACTTGAATTTTTTAAATTAGAAAATATAATTATTAGAAAAGGAAATTTCCAATATTTGGAAACCTCAACCACCATTATAATTTCAAAATCTTGAGTGAATGATAGAGAAAGGAAAAAAAATGGTATAATATGGAAGCAATACGAAGACGACGTGCCTTGGCGCAATGGTAAAGTTATTTTATTGTAACTTGAAAATCATGGGTTTGAGTCGTAAAAACAACCTCTCCACTTCTAGAGGTGAGGTTGCATACATCAAACACTGCTAAAACCCGACAGTAACGGGAGCCTTATGCACAAGGTTTGCCCTATAGAGGCAATAAAAAAGCATAACTCATCTATGTAAAAAACCCTTTTCAATTAAGTGTTAAGATTTCAAGACTCGATGAAAGTGATCAAGCATAACTTTTATAGTAAATTCCTCTCGACCGAGGGCCTCTACTGACCAAAGGAGGAAATAAATAATTCTGAGGTCTACTGCACACTTTTGTGTAAATCTTTATGATGTAAGAGTTTATATTCTTTTAAAATTCTCTAAAATCCCTATAGTTAAAAGCATTTAGACCAACAAAAAGGGTTCAAAGCATCACTTTTAAATACCTTTTGAGTCAGGATCATTACTTTTCTTTCAAAACTTCAAGGCATTTTGGATATGCCTTGTTTTAAGGCGAGCCTCGACAAAGCCATAAGTAAATTAGGGGGAAAATTTGTTACTACTTTCATTAGAAAGTAATCATTTATGTGTGCATGTGCACGCACGCACAGAAGTTGCTACTATTTATATAACAAATCCAATTATCCAACTAGTTATTTTAAACTAAGCTATATGCAACAAAAGGGAAGGATTATATGAGAAGAAAGCCCAATAAATCTTTTCAAAGGAGAAATTCACTATAAAATCAGTACAACTCAAATAATATTTTTTCATAGTATTACTTTCACTTTGTGATATGCACATAATAAACTAATTTCAACAGATAAGAATTTTGCGTAACTATAATGATAAAATATTTGAGCCACGTTCTCTTATGCATAACAACAATCCTATCAAATATTTATATTTATCATATGAATTACTCATATATATATACACACACACACACACACACACACACACATAAACATATCCTATGAATTTCATTTCACACACGGGATGGGTATGTAACAGATGATGAATCCATTTTTTCCTACCTCAAAAGCCCTCTTCTTTATTACCGTGACAACCTTACTACTCCTTCATCTTTCCCTTTAAACTGGTTCTATTTATTCTACTTTTTTGTAAGTTTAAAATCTATTTGTAAGTTTGTAACTAAATAAAATCCAGTTAATATGTATCCATATATTGATAAAGTAATATGTGTGTGTTCGTGTGTTTGTAATGAAATTCGAATACTGAAAGACAAATCCAATTTTCAATGGGAAAGCAATCCAAGACACAAGTCAGCTTTCACCATTTGAACCCAAGCAATACTTTTTTATGCAATAAGATAAAGAAGGGTAAGATACCTTGATGGTTGGAATAACAACATTTTGCGTGCAGTGATCCACATGCATCTTTTTTAGGTTTGCAGCAATAAGCAAAGACTCAATCCGATGCACAATAGATGGAACAAACGAGAAAGAATAAAATATATTGATGGATATAGGAGACATAATAATGAAACAAAGTTCAGGAGGCAATTCGACGGATGTATTACTTGGTTCTACAAAAATAGAACAATGTATTAGTCAATGGTGAACAAATATATAATGGATTAAATACACACACATACAAACTCCTATAAATGTCAGCAATATCATGACAAAAGGCATAATCAAGACAGGTACATAGAAATTTGTTTGGTATGTCAAAGACCAATAATCATATTAAATATCTAACCACTGTTGACTTAGTAAGAAAATCTTCTCAATATGCTCATAGTTCCTCCAATTTTTTTCCTAGAGAAAATGGTCACGCACTGCAAGAAATTTACGATTTTCACAAGTTCAGACAAAGCCCCTTATAAGTAATATTATCAATGTTGGCAAAATGGGTTTAGACCAAGTGTTTATAGCCAACTTTGAGCTAAAATAAAAATGGGCCACACACATCATTTAAGGTGAGTCCACATGAAAATATGTCCTCCTCCATGAGAAGATTAAGAATATATTTTGAGTTGCTCAAAACCATTAAGAAGTAAATGAGAAATTGACTCTAAACATCACCACTTAAACATGATAACAAGAGCTTGTAAAAAGCTTGTGTCCCACATAGGTTAAATACAAAGCTTTGTGAGAGTATATATACAATTACCTTAAAGGATGATTTGAGCTCCAAGGGGCACCCCACTTTTGTAGAAAGGAAAGGACCTAACCTATGGTGGGTTAACCACACGCGTGCGTAGGCCACCAGCCCACCCCGCACCAAGCCAAGTTTGGTTGGGCATATGTATATCTTTTTGAAAAAAATTATTTAAATAATTTTTTTAATTAAATTAAATTTCCAAAATATTACTGTATCTGTTTCCTGTTGAACTGATTGGAAAAACACAGCCATTTTGAAGCGTTTTTTATTTTTGACTAAAAAGTCCTCTTCTTCAATGAACAACTGCGCCCCTTCAAATAGGTGCGCCTATTCACCATGAACAGAAGCAACCCAAAGATTCATGCCTGTACCAAAATATCACAAAGTGATCTATATAAACATGCAGCCCTCACTGCATTAGGTTACGAATTCATTCATAACATTCACGAGTTTACATGTTGAAAGAGAGAGCACAAACATAGTTTATGATTCGCTGTGCTCACTGATTGAAGTGCTACATCAGTGAGCATGACCACAATATCCTAGGAGACAATCGTTGTTACAACTCGAAGAATTCTGTACCTCCGGTTCTACAGATTTCTGTAAGTTCTAAGTTATTTAGTCTGTTTTATACAGTCTGTATTTCTGAAGTAAATCAGTTTCTGATTTTTCTACTTTCAATTATATTCTATTTTTCTGGTTACTGAGTTTGGAAAAACTATTTTTTCTGCAAAAAAGTTTTCTATTTTTTTTCACTGTTTTTCATAACAAACAGAATCTGTTTTTCATTCCTAATTTGATTCTATTGAAGTAAAACTATCCTTTATTTCTAACAATCAATAACACAATAAAGGGCAAGATCAATACAAGAAATAATTTTGTTTCAAGGGAAACACTAATTCCCCCCACAATAGCTAATGTCTGCCTTCTCCACATACTATTGAGTAGACAAAAATACCCCATCAACAGTATCCATTAGTTAAATATAATGGGTCATTACATCTTTTTATTCTTTTTAATTGCTCATGTCAGTAGTCTGTCTTCTTCCTCTCTTTTATACTTTCACCAAAACCAGTTCTCTCCTCAACACCACTGTCTCTTTCTCTCTTTATAGAAAGAAAAAAAAAAGTTTCAAGTTCTCTCTAGCCATAACAGTGGTAGTGTTTAGGATTATCGGTGTTGGTGGCGAGATGGTGACAGTCATTCAAAAAAGTGAAATCATAAGGCGAGGTGTAAGCTTTTCGAGTTTTTAATATTACGTTAAAAAATATATATGATAAATTGAAGACCAGTTAAAATAAATTGAAAGATAAAAAAATAAATTTCAGCAAAAGACAGATAAAAGCATTTTATTTTACTATACAAGCGAATGACCCGGGTCAAGATAGAGTGGTATCAAAGCAAAATATCATGGGATTTGTGTTGCTTCTATTTGGTATGTTTTATGTATGAATTATGCATATAGCCTTTTGATGTAAAAGATGATGATAACTACAAGAATAGGTTATATTTGACTCTTACATAACTCTTAATGAGAGATGTGTATGTTAGATTTTGTCAGATGGGATTGCATTGCAATTGGTTGTGTGATTGGATGATAAGATTGAGGATTCCACTGATTAAAATAAAATAAAAAAAATCCTTCAACTATTCATCCCATTAAATTTTGAACGACTTGGTTACCGATCATGGGCCCTGAACCCATCAAAGTAGTGGAAACTGCGATTCTGGTCGTGACAAAGGCAATAAACCACTACAACTGAAAGCATGATTTGTGAAGGGGAAAAAAGTCTACGTTAGAAATAGAGGAGGAGCAAAAATAGGTCGAAAAAAAAGAAAGTAAGAAAAGATGACACTCAAATAGATGAAGAGGAGAGTACCAAAGATAGTAGAGAAGAAAAAAGCATTGAGAAATAAATTTAAAAAAAAAGGAACAAACTTAACAGTGAAACATGTGCTTTTTGTGTCCTAGGTTCGAAAAAGCACACTATTTTCTCTTTAGGCGTTGTCTAACCCTTAATAAGAATGCTTCCCAAGAAGCTTGCTTTAATTTTTGCAACACAACCCTTTTTCTTTTCATCCTTGTCCACTACACCAAAGTATTAGGTGGCAATGGATTGCCAAGGATAGTGGATTGGTTTAGTTTGCCCCGATGCAGTGTCACCAATGAGTTAGGTCTAAACACCAACCAAAAAGAGGGAAAGAGGAGACTATTGTGAAGAGACACAAATACCCCTTTCAATTAAGTCAAGGAAAGGAAATTAAATGGGATATTTTTGTTATTAAATTTGGGGACAAAGTTAAAGTCACCCTATTATGGGGGAACACTACCAACCCCTTAATTGGAATAAAAAAATTTATAAGCAATTCCTTGTATATGTCACTCTATCATATCTCATCACTCTTCTAGTTTGTCAAGAAAATGTTCTAATGTATTTATTCAACTTAGAGGTTTTAAGTGTGTACCTCTGAGAGAACATTGCATACTTCTATAGTTGTTATCTCAACTATCACAAGGGATTAAAAAAAGGCTACCATGAAATTTGATAATCTACTGTAGCAAGGTTATGAATAATTGGAAGTACATGGCTTGGGGTCTAATTGATTTAGAGCCAAAAAAAACGAAAATCAAAGATCAGTCAAAAAAAACTAGCAAGAAGAAGTTCCCAATTGGTTCTGTTTTTGTAAACTGTTTTCTATTTTCGAAACAAGAAAAAATGAATACACCTACCAAAAAAATACATTTGGCAGTGCATTTATAAAAAATTGTTTTCGAAATAAAAAAATTCTGAAAAATGTTCCCGTTTTAAGAAAATAGTAGTAATTTTTTGTGTTCAAAAATTATATTTCTTTTAGAAAATGAAAGCGACCCAAACACATTTATTTTCAAAATTCTCATCATTTTTATTCTCGAAAACACAAAATGAAAACAAAAAATTATCCAAATGGGCACATTTTCACATGTTTTGCTTATATCAACATGAAAAGAGAGAATTTGTGCGCGACTTTTATGTGTATAGACAATAAAGGGTGCAAGAAAGAAATGGGAATACAAATTATAAAGGAAAACAAATAATCATACCAACCTTTTTCCTTTTGCTGTCTACATCTCTGAAGGTAATTTTGCACATATAATATATGCCTTCCATTGAGCAATGATTCTCTATCGAAATGTAAGTCAATTCCATGCCTGTACTTAACATTACAGTAGGATTATCATTTATCTTCCATAACATAAATTAATTACTCATTCAAAATACTCATAATAATAATTAGAAAAATCTATTCCATATAACAATATATGAATAGTAAAAAAGATTCCACAGACCTTGACTTATAGTATGTCTTATAAGGAGTAGCTACTCCATCCCTTAGCCTCATAAGTGAGTTCCCATTCAAATTACTTAAAGTCCCGGTGATGCAATACACACGACCACTATGAGGTGTGTATACTACAGAATTCTCGAGCATGCAGCTGCATACCAAACCATTCAGTGTGCGCACACGACGACCACAACATTTGGCCGTAGAACAATTAGCATGCCTATTCCATTGATTTTCACAAGGAAATAGCACAGAACTAACACATTTCCAATCAATGATCGCTTGATTCTGATGCGAGCCGGTAGATGGGAAGATGAGATAGTCAAACACAGCAAAATCATTCCTCAAAAGAAATGCATCTAAAATTTCCTTCAATTTTTTCAAATTATGATCAAGCAGAATTCTGAAAACAGTAATTTGAAACCTCTGACACAAAAGAACCTGAAAACATTAAATTTGATGATCAGCATAAACCCAACCTATTTAATTTCATTAATCTACAGCACAACAATAGAAGTAGTTAAGTATATGAAACCGGATATATCACCTGTTCAGAAGTAAGTCTAAGAACTCCAACATATTTCATGTGCACAGTCAAACAGCCCCGATCAACATCCATGTCAAAGGTCATGTTTTCATCATCAAGCTCAAGCTCAGTCCTCACCGCAAGCACAACATCATTAAGCAGGATATCATATTCAAAGCTTCTCTTTAGCTCAATTAAGTAGCAATGATACAATTTTACAGAATCATTGTCACAATGACTAACCAATTCCGGCGGGATGTATTTTGCTTGTTCATTGACATAAGCTTCGTTGCCTATGCATGAAGATATTACATATTAAAAAGCAAGATAAGAAATTGTATAAACAATCACAAGATCAGAAGAACAAAGCATAATTTGAAAGCAGCTGACTACTTTTAAGAAACCACGAGTTAAAGTAGAAAAAAGCTTTAAAAAGTGAAAAATAAAAATACCCAATTCTTGCGCCACAGCTTCTTCAACAACAATATCTGGCACAAGATTATCAGTTAATGCACCAATCTGATGAAGTTGTTTGCATGCTTCTAGGCACGCAAGTTGCTTCAACATTTTGACATTCCCCTGAACTCTAACAGTTTGTATTGGGCAGCTTTTGGGAAGATATAAGGTAAAAACTCCCAACTCCTTATCAATAAGGCACCTAGGAGAGGGTTTAAAGTACCTATAAATAATAAAAGCAAAAGAATTTGGTAAGCCGTAGCACGAACAAAACTTATTTATGATAAATTTATTTAAATAGAATAACAGTAATGAAGGAACTAGGAAGTGTTTTAATAACATGAAAAATAGAGTATTAAGAACAAACCCATCAGAAGGTAGCCGTGAGCAGTAGAAATATAACAAACCCACACTAGAACTCAGCGTCACAACAGCATCTGTAGTTTCAACACGATAAGAAACCTCAGCAAACGATTCACAGTCAAGAGGTGCACAAGGAACTGAAGCATGGCGTAAGGACTCCTCCCTCATGATGTTCCCACTATCAAGATAATTCTTTACTCGAGTGAGTGTAGAAGTATCACCACTAAGAAATTAACCAAGAAAAGAATATCAGTACACCCACACCACTGAAAACTTTTCCTAATCAGAAAAATCATTGTTACTGCCATTAAATAACTGAAACAGATTTACTTTTCTGCATAATTTCTTTTGTTAGCCATTAAGCAACAATATTGTACTTGAAACTCATAAGGACAGAAACAAAAGACTAACCAAACAGAATTCCAAGAGAATTGGTATTAATAAACCAGTAAGTAAGCATTCACAAGAATGAAAAGGAAATTTGTAAAACCCGGTAACTTGGCAATTCACGTTATAATGTTTCCAATGTCCGAAGGATAAAGCAGACCATACCTCCTCACCATTAGTAGAAATTCTGAGTTCTGCATTCGAGCACGACCACGGGACTGAATAAAACTACAAACAGTAGCGGAGGGATCAAATCTAATAACAAGGTTGCAACTTTGAACATCCAAACCCTCTTCAAGAATTGAGGTTGCCACAATAATGTTCACCTGAAGGGTGAAAACTCCGTGCACACATACAAAATCAGTTAGCAACTATATTTTATCATTAATTTGGGAAAAGATTTTGAAAATTGACAACAAAACCTACCGTCCCCTTGCGAAATTCCTCAATAATTTTATTTTGTTCCTTCCTAGTCTGTGTCTGTAGCCAAGACTGATTCCCAGCCGTGTATTCCGTCTTCCAACCACTTAGTTTTGGAAGCAAGTCACTCAACAGAGTTTGAAGAACAATGGCTGTGATGACCCTTTCTACAAAAATTATACATCTCAAATCCTTCAAATCCCTGCATGGAATAACATACAAGACATGTCACCAAAAAAAATTCTGAACAAAGGATTGACAATATCCAATTTACAAATTAACATAATAAGAGTTCTGAAACAAAACCATGCATATAAAATGTTAACCATCCAACTTAATGAACCACTTGGCTTTTAAAAGTGAGGGTGCAAACAGGCAATATTATATATAGTATTCATGTCAAAGGTACAATCATATGAGCACATTTCTTAAGGTTAAACTCACCCCCACCAAGCATGAGACACATACAAAGTTCAAATATCACTCCATCAGGTCTTTGCTAATGTGCGAACCTTACAAACCATGCCGCAGGGGGGTTGAAAAGAAGAGATATAACCATCTTGTCTTATTCAATTAATACTTCAATACCAACAAGCTCTAACTTGATCGGTACCTCCTTCACCTCCCTATATGAGAGGTTGAAGGTTCAAGTCCCCTTAAGGGAAAATCGAGTGTGTGTGTGTGTGTGATTTACCTATCAAAAATAATAATAATAATACTTCAATTATTGCCTTTAATTTTTCTATTGTAATAAAGGATTTCCTTTAAAGCCCAACAAATTTGGAGTCATTAACCCAATATATGGAATACTAGGCGGAAGCATAAAGCAAGACGCTTGACCCCTTACAAAACAAAGCTTAAGCTTCGAGGCATTGAGGTGCAAGCTTGTCCGTATACTTGAATTTTTTATTCAGAAATATAAATTAATATTATTATTAATGAAAAAAAAAAAACAAAAATGTCTATTATTGTGAAGTTTGGGCCATCATAATAGTTTCAAAATTCTAAGGGATGCCATATATTTTGGTTAATCTTCCTTCTCTAAAACACTATTCAAAAGTATTTGTATACTCAAAAGCTCATGGTACAATAACTCTACTTCCCTCCCTCTCTTTGCTTGTTGGAGAAGAAAAAAGATCCAATATCATGTGAAAGTAATACAATATTATGACCATCTATGTAGAACCTCTTTCAATTATGTTTTAGGGTTTTATAACTCAATAAAAGTGGTCAAACATTATTATTGGTCATAAGTTCCTCTCAGTTGAGAGGTTCCATTGATTTGAAGCAATACCAAAAGCTTAATAAAGGAGAAAATAAGAGGGTCAATCTTAATGAAGTAAGGGATAGCATTCTTTTTTATTTCTTTGAAGTCACAGTTAATCCTAAAAAGCATTTTCAATGCACAAAATGTGTTCAAGAAGTTACTTTTGAATGCCTTCAAGTTTGAGATGTTCCCTAAGATCACTACTTTTCTTTCAGAGTATCAAGGTGTTTTGGCAACGTCTTGCTGCAAGGCAAGCCTTAACAAAATGTTTTAAAACATTGCTTGGTACTGTTGAGATATTCATCGTCCAATATCCAAGAATAACAAAACAAAACAATAAAAAAGACACCTAAATTCTTTACCAAGTACTTGAGATTCTGCAAAACAGGAGCAAATACAATCAATTTTTTTCATACAATGTTAAGGTCTTTTCTATTACATTAAGTTTCTTCACACAAAATCTAATGAATTAGCCATTTGTACTAAAATATGTTTTTTTTCTGAAACTATGCCGTGATAATCTTAAATACATCAATTACAACAACACCAAATAATGTTTCACGCCAGATGAAGAAACTTTTTATGATAAGTCTTCTGCAAGGGTGCATGATTTTGATATCAAACTTAGGAATTGGTTCAAATAAAAGAGAGAGGAAGATTTCCCACAGAGGCCCAAACAAGGGCCTCAACATAGATATTAAAAGAATGCCTAGATGTTACAAGTTTTTAAAGTACCTCCAACAACTTCATTTGACTTGATCTAGTCAAAACAATTGTCCTCATTTCAAGAATTGTGTACCAGATTGGTATCCTAGAAGTTCTTTAAAATAGAGTCCACAGTATTAGAATATACTGTGTACACCACATACGATCATCTTGATCTACCTAGGAAAACTCCACTTGACTATTATAAATACTCCACAAATCTGCAAATGTGTCATTGGTTTGATCTTTGTGAGTCAAAAGAGACTCCAATCCAGGCTATTCAAAGAACAACTGCCACATACTCGTTACTTTGTCACTTTCTTGGGCTCAAAATTAGCCAGGCTTCAAGCCTGAGCTGACTTCTTAAAGTCAAACTTGGCCCTCTCATAAGTGGACTCGGCTCCCTTGGCTGTGAGGTCAAACCCAGCCATACTTTCTAGCCTTCCCCCGAACTGTCCTCAAATGGACAAAATATTGTTACACTAATTTTCATTTCTTAAATGAAACGAAGAAAAAACCCCACCAGCAAAGATGCTGAGTAGACAACACAGAGTACCACTAAAGTATTGCACTAAAGTAACGTACTTCTACAATAACTGTGGAAGTAATTGTACCAGAAATCTTTTCTGTAAGAGGATTTCAGTAGCATTGTGAATAAACACCGCATCCTTATTTCAGTAAGTGACATGATGAAACAGAGGTAACCAATAACATGTCCTTCACTTATTCTCCAGAACTAGGGATTAACACAGAAAGAAAGAATAAAAATTTTAAAAAACGAAGCAACTATTACAACCCCAAAAAAAAAAAAAACAAAAGATCCAGTATCATCACTCCACATTCTTTGTTTGAAAATTAGATGATTAATATAGAGACATTCTCTTAAACAGAGATTCGAGTCTCCCTACAATAGCCAAAATCTAGAGTATTTCTTGGAAGGTGAGGATCACCCTAATCAAAATTGTTGAATAACAGCAAAAATCTAAGTACTTTGTATTTGTACGTCATTATCACGAAACATAATTCTATTCATGGAGGTAATTTATCTATCACAAAAACAAGCCTGTTTGGTAGTCTACCAGCATTACCCAGTTGACACAGCCCCAATTAGCTGTATTCTAGGCTTGTCGCTAACCAATCAACACTGGGCACCAATTAATCTCAGTTGGCTTCCTTTTTCCTTTTTGCTTCTCAGGTATCAATTAGACATATATGCATAATACAAGAAACAGTATCTAAAAATTGGAGACAAAAATATTTCCAGGACATCTTAAAACAATTTCAATGAATAAGGAATTAAGAACAATATTAGAACATTTCTCATACTAAACGATATTTTATATAGATCTTCTTCGGATTGTAGGCATAACATCAAGGGTATAGATTATAAGAGATATGTAACAAAAGTCTAATTGGGCAGCATCTGTCAACCTGTATTCAAGAAGAGATTCAATGAGACAGAGAACTTTGGATGTTAGATACCCAGCATCCATGCTAGCTTTTATGTCATCACCAATGCACCAGTCAGGACCTACATGTATGGTGAAAGAAGAAAGAAGTCAAAGAATAAAGAAGCAAGAAAAAGGAACACAGAAGTTCCAGACTGAAAATAGAACACGTGCCTAAAAAGTGGGAGAAAAAAATACCAGATGGTATGAATCTGGAGAAAACCCTAAAAGAATCCAAACTGTAATCTCTCACAATTGTCTCACCACATACATCCAGTTTTCCCCACAAATAGATGTCCATTCCTTCACGGGACAAGGACTCTGCTGCCTGTTATAAAGCACAAGTTTGTTGGTACCTAATTCATCGCAGCCAATAACAATTTAAGCAAATCAAAAAAAAAAAGAGAGAACAGAGAATACTAACTTTTAAAGCCAGCCAAACACCCAGCTCATTCAAACAGAACAAAAAGGTTGAAAATAGCTTAGATAATTTTTTGCTTGCAGATTCTGCTGCAGAGTCTGAGAGGTTCGATTTTTTGAGAGACGATTCATGCTGATAGAAAGTACATTTAAGGTTAATACTTTTACAAAAAGTAGAACTGTTAGAAACCTAAAGGAAGACAAATTGGAAGCTTATAAGTTTCATTAACAGCGCAAACACAGCAAGCATGAATATTGAAAATAAAAAAGAACTTAAAAGAAGAAGAAGCAGTATACAAGTTGAATTAAATAACTACAAGGCTTTCCTGCACACATATCTTTTAATAAAGAAAAACGAAACCAGAATTGGATTCGAGATGGGAAGGAAGCAAGAAGACAATATGAAGTCATCAAGACCTTAAAATTACTGTAATTCTATCCTCATTCAATGTGAAGAAGCAATAAGGAAACAATACAATTGCAGTAAAGCAACAGTTGGCTAAAAAAAAAGATGCATACCTTTTCTTTCAAACCCTTTAAATTGTTTGCCAAGCATTCAAATAACTCATAGGGGACATCCACGTGTTTGTAAACCTTCAACTTTGGAGTCGAAAACGGAATGTATTCAGCCAATACAGATTCACTAACACATGTGTACACCTTCAACCGAAAAGAAGCAAATATTGTAACAATTATCTATCATCATGCCAAAAAGGCATAATTACAAACATCATATTAATGACCAGATAATACTTAATTCACTAGCGCATGTGTACACCTTCAACCAAAAAGAAGCAAATATTGTAACAATTATCTATCATCATGCCTAATGTTACCTGGTGTTGGGATTGTATGCCCTTCAAACCCAATTTATGAATTGTATTTTGGACATTTTTATTTAATAAAAATAATTAAGTTACAATGCATATATATTGGAGTAAAATGTTTGTGTTGATAAAATTCATGAGACGAATTTAGTGTCCACGGATTTTAAATGGATGATTTAGGTGCATTGAGTGAGACTCAGGTACAGGAGATATAAATCATCAGTCATTATAATATGAAATTTGGTTCACATTCGATGATAGAGTTGGGCAGGTCCATCTAAAAGAATGTCTACTGTAGCATGTCAATCTCTATAAGATAAGATGACTTATCTCAGTCATTTGTGTGGAAGACTCAAGGCTAGCAAGTTAGTATATCCGGGATGGAATGAACGGGATGGTTGACAAGATTATATCATTAATTATTGTCAACTTTGATATATTTCTTAGCATTGCTAAAGCAAATAGCTCTTAATTCTAAAAGGACAATGGACCTATGCTTTTGGTTTTAATCACTTTAATTTATCAAAAAGTGAGACCTATGCTTGGTGAGAAAAAATTAATGATCAAATGTATGGAAGTAATGAAAAACACTCTATTTTGACTCACGTGTCCGTGTCGGATACATGTCGGACACCGATACTCTCAGACACTTCCTGAACACGTGTCCGAACACTTGAATCATGGATGTTGATGATTAAATAAAAAAAAAATTTATTTTTATTTAATAACTTTATTATTTTAATATCTTAATAATATTTTTTAAATCTGTATGTTTTTATGCTAATTTTAATTAAAATAACATTAAGTTTTTATTATATGATCATATAAAAATATAAAAAATTATATATATTCAACGTATCCCTAATGTGTCCGTGTTTTACTTTTTTAAGAAATAACGTGTCTGCATGTCCGTATCGTATCATATCCGTGTCCCGTATCCGTACTTCTTAGGAAGTGTTTAATCAACTATTATCATTAGTTAATTTGAGTAATTATCAAGTAACATGTGGAACTGGAATAATGATTTTTTGTACATAATTAGCCATGAACACACAGAAAAGGCTAATCAACACACAAAAAAATATTGACAAAGTTAGACTTCATGTAATAGTTTAGTCAAACAGTTCTTTTCATTTTTCCTAAGGCTTCTATATCAAGAAATTAAATTTACTTTTTTTGACAAGAAAAAAATAAATTTACATTTTTCAGTATAACTGCAGATTTTTATTTTTTATTTTTGGGATCAGTCAGTATAACTGCAGAATATTTCAGCAAACAAATAGTATCCAACAGCATTTCCCTTATTGACTAAGAAATTCTATTTTAGCCTATGGTTTATTTAACAAAACTTATTTTGATCAACTCAACTTGAGCCTTATTCAATTATTTGGGGTTTCCTATTTGGAAATTTAAAGACGAACAGAGTTTACAGTCATTTTTTACTCATTAGTTTACCTTGTGTATGTGTGTTTTCTTTTTCCTTTTGTGTATGTGTTTATTTTTTCTCCT
Organism: Nyssa sinensis; assembly: GCA_008638375.1. Lineage (NCBI taxonomy): Eukaryota > Viridiplantae > Streptophyta > Magnoliopsida > Cornales > Nyssaceae > Nyssa > Nyssa sinensis. The sequence goes on along the minus strand of CM018039.1, from coordinate 20,282,253 downwards.
TTTTGTTTTGAAGGGGGAGTTCTATCTGAAATTTTGAAGATGAGCATAGTTTGCAGTCAGTACTTAGCTTCTGTATGAGTGTGTGTGCGTGTTTTTTTCAGAGGATCAGAACTACATGTAATCTTAATTTCAAAATGTATCCATTATACCCAAAAAAAAAGCATTTCTAATTTTTTTTTTTTTTTTTTGATAAGTAAAAAGAATATATTATAACAGAGATTCCAGCAGAGGATAGAAGCAAACAAAATGTATAAACAAAACCCTTAAAAAATTTAACAAATATTATGCTAAGTTACCATGCACTAGCAATCATAGACATCATTTCAAACAAGGCTAAAATTCAAAGAAATTTTGCTTTGTATATCAACCCAAGGAGCGTAAAATCATAGAAAAGCACTACTAATATATGGAATGATGAAAAGCATCAGTGATAAGATCAAAACAATGTGCAACATGAAAACATGCAATGGTGCACAAAGAGACATATATATATATATATATATATACACACACACACACACACATGCATACACACACACACATATTTACATACTTACATACACATATACATACATAAATGTATATCTGTATATATACACACCCCTAAATACATATATGGGTACAAACATATCAAATTTGCCAAAAGGACATCAATAACAATTGGTTAACCCCCATTTTTTGAGCATCTCCACAACCAAGTATATGTATATGCTTTAACCTATCCAAAAAAAGTATATGTATGTGCTTTAAAATAGGAAATAAGTTAGCTTAAAAATACCCAAGTTGGGTTTTAAAATGAACATATTTACAAGTACCCACAGTTCATAACCTATGAAGCAGCGGACACTCTATTTTGGCTCACGTCTCCGTGTCGGACACCAATACTTTCAGACACTTCTCGGACACGTGTCCGGACGCTTGAAAGATGGATGTTGATAATTAAATGAAGAAGTTCTTTAATTTTTTTTAATGACTTTGTTATTTTAATATCTTAATAATTTTTTTAAATTTATGTGTCTTTATGCTAATATTAATTGAAATAACATTAAGTTTTTATTCTATGATCATATAAAAATATAAAAAATTATATATGTTCAACGTATCCATGCCCTACTTTTTTGAGAAATAACGTGTCTACATGTCCGTGTCCCGTGTCCGTGCTTCTTAGTTCATAACAAATGATTGCCAAACCGGTTCAAACATGGTAGCTGACCCCACCTTCTGGGATTTTCCTATAACTGTATACATGTACATCTTTGAACCGGAAATTAAGATGGGGCCAAATTGCCAAAGACATGGGTTTCATAGGTAATGCTAATAAAACATGCATAGGCAATGCCAATAAAACATAAGTCAGACCAGGTGCTATAACATTCAGAATTAAGTGAAGCCATTTAGACAATAGAGAGTCCAAATACAGGCAGGAGAAGCCGTATAAAATTACGCAAACATAACAAAAACTAAGCAACGATTTCTGACCCTTAGAAATAACACAATGTCAAGATGGCACTATCACAAAGAGAAAATCAAATCACAAGATAAAGAAGCAACCTTTGAATTCATAAGATTCTCGAGTTCGCTAATCTGTTTCCAGTAGGCCGATGCTGAGCTTGAATCTAGATTGAAAAATTAATTAGTCCATTCAGCTTTTTATAAAACAATGGGCAAACCCAATGAAATTAGAAGCAACTCACTGTAAATGATCAGAATAATCTAATTTAGGTACTAAATCTTATCTACCTTTAGCCTTTATAGGGGAAGCAGTCATCCCAAATATCCTAGGAACCTGATTATTATTAGACTGCAACTGAGGGTGATAGAACTCCTGCAAAAATGCATTAAGATAACATAAGGCAGAGTATTACATTAACAATGCTAAGTAACCAACAGAACAGAGGATTGCAACATTAAGCGGCCCAATCTCTGTTTTAGGGCAGGCCTGCCTGACATAACTTTAGCAAGTTCTTTCTTATTAAATTAATGTATAAAGATATTCTATGACATTCTATACATTAAAATCATCACGTTTCAGATAATAAATGATTTAATTGAATGTTGAAAGTAAATACAATTTCAAAATCCACGGGTTCCACTAGCATAGCAACAACAAATAGAAACTCAGTTTGATCAAATAGATACTTCACTTTACATTAAAGCAAAGTTACAGAGAAAACATTAAAATGAAATTGAAGAACATTCTACCATTCCAGGAAAACCCATCACAAAATGACCTATCAATAAAACAACACTTATGCATCTGTATGTGACTGGAATTTATACAACACACCCAATGACCCAAACCCTAAGTCCAATCTAATTGCAGATCTGGTGTAAAAGTTCACAAATGGAAACACACTGAGACACACATGCCTATATGCATCCATATATGACTGGAAATTACACAACACGCTAAGCTCTTCCTGTTACCACAACGATAAATCATACAATAAGTGCAACTACACATTTTACTTCTAGACTCAAAAAAACCAATGTGCAAAATGATATTTTTTTTTTTGCCACATCGAAAGACCTTTTGAGCAAGAACCCTTTACACTTTATCTAGGCTAGTTTTATGGAAAAGGTCAAGGTTTTTCTTTGGAAAAATCCATTAGCATATATAATAGAAGTGTGTGACAACGTCTAAACATAAAAGTGGCATCAAGTTCTCACCCACCATGCAATCCCCACAGCTTGTTGCAGTTCAATATTCTTGATGTCCATCACAATATTGCATTTTCAAGTAACTAGGTCTAGAACCTTTTATATAATTGGAGAATAAATCTATATCCATGCAAAAGCATTTTAGCACATTAGAGATCACCAAAACAATATATTTACTGTCATCGAACATAGAAACATTACAATATAAGAGCAACTCCAACAGTTGATTTAGGAGGGGAGCCAAATGAAATAACTACCAAAATGACTCTCAAACCCTCAAATTTTCACTCCAATAGGGGACCCCAATTCTGGTATGCAAAATAGATCCAACTCATGTTGGTATCCAAATATGGATCCAATGGGAAGAGAGAGACAATTGGTGGGAAAGTCAGTTAAAAGAGAGAAAGATATAGGTTGGTGGGAAGAGAGAGAATGGAGAGACAAAAATATATAAAAATATAAAATCAATACTCTTTTTAAATACCATTGTTGGATTAATATATAGTGTTGGAGCCATTGGCGTATGCATAAACATTGTACTAGTATGCAAATGAGTTTTTTGGTCCAAAAATGACTCCCATTGTTGGAGTGGCTCTAAGATTCTGGTGCATTGTGTCCTTGAAGAATACAGCGTATAGATTACTTACTGTCATAATCAAAGAATAGTCATATCTCCCTCTGGCATTATGGCATTCATCAAATACAAGAACTTTTATCATTTCAAGTCTTAAAAAGCTGTGCCTCAAGGCATTAAGTAAGATCATGGGTGTCATTACAAGCACCTGAAAAGTAAAGCCAAAAATTAGTGCATACTGTGGATGCCTTAAGTACCTGATAGATAATTAATTACACATGGGAACAGGGACCAGGAACGTGATTACATGACCTCAAAGTATGCAAAAAAGTTTAAACACTTTCAAGTTTAGCTTTGAGTCAACACAAGTGGAATAAAGATATCAGTCATTAATGACATTAGAACCCATACAACTATTACTTTCTGGATTTATCTGCTCATTTTGTAAGGATTAGAACTGACTAAGTTGAATTAAAATTAGGTTAACTATGAAACACCAAAACTCATACACCACTCTTCCCCCCCCCCCCCCCCCCCGGCTCATTGGTTGTGGTGAGTTATTACGAAGATAAAATAGATGAAACGAAAATTATGCACACCTCATATTCATCCTGTTGCTGCTTCCATGTGGCAGCATCCCAGTAGTCAATTCCCATTTCTCCCCAATACATGCCCACTTTCAAGTCACTGTGCATTTTTATAGCTTCAGCTTGCTAACAAGTACAAATTACAAACAACGTCAACAATAACAAGAATCGAATTTATAATTCTTGACATTTTTTCACTTAAAAGTGCGTTAAATTCGAGTAGAAAATGTTAAAAAATAAAACAAAACATTAAAATAGCAGAAAACCCATTACAATTAACGACCTTTAAAGTATGAAGAAAGAAAGAAAGATGCTTATTTCACACACTTGAGTAACTAGAACAACAGTAGGGACCAAGAAAACTGCGATATAAGGCAATGGCTTTCGGAGAAGGTACGCATAGCTGCGCAGAAGCATTATCGCGATCAGTGTCTTCCCAGAACCAGTCTCCAAGAACACGATTGTGTTTTGTTTGATTGCTTTCTCCAACGCTTCAAGTTGATAACTGCCAAAACAGAGGCAAAAACACGAAAAACATTTCTCAAAAACAGAAGGCTAAGAATGAAAAAAATATATATCGGCATGAAATTACATAATCAAGACAGTACCTTCGAGCAAAAGTGAGAGGATCGAGAGAGATTTGTTGGGTTTCATCTATTGCCATTTCAGTAAGCGGTTCCATTCTTCTTCTCAATCTTCCCTTTTTCTATGTCTACACAACACCATGTATCAAACTATAAATCAAATTATAATAAAATGAAATCAAGTACAGATATAGAAAAATAGAAGTGAAGGGCGAAGAGTATTATGAAGCAATCGGTTGTTGGAGTAACGAGAAGTTTGGGAGTGGTTTAAAACAAAACAGGGGTCTCAGAAGTAGTCGTGAATGTGTATTTATCTCTCTGATCGCTGCATATATATATACACCACCAGATCTGAAACCTGGAATCTGAGAAGTGAGAGAATAAATCACACAGTACAGTACTGTTGTATGTGTATAGCTTGGCCTCCAAGAAATGAACAGAAACACAGCGATTGATGATCCCTTTTTCACTCGCGCTCTTTCCGTCTTTCGCTGTCGTTCAAGAGACTCATCAGTCGCTTTTGGTGAAAGACTCTGTTTAAAATTAAGTTCAGTCCACATAGGAATTTACGTCTTCACTACGGGAAGAAGGATCTAGAAATTCTTTGCCACGTCATATGTACCACCGCTATAACGTGTATATATATATATATACACTGTTTAAAAATACGCATGCTGCAACACCCCCACGACGGAAGAGTTAAATCTTAAACTAGGGTGAAAAAAAAACTTATTTACTAAAATAATGCTATTCTGAACTTATTTACCAAAATAGGGTTGTTTGTAAAAGCGTCTTTTGGAAAGACGCTTTCAAAAACGTCTTTTCAAAAGACACTTTATTTTCGCTTATTTTTGAATTTTTTTTTGGCGCAACTGACTTAAAAGCGTCTTTCCAAAAGACGCTTTTAAAATCGTCTTTCCAAAAGACGCTTCATTTTGGCTTATTTTTGTAGCGCAAATGGCTTAAAAGCGTCTTTTGGAAAGACGATTTTGAAAACGTCTTTCCAAAATACGCTTCATTTTGGCTTATTTTTTTGGTGCAAAAGACGCTTCATTTTGACTTATTTTGGCTTATAAATCGTTGCTTCATTGGTCAATTGGTGATGCTCGCTCTTTCCTCTTCTTTCTTTCTGTTTTTTTTCCCTTGCGTTTGTTTACCTATAATTTTTTTGGTGACATGTTTTTCCCTTTCTGTTATAGAGACAATGCTGGTGTATAGTGTGTTCCTGAATTCTTTGAATACTAGTAAAAAGAGTCTATTGATGTGTGGAAGTTAGACTTCCTGAGTTTCCTTTCCTTTTGCTCCAATGATGTTTGTCGATTATCATCATGCACACGGCATAGTTTGCAGCTTGTATATTGGCAAGTGCTGGCCCTCTTTTGCAATTGCTTTCATTTTACTGGAGCTAGTAATTAATTGAATAAGCACCCCAAAACTGAGATGGATGCCACCATTAACAAGGTCATCTGTATTGGCAGATTGAAACTCAACTTGTTCCACCTTGTTCATTTTAATTCAATTTCTGTCCAAACTGCTTCCCAAATAGCAGCCTCCCAAAAGAGGCCTGTTCAACATTCTAAAAGTGCTACATCCCAAACAATACTCCATATATATTGAAAAAGTAAAAAGAATTTTATTTTTTACAAAATTGGAGAGTTATTTTAAACTCTTTTTTTCTTACATAAAAAATGTTCAATGCTTACAACCAAAGAGGAACCCCAAAAACAAATTGTACTCAAAAAGAATAACGCATACTGCTGACAATGGTAACATTTATTGAAGCTCTAGCAAGATAATTTTGAGAGAGATTCCACGATTCTGATCACAAAAGATTGAGCATAAAACCGAACACATGCTTTTTCATACGTTGATTTCCATGTTGTCAATAAGCCTGAACTTTCCAAACCACGCAGCAACACAGAACACAGCAGGACTCTTAATCTCCTCCACAGCTTCCAAACTTTCTTGGTCTACAATCTGCTGCCAAGAAAGACATAATAAGAGCGCATAGTCACTTAGAACTTCTTGATTTCATTTAAGTCATAAAGTTTTATGTTCCATTTATACAAAAAACAAGAAAACTAATCCATCCCAATTTCCAATTCTTGGACAAACTGGGTCTCATATGGAAGGTCAAATACAGACATTTTACTATTGTAGCTTGATATTTTACTTTTGCACAAAAATAATAATTAAAAGAATCAAAATCGGAGGACACAAGCAAGGCATTCTTCTACATAAAGCAATTTGAAAACTCGAAGGGAATAAAAAAGGGTCTAGAAAGAGGCAGGTAGATGAGAAATGGAATGAACCCTCCCCCCAATCATGAACAAAAGTCGCCAATACACTTGCAAAACGCAGTTTGTGTATGAAAGTAGCATTTTTATGTAAATAATGTTACAAGTTAGGATTGTATAAAAAATGTTGTTATAGTTTTCAATTGGATTTATTCTAAGATTTTTCCAATTTATCACTGTTAATATTTTTTAGTGTTGAGAGATTGCTCATCTGATTTTTTAGGTTGCTTAATTTCATGATTTATTGGAATAATTCCCTAATTTATTATTCTTAGGGATTTGGATTGTTATAGTTTGGTTAATGCTTGAATAATTTCTTTCAATGAAGGGTACACCTTTTGGATCAATTACCACTCACATTTTTCTTTTTTTGTTTCAGTCTCACCATGTAACCTGTTTATTTCCACATCTATTGTTTCTTTACACATTTGTCATGTAAACATTCACATTTTACCCTACCTATTACATAAGCTTTCAAAAGTCCAAAATAATAATAATAATAATAATAATAATAATCTTTTTTTTTGTCAAAAACGACAAATAAGCCCAGCCCACTGCTTGAAAATCAACCATAGCCCATGGTACAACACACTGTCACTTTGAAGAGATTTGAAAACCGTGATCTCTCTTATAAGGAGAAATACGAGATGCCAATCGATCACTGAGGATTTTAGCAATAATAAAATAAAATTAACAACTAAAAATTTTGAGGCCAAAATGAATTTTAGGCTGTGTGTGTTTGGTGGTCAATGGCAAAATTGGAACAAAAATAGTTGAAATACACATAATTTGTTATACCAAAATATTGTGATAATATTTTATTCATTTTGTTGTCAAAATCTAGCTCTCCGATGGCATGGGAATCAAGATAAAATGACAGAATTTCCAAAATTAGCAAACCTACATAATTTATTTTATTCAAATCATATACTTTCTAGAAGACATTTCAAAAGATTTAAACTTGAAGTGGGCTGGCTGTTTTTGGGCATAAGATATGAATTTTCAAAGTTAATAATTTACTGATTTTGACCGTCAAAGGTAAAAGGGGAAAATATAAATAATGTTTGAGCGAAAACACTCGTATCTCATCCACCATCAACAATTTTTCTTGGGATAAACTCAAGCTTTCAAGAAAATTTGGATTTAGTCAAAACTAGTTGAGCGTTTCTTCTCTCTTCCAAGGGCCATTGTAAATATGTGGACTCATGCACTGATCAGTGTGGTTGCTTTCCAAATTTCAGTGACTACCCTATTTTGTGCTAACTTATTTTGTTCGGATACTTCCCACTATATTCTAATCTAGTGAAATTTTGCTGTGTCTCTAGTTTTTGGTGGAATTGTCATAATATATAGGAGCTCCATTAATGAACACAGTGTTTCCTAAATTATCATATTTGGCTGAGGTGTATGAAAAAAATATGGTTTCAGTTAAACAATTGAATATATTCAGATGAGTTACTTAACAACTATTAAATGGGAAAGGGACGATAAGAAGACAAACCTTCCAACTTAGCATTATCAACTTAGCTGTTGCCATCGCCATCCTCTTAGCGGTGTGGAGTGTACTTCTCCATCAGCCGATTCAGTTCAGCATCAGACTCCTCCAGCTCTACCTCTTCTTCCCAATGCCTCCGCTTCATTGCAATCTTCCTGTTCTCGTGATTTTTTATCTGCTCCTCCCTCTCTGCTACAAATTTCTCCATCTCTTTGTCCTGACATTGGATGAATTTTGCAATTTCCTCTGCCCTGTATCCAACGAATGAAAAAGAAATAAAACAATGAGATATGGGTACAGGAAAATATACTAGCTCGGATCTTAATACAAGACTTTGCAAATGATTCCATTTCACATAAAACAGCCCCATCAGTCACATAATTTATTATTTAACCAACCAGAAGCCTACACATGAAAAGAACAACGTAATTAACCAATAAACCATATAGCTGAGGAATGGCTTAATTCAGCCTTCCTTTTGGAATCCATACTGCCAGTGACGTAATATATTTTTTTGTTTTATTAAGCAATGAGAAGTAAATTGACATGATATTTATGGCTAACTATATAGCAGTAAAGACAAAAAAAAAAAAAAAACAGAGAGAGAAACCCGGATCAAATCAGGCTTGACAGACTACAGATTTGTGGTCCCATCCCCAAATTAAAACAGCTATTACAAAAATATTACGCAGAAGTCCATTAACATACTTAAAATAGGATAGATTTTGACAGACAATAACAGCATAAAAGAGCACATCCAAAACATATTACTTGCGTCTGTGATCCTCTTTCGTGGAAGGATTTGCATTGGATAGCTTCACCTTCTCACGCTCCTCCTGCTGTACCTTCTCAAAGTCGTCCTCCTTTGCATCCCTGGCCTCGTGAATGATTTTGAGCTGATCCTTGAAGAACTCACCCTCAAGAAATGATTCTGAATCCGCCATTGGTTATGGGGTTATTAGAGTACTGCCAAATGACATAACAAATCTGGATTATTCTGTTTTGACATATTGATAACACTTGAGACCATACACCTTTTGTTGTTTCATTCTTGCCTGTAGACCGTGGATAGATACAAGAGAATGTAGTCATAATTTTGATTACTATATTTTCTATATTGACACATCCTTTCTAAGTGCAACAGATTCAATCAACTATGAAAAATCTACAAAATCACTAACTAATTTTTTGTTACTTTTGTGTTTTGACTATTCAACATATGAAATATCCTACTAAGATTTTGAAAGTGAAAGTACATCTGAATAAGGTCAAAATGTGTACACAAAGCAAAGGAAAATCATGTCTCACCTCAGCATATTGAATCAACAATGTATTAGAAAATCAAGTATCCATACATCTCTAAAAGTATCCACTCAAATGAACTCACAAAGTTTTTACTGCAGTCAGTTCACCGAGATATGCAGGTATTTGACCAGTAATTAAGCAATTTCTCAGTATCCTGCACCACAAAAGTAAAACAAATAACTTGGTAAGTTCATGGAAGCATAAATTGATACTAATTGCATGTTCCTCATGAGTTATATTCATATTCAACTCACAGTGTGTTCATGTTTGTCAAATTCTGTAGATCAGGGAAACCCGTTGGTGCTCCATTCAAATCAGATATCCTCCTGATAACAAAGATACACTAGATCAGATTACTTTGCATAATCCCCGAATTTTTGTTTTTGGTTGAAACAAGTGACTAAAGTTGCTAAAGTGAATATAATAGTTATTAGAGTAGCAAATATGTGCTCACAACTCAGTTAAGTTTTTCAATTGGGATATGGTAGAAGGAATAGGCCCCTCCATGCATGTGCCTTGCAAATCCCTGAAACAGATTGAATTAAAGGTTCATTTGAGATGTCTCTCCGGATAGCAGAAAAAATTTAAGAGAAATTAAGAAATAAAAAAAATTCTCCAGGTAGAAATCTGATTTCCTGATGAATAAAACAAAGATTCATACTCACAGTCTGTCAATTCTTGTCAAGTTCCCAATCAAATCAGGTATCTTTCCAGATAGTGCACTCCCATCTATCCTACTGCAAGCAGTTAATGCTAGGAATTGTGAATCATACAGTTGTAAATATGTGAGAAGATTAAGAAACCACCAGATTGATAGAACTTCAGTGATAAAATAACAATACATAAAAAACCAGAGAGAACATGGAAATAAGAGTTAAACCTCAGAACCATGCTCCATATGAAATGTCTCTTGCACTCCACCTAGCAGTACGATGCAGCTATAACCAGCTGCCAAGAGAGAGATAATTTTTTTCTTTGTTGCAGGTACAAGTCCCATCCATGTCCATATATGCCTCAGGAATGGTGTGTACCTGATCATTTTTTCTAATTAATATAGTTGACAGAGATAGAATCATACATTTGTAAATAATGCAATACCATTAAATTTTACTTGAAATAATATAAACTACCTCATAAATTTAAGTCCCACATCCAGGTTGTCTCCTTTGACAAACTGGCCTTCTACGTGGGCGTTCAAGTTGTTGCTCAACTTGTGTGACTTGAGAAGGACCGCCAACTTCAAATCGACGACGTGTACGATGAGTACGTGTACCTCGTCGTATGCCATCAGGATGAAATCCCCATTCTCTATCTTCACCTATACCACCTACATCATCTCCATCATCGTGAGCCACTGTCAACCCCTCAATCCCCGTGTCATCACCCATCCCACCTATCTCCATTGCTTCTGTGTGCATGGCATTTTGTAAAGGATAATGAATGGGAGAGATGTATTGTGGAACTGTATCGAGTGGCGTGGATCCATGTGCATGTGTAGTGTAGGCGGATGGAGACGCAATTGATGATGGAGGGGGAGCATCCGAGACTAAAGTGTCGGCACAACGACGACGTCTCTCGTATGTTATAATGCCATGACCTTGTTCTTGAGGCATTGGTACCGATTGTGATGGCATCGGGTCGCCTGATATGTGCTCGTCCCTGACACGCTGCTGAGAATGAATTGCTTCAAGAGCAGAATAACTTAGCGTCTGAATATCAGCAAAGGCCTGGTCTGAGCAATTGAGATCGGCACGACCCTCACCAACTCTTATATGTATTTGGCTGAGGGAACTTGACTGCAAGTAACATAAACCATTAATTATAAGTAAAAATATTAAAATATACTAAATAATATAATAAACATGAACATATCTTCATACCAATATTTCAAATATGCTGCCTACAGGTTCAAATCCAACAGATGGCCTAGTACCAGGTGGGCCAATAAAGCGATGGGTAATTCGTCGATACCATACCATATATGGATCCGTATAGTCAAGCGAGTGATATAATGGCGAAGCATATGCAATATGATCCCGTCGTTGACTCTAAATATCGATGTAGGATCTATGCACATGAGCTAATCAGACACTGCTCGGCCTCGACGATCAGTGGCATGAAGGTCTCTACCAGTGTCTTGAGATAGTGGTATATCTTGGCAAAGTCCAAACTGGCGCATTACCCGATTTGGAAAATGCCACTCAACCACGTCAAAGCAAATTAATGGTGACACTGTTCGCCATATATCATTACCGAGAAGGCAGTATGCAGGTAAAGATGTAACGACATCATCAGTGTAGGGCTGCCACACCATCTATATGCCAAGAAACAAAAGTCCAACGATAAGTAAACATCAAAATAGATTAACTTAAATTATATAATTTATATTGTGAAAATAACCTGATAGTCTCGCATTTGGTCCAGCTGGTCCCGATAATGGCGAAGCACATGGATGGGTGTTTCTCGTACACATAAGGCAGTTCTCCACTTATACCCTAATGGTAATGGCTCATCGCCGTCCACATTCTCCCTAAGAACTTGTCTCTCAGGTCAGATGTGTATCAACCTCTCCCACGCCCATAACTTTTCAAATAGATTACAAATATATTAATAAATATTTAATGTAAAAAAAAATTAAAAAACAAACTAACATGTATTAATATACCTGTAATAAAATAAGTGGGCCACCTATTGCTGAGGCAGTAGGCTTTGTAGCCCGACACATCTCTCGATAGAGGCATGCAAGGACGGCACTCCCCCAACTAAACTTTCCTGCATCCTCTAACTGTCTAAGCAATGGAAGATACATTAACTTCACCTTATTTCCTGATTTATCGGCGAATAAGGATCCACCAATAAGCTGTAAGATATGGGCCCTAGCATGCCTACGAATGGTCTCATCATCTGCATCTTCTGTTAACTCAGCAAAATGATTAAGAATCAATCTCATCTTTAGTCGGGATCCATCAAGATCGGACTCAGATGGTAGAATGCCTAATAAGTCCAAGCACAGCTGCTGGCAGACATTAACAGCAGGGCTAACATCATAACCTGTGACAGGTTCCCCATCTATTGGCAAGCCTAGTAGGATACTCACGTCTTGCAATGTAATGGTGCACTCGCCTACTGGTAAATGGAAGGTGTGTGTTTCTACCCTCCACCTCTCAACCAATGCCGTGATAAGAGCCCAATCAAGTTGTATAAATCCAACTCGATAAATCCCGTAAAATCCTGTAAGGCGTATGTAATCCTCGATGCGATTGTCAATTGGGCCAGCACGTCGTAATAGGCTATCACTCCTACGACAATGGAAATATCCTGGCTCCTACAATTCAACATAATGAATAAATAAATGTTATACAAAACAGCCCAATATTTTAACACATTTCAGTTGAATGGTATAATAAATACTAAGTCCATAAAGAATTAGTATAAGTGCCACTTTTGTTAGTATGGTATAAATTTTCAAACCTGCCCCTCCCATATTCTATTAGATCTATGTGTAGATTGCATGTAAAGTACAGAACCATCTATCGGCCCCGGATCTACAAGCTCCCTGTGATCGGTTTCCATCTGTTATTAATAAATTATAAATGACAAATGAGATAAAAAGTTAGCAACTAACACAATTATTCCAAAAATCTTTGAACCAAACACATCCTAACATTCTTTAACAAACAGTCCACAACAATAATATGATACAAATCAGCACCAAGCATAAGGGTAAATGCATTCATATAAAATATACTAAATCAGCACCAAGCATAAGGGGATTGTGAACAAAAAATTGAATGCATTCATTTCCATTTCAATTTACAAATGTCCTTTCATGTTCTTTGTTTACAATTCTTTTGCAATTTGAGATGGAGCAGCTCTTTAGTCTAGATGGAGTACATGAAGCAAAATGTGGAAAGTCAACATGACAAAAAAATTAAATCTTTCATGGAGCAGCTCTTTAGGCTGTGCATTTCGCACAAAATCCTTGATGGAACAGCTCTTTATCAGAATGTTTGAACAAGCAACCAAAAAAAAAAAAAAGGATGTGCCGATGAACAGTAACCTCCCAAACCAGTAGCTAAAAATGAACAGTAACATTGACAGTTACTGTTCATTGTCAGCAAACTTTTACTTCAAAAAAAAGGCATTAGAACTTCAAGAGCCTTATGATGAATATTGTCAATCCTTAGAAAGTTAGTAAAAAACTTGATAAAACCAAGTTTTGTAGTAGTGATTTCTGATTACTTGATAAAACCAAGTTTTGTAGTAGTGATTTCTGATTTTTCTGGAGTGTTTTATAGAGCCTAGTGCATGTCAAAACAGAAGAGAGAGTCTTATCACTATCCTCTGTTTGGTTATGCAGGGAAAACAGAGAATGGTAAGAGGAAAATCATAAAGTTATCACTCACAAATGCTCCCTAGCATCCAAGATTAACCATCATCCAAAATTAGATTTTAGATAGGTAACAAATGAAACCTTGTGACATTTTGATTTTCTGTTCTACCTCTATAAAGTCCCTTTAAACAAAACCTGGGAATTGATCCCTCATTCCATGTATATTAAAAGAACAAACAAACACAAAAAAAAAAAAAAAAAATTCAGATTTGGATGAACAGTAATATGCAATCTAGTAGCTAAAAATGAACAGTAACTTTGAAAGTTACTATTCACCTGGAGCAAAATTTCAAACCAGTTCTGACCAAGCTTTTACAAGCTGCTAGTACTGCTGCTGGTTCTTCTTTTCTTTTTCTTTTTTTTTTTGGTTTTTTTTTTTAATTAGCGATTGCATTTATGGCTGCCTATTTTCATTCCATTTCACTGCTTGACATAACAATTATCAGTACATAATTATACATCAATCTAAAGTTTTCAATTTTCAAGATATTATATTGTGTAGGTTGTGTTCTTATGGAATGTATGAATTGATGGGTAACATTTTCATATTCTTTGCGTAATCTAGACTATTTTACTTCAACTCTAAACATATATTATGACACTTATGCATCTGATATCTTTTTAGATCAACATCAACCAATGCATCCTTTTTTACTATGAAATTTTATCGAAAGCTAAATAAGGTTCATTGACATGTGAAATACTACATCTCGAATTATGTAAATATGTTGTGAAGCATAACATCTTGCCTTTTTTATGTTTTCTCACATGCTTGCCACTGAAAGCATGGGATCCTTTCTAGATTTGGTTTTTGAAGTAGTTTATCAGTGGTCATTTTAAATTTCCCCACAGTGGGTGATACCTCTCATTATTGACTAGAAAAATGTCATAAATTTTGTGGGGAATAGTAAATAGTTTCACACGTGAACATTCTCTTTTTATCATCTTTAATTTGATGAAACAAAAATAGATTAAGGAGCTACAAGAATCAAAGAGGAGGTTTTTTTTTTTCCTTTTGCAAAATGAGCAAACCTCAAGAAAAGAGTGGGAGTGCTGCTCATTTTCAGTATTTAACTCATTTAGGATGAACTGCATTTTATAAGTAGGCAGTGATTTGAAGCTTCTATTCGAGAATATAATGGGTTGATAGCATTGTTATTATGATGTCTGGTGCCTGTTTTATGTGTTATTTTAGATCCTATAACCTTGTGCAGTGAAGGATATGAAGTTATTTATCTTGGGTTAAGAGGTGGGACTGGAAATTTGTGGTGTGCAAAAATAATTTGATTGTAAAATTGGAAGAATGTATTCTTCATATAAAAATTTACTTGGATTTGTATTTGTATTTGTATTCCCGTTGTGGAGAATTATATAGATGGTGTTTGATAACACATTTTTTAAGTACTTTTTTTTAATTATATAATAGCAAAGTCTTCTAGCTCAACAATCAGTTTTTGTACACCTAGTTATTATTCATTTTGGTTGGGAATGAAAGGAATGTGCAGACACATCAATTATTCTGCTTTGAAATTAAACAAATCTGGTTTGCCATTAGTCTTATCTTCCAAATCCTTTCCAAAAAGAGACATCCCAAGTCCAGCCTTCCTCTCAGGAGACTCAGAACCAGGCAAACCAGGTCTCAGCTCAGTTTCCTTAAGGTTGAGATATTTGATGGAGCAGCTCTTTACGCTGTGCATTTCGCACAAAATCCTTGATGAAGCAGCTCTTTATCGGAATGTTTGAACAAGCAACAACAAAAAAAAAAAAAAAAAAAATACTTCCAATGAACAGTAACCTCCCAAACCAGTTGCTAAAAATGAACAGTAACATTGAAAGTTACTGTTCATTTTCAGCAAACTTTTACTTCAAAAAAAAGGCTGCGCGTAACCCTTTTATTCAAATTGATGTTTCTCTCAATCTACAAATCCAAATGTAATGAAATGTGTACCAAAATCATCCTCATTGAGTCTAGTTTCTACACCATTTTGAATCACTCAAAAAATCCATGTAAAACTCAAGTTATGATAAAAACACTACCCATAGGTCAGATTTTTGCGCACTTGAAGCAAATGCAAGATAACTTTCTCATTTTAAAAGCTTTCAAAGTCCATAATATATAAAAAGAAAGGTAGTACAAGAGATGATAAAATGACATAATACAAATGAAAAGAAATTCCCATAACTATTACAAAACATACATAATTTATGTCATATCATTAACAAAAAAAAAAACAAAATATCCAAGACAAAAAATCTGCTCAACATCTACTTGAGTAGCTGAGTTAGTTCCCCGTGGGTTGCTGCCTTCTTGCTGGACTAGTTCTTTTATCATGTCCCCTAACCTTACAATACCCACATTGTTTTGGCCTACGACCTTCCTCCGTATCCATTTCATTTCGAATGCGTGTCGACTGCGGACGACCCTTGATTCTTTTCAAAGTAGGATTGGGGCACAAAGATGGACCAGTGGGCTCATCCCAATAATTTGGATGGTGAAGAGGGTGGAATTCAGATGCGTATATAGCCATATTTGTTGACAACTTGTAACATTCATCTATGCAACTCCATCCATCAACTGAAGCTTGTGCAAACACCGCTAAGGCGTGAAGAACATAGGAATTTTGTAGATGACCCATTTCCCACATGAACATATACCATCACGTGTTAATACCGCATGTGAGTTACCCCTCCTCGTCATCACTGCAGCCTCACCGGAGTTTCTGTTGAAGTCGATGATGCGATGTCCACCTAACTTAGATTGGTAACGCAAAATCTTTGTAACAGCAAAAGGAGTATATGTGGAACCATCGGAAACAGCTTGCTGGCCAAAAGCTCGTCTACCATAAAAGTATTTGACAAGACGATAAAAAATAAGTTGTACACACGCAGATATTGGCAAATTTCGTGCACCTTTCAACACACCATTAAAAACCTCAGAGATGTTGGTAGTCAAATGTCCATACCGTCGACCACCATCATGTGAAATTGTCCATTGCGTTGCAGGTATGTTATTCAACCACTCCCATGCCTTCGGATTTATGGTTTTAATTTCTTCCATAATGGAATTGAATTTGCGTATTTGATGTGCACTCCCAGGCAGCCCAAACAAGCGACTTCAGATGGGCATCCTTGAATTTGCTATTGAAATTGCTACGCACATGTCGTAAGCAAAACCTGTGATATGCATTAGGCTCCTGCCATCCAGAATTGACATTATTAACTGCAGCAATTATACCCTTATGTCGATCAGATATCAAACAAATGTCTTGCCTCATTCCCACAACATGCAGCCTTAGTAAACTAAGGAACCATAACCAACTGTTGTAACTCTCCTCTTCAACAATTGCAAATGCAAGGGGAAAAAGTTGATTATTACCATCAATAGCCATTGCAATTAACAACTTTCCCTTGTATTTCCCATACAAATGTGTGCCATCAATACTGATAAGTGGCCGACAATGCAAAAATTCCTGAATTGATGCACTAAATGACCAAAAAATCCGACCAAATTGTAGCACATCTTGGTTGTCAGTATTATAATGTAACCATTTCACAATTGTGCCTGGATTATATTTAATAAGGGCTCCCATAAATTTAGGCAACAACCTATACGAACTCTCCCAATCTCCAAATATCATAGCAATTGCTTTCTCCTTTGCAATCCAAGCTTTTCTGTAGGAGATATTGTAATTGTATTTTTCTTGCATCAGCTCCACAATTGAATCTATCTTGATTGCAGGATCAACCCTCACTGCACCTTGTATCTCACTTGCAATTAACTTGGAATCTAATTGCACATGATCCAAGTTCATCCGCGGGTGTAAACAAGTGTGTGGGCCCTCATATCTTGTGATTTCAAATCTTCTAGTCCTTTTTCTTTTAATAGCACGTAACCTCCATTTGCACCCACACTCTTCATGCAATTTACACCTCACAACCCAAACTTCATTATTGCTTTCAACCACCTCGTACTGATGGTGGGATCTTATTGAAAATTCTTTGACAGCATGTTGTAATTTTTCTTTATCATGAAAAACAATGCCTTTAGCCAACTCATTGCGCAATGGATCCCAAATCTGAGTATGGTGTGGAAGGGTTGAACCACTACTACCAACATCATCTCCAAAATCCACATTTAAAAAAAATGGGGAATCAGCCTCATGCCTGCTATGCTCACCGGGTTCATTCATGTCATCATTATCAGCCAATCCATCATTATCATTGTCTTCATCCGAGATAGCAGCACAATCATTTAAATTTAAGTCATGGTTGCAAATGTCCTCGCTCTCAACCTGAACAAGATGCTCAATAAGAAACGACACATGTTCTGTATGACATGTATCATTTATCAACACAGGACTTGCAGTTTGATGTGCCATGGGAATAGAGTTAGCAATTGGGTCATCATTATCCTGTGTGAGCAATCGAGTATAAGAACCAGATCCCATCTCTAGCGGTTGAGAGACTGCACAAGGATAATGCACATTTTCCTTCTCCACATACAAGTCGATGCCATATAAGGCCTGATTTCCTATAACAACTTCAATCATTGTTTGCACAGTCTCATCATTAACTACTTGTAATGGTATGTAATTGTTGTGGTTGATTGGAAATCGGCAGATCATCTTTAGGGAGAATTCTGTTATATCCACCTTCATGATATCATACATCTTTGCCAAAAGTTCAGTATAAGTTGTTCCCCTCCTTAACATAATGCTTCCTTGAGCATTCATATCATACCATATATTACCTTGTTCCCCATAACAAATATTTCCTCCCCAATAACATAATACAGGTATTGATATTCCAGCCATTTCTAACCTTCAAAAAAAAATATACAAGGCATCAAAATTTGGAAATAACTAAATAAGTGTATGTTGGGATCAAACTCCATCTTTGAATGTCCTAAGCTAAAATGGTTCAAAGAACATCTTTGAAATTAAGCAAAACAACATCTTTTGAAATTAAGCAAACATAGATTCAATAAGTTAAAATGTTGTGAAAGTCACAAACATGAGCAAAACATCTTTGAAATTAATCAAACAATATTTAGATGGGAATTAATATATATTTATAGAACTGATTAGCTTTTGACCTAGAAAGGATTCCCTATGCCTATGTATTTTCTTTTTCTTAAAAAAGAAATTCTTTAAAGAACAAAAAACCATTCTTCAATCTGATTTCACATAGATGATGAAGGAGCACCATTCTTTCAAAAGCGTCTTTCCAAAAGACGCTTTCAAACCAAATTTTTTTTTTTTTCATCTTTTAAGTGAATTTGATTTTGAGTGACGTGTCTCCACTTCATATAATCACTTATGAAATATATTCATTCAAACATTTAACAGCTTAATTCAATCAACATTTTTTCACAATTATTTTTCCTCTCTTAATTCAAGTTTTCACAGCTCATAGGTACTATTTATGAACTAAATTGATTTTTTATTTTGTTACATTTCTATGCATTTGGGGAAGTAATCTCAAACACTCACAATAGGAGTTTGGGTTCAAAATCTTTTTGTCTATTTGTTTTGAGTTGAGACAGAGAGAGAGAGAGATTTATGGACTGATTTACATTTTTTTAAAGAACAATTCTATGCATTTGGGAAAGTAGAGAGAATCTCTTCCAAGGACCATTAGAACTCTTCTATAAAGTCCATTGTTGGAACTTTTCTTTCGTGATGGAAAGAAGCCAATGCCCTACTTAAATTGGTCAGCCGTTGCTTTATGCAAACAATCATTGTCCTGTTTACTTTAAAAGGTTTATGCCATTTTAAAGAAATTAAAATTCTACCAAACAAGTGCAGAGTTGAGTATCAAAGTAATGGTGTTCATCTTGTGTATAGTTGTAAATTGTAAGAAACGGAGGAATCAAAGGTTCTAATTTTCCCCTTATAATATCTTAATAATTTGATGATACAATTTCATATGGATAAAATTTATTTGGAGTTATGGATACCAAAAGAAATAATTTTGGGATGGGAATCAAATTTATTTATAAGATGGGGGAGATCAAAGTGAAATTATGCAATTTTTTTTATGGATGCCACGGAAGCCCTTTTACCACCATGAACAATTTCATGGTGAATGATCTTTGGGGGGGGGGGGGGGAAGTATATGAGCACCGCCCTTGCATACAAGTTCAACAAATCTCACCAATACCAATGCCTAACTTAATGGACCCTCCAAGCTATTGACATAGAACCCATTCAAACGACAATATTCTAACAGCTACAATAATAGTTCAAGATATCCAATTGAGGTTTTCACAATGGAAAAATAGGGGAAGCATGGAAAAAAATTTCAATAAAGTTACCCTTGTCAATCCCAAATATTTTCCTCTCAAATGATGTGATATTAAGAGAAAAAGTTAAGAAAGAGAGGTTCGATATTTTATTATTTTTTTATCAGTAAAGTATCACTAAGAAGGGATATGACATATTATTAATGTGACATAATTAAGAGTTGGGATAGACATATTGACATAATTAAGAGCACTTCACAAGGAGTTAAGACATTTTCCTTCTTAATTCTAGGGGTGCAACTTGGATGGGCTAACCTGAACCCCATTCGAGTCCGGCCCGATTTTTTTTGGGTTTGGGTTTCATTTTTTATACTTTGAGTTGGACTTGAGCAAAAGAACTAAACCCGATCTAAATTAGGGTTGGACTTGGATTGAGACTTTGGAAACCCGAACCCAACGTGAACCCGAACTTAATATTTTATATATTATATTTTTTATATTTTAGTTATAAACCACTAGATTAGTTGAAATTCCTTACAAACATTACTATTTATATTTTTATAAGTTTTAAAACTTGTTAATATTTAACTATTTTTTTTATAATTAAATTATGTTGAAGAAATTATTTTAACGGATTTGTTTTTTTTTTTTTTTAAAAGAAGAAACTAAGAGAAATTATTAAAACTTTTAATGTATAATCAAGATAGGAAAAAGATGACAATTTATTGATGGGACTAGGTTAGTGTTCGGGCTCGAGTTGAACTCACTACTAATGAATTTTATTTCGGGTCGGGCTTGGGTTGACTATTTTAAAGCTTGGGTTAGGCTTGGGCTTGGCTCATCCCGAGCCCGGCCCGCCTGAGTTGCACACTTACTTAATTCTCTTACTAGTTGCTACTTCCTGTCCCAAGAGAGTCAAAAATAGAAAAATCAGTGTCTTCTTTCCCCTTCTTCTCTCTTCTTTATTTTCCCTTCTCTTATCTCCTTCATGGTGAACCAAACTAGAAACTTCAGAATCTAAACATGAATCTTAATGAAATCAGCGGAAAAAAAGAAGCAATTGTCACAAAAGGTTTTAAAATAAGATTCTCTCAGCTTCCATAACTACTACCCAAAAAAATAACACACAGACAACCAAAACCAGCAATCAAAATCTCAAAATTTCTTCATCAATAAATGAAATAACAACAAAGAAATAAAATCATATAAACTAAAGACCAGTAACAATATATGAAAACTTTCTTAAAGAAAATTGATAGCATGAAGATATCACTAAACCAAATCACCTAAAAAAAATTATACTTTATAATATATGTGCATTGTTATATATGTATATAAGCACATGTATGGTTTCATTTGAAGTATAGATCCAAACCAAATCTGGAACACATAAAAAAACTTGGTCTAGAAAAAAGAAAGAAAGTAGAAGGCACGATGAGCACAATATCAAGTAGCAAGCAATTAGCAAGGCACATAAAATCAAACGCAATCATTTCCGCAAAAATGGAGAAGCCAAAACTCTATAATTCCTATACAAAACTACAGATCTAAGAACTATGAATCAATAGCAAAGTTTAAAAGCTATTACTCAAATAAAAACGCAAGAACAATTAAAATTGCCCATATTAATAGCAACATCAACACAAAAACATTACATTTCCATAAAAATCCATACTATATATATAAGAAGAGATGATACACATTCAAAAGCGATCGATTTACCTTCGATCAATATATCTACGAATCCACAAAGATCAATAAAAGAAATATAAGAAGATTTTAGAGCGAGATAACAATACGATGGTATATTACCTTGCGAGCTTTAATAATGTGTCCCTGTGCGAGCGTGAGGCGGGGATTGGGTTTCTCCGCCTCTCTCTGATGCCTTAAAGGGAGGAAAGTAGAGATAGAATCGAGGAGATGGTGACCTGTGTTAAGAGAGTGGCTTTTTAATGGCTGGAGTGGCTCACTGCTGACCAATGTGGAGTGCAAAGGTTACGCTGTGTTGGACGTACTGTACAACATTTTGCAAATCGTGAAAGCGTGCTGAATGATCGAAATCGTGAAGAATGATCGTGAAATTAGGGCTTTTTTCAGGGGTTTTTCAGAGGGTTTGATATAAACTAGGGCTATTTTTCAGAAGAGGAACTCGAAGTGAAGAAATGAAAGCAAGAACGCCGACTGTTTCGTTAAAAATGCAGAGAAGAGAGAGGCGATCTCTGTGTGAGAAAGGCGTAGAGAAAATAGAGGCGCAGAGAAGCTGAGAGGCGAGAGAGGTTGAGAGATATGCGGAAGAAAAGAAAACCGAAAAAGTGAAAAACTGAGAGACAGGAAGAGATGAAAACCGAAAAAGTGTATGTAAAAATAGAAAGCGTCTTTTGAAAAGACGCTTTCTCAAACGACCTTATTTTGGTAAATAAGTTTCAAACAACCCTAAAGTGGTAAATAACTTCTAAAACTACCCTAATTTGGAAAAAAATTCCACGACGGAAGGTTCCGTTTGATTTAGGAAGACAAATATGTTAAAGAACAACTCCGAGAGTGGGTGTTGATGGAGAGTCAGGGCAGGAGTTAGGATTTTAGTTTAACGGAGCAATTTAAAGCTTACTTATAAAATTAATCTTTATTTTATAAAATTAATAAGATTTAATAATTATTATTTGTATCTCAAATAATTAAAAAATGACAAATTTTGAAAGTTTAATCATGTCATTTATTAAAAAAAAATATTTTGGATGGCTAGGAGGCTGTGGGAGATTGTGTCAGATATGTGAGCTATACAAGCGAGTACAACTTGCGCATTAGATATAAGGTCAAACTTTAAAACGAAGTGGAGGGATCAAGGTAAGGCGATCTAGAACCTTTCATGAGAGACTCCCAAGAGGTTGAGACGAGACTTTTCCCAACCTTCACGCAATTCTCAGTATTTAGGTCACAACTGGAGTGCAATTTCAGATACCTAGAATCAAAAGGGAAGGAGGCCAAAGTCAATCCTCTTGATTGATTTTTCTTTCTGATGATTCTCCTTTATTGTGGTAGCTATAAGGGTATTTATAGTGGTAGGTCACATATCAACCTCTAGTGTGCTCACATAAGTCCTTAGTTGTTGATAGGTGTACCACTATGATCCGAAATAGGAGGTAGTTAAGGTGGAGTCTTATCTTTGTTCTAGAAGGTCTAGACAGCCCTACACGCAAGACGTATAAAGCTTCCTAGTGTGCCTGTTACCATAGCCTCCAATCCACATGATCATGAATATCTCGTATTATGGGAAGTACAGCGCGAAGGTTACACTACGTCCGCACGCCAAACTCGAAGGTCTCCTAGAACTTGCCCCCAAGCCTTTAGGGTGCCCTTATAAAGGGCAGTGATTACGCATGACACTTATAATCCTTTATGAGTGCTTACGCGAAGGAGGGGGGCCCTCTTAGGGTGAGACATTTTCGTGT
Organism: Nyssa sinensis; assembly: GCA_008638375.1. NCBI lineage: Eukaryota > Viridiplantae > Streptophyta > Magnoliopsida > Cornales > Nyssaceae > Nyssa > Nyssa sinensis. The sequence goes on along the minus strand of CM018039.1, from coordinate 20,258,664 downwards.
TGACGTGGTACCATGTACCTACAAATATATATTCGTAACTTTCACATATGTTGTTCATGTAATTCGCCTTTTTGGATGTCTTTTATCTATTTTTTATTATTAGTTGTCAAATACAAAAAAAAAAAAAAATTCTTATAATTCTTATAAAAAGATCATCGCAATAAAACAAATGAAATCAAATTTAACAATTCAATAACATTCTCAAACCACCAATCAAAAAAATTAACATTCCCAAACCAAAGCATGGTATTAATCATCTAAAAAATATTCAATATTATACATTCTGAAACAAATCATGATGATAGTAGAACTCAATGGATAAGATGCAAATGAATAATCAAAATGAATAAGTCCAAAACAAACAAAATATAAGCAAGCAATAAAAACATACCAGATTGATTAAGGAGTTAAAAAAGATTCGAGAGTTTTAAGAGTGGTAGAGGATTTAGAGGACAAATATGTTGGGAAAAAATAATAGGTCAAGCTTTTTCTTAAAAGCCAGAATAAATTAGTGGACTGAGACTTTATGGGGGCAAGTTTTGGAAAAAGATCAAAATTTGTAAAGGGGCAAGCTCAAAAAAATATATCAGTGGGGGCAACTATAAAATCCTTATGAAAATTTGTAAAATGCTAAATTAATCCCAACATTTTTCAAAATTTGAGTAGGGGTCAAGTGCCCCCAATGCCCCCACCCTAAATTCGTCCATATGGAGAGTTATCCAAGAGTGGATGTTGCCACGATCTTTAAGAAAGCACTCATGCTAGTATCCATTTTAAACCAATCATGAATAGTAATTAAGTAGATGTAGATATGGATATCATGGAAAGTGATCAAGTGAATGTATGTAGAGACCTAAAAATTGAGGATAATTTTTTTCTTTTGCCAATAGGACACTATTTATGTACTATTTATCGATAGGGCACCACACATACATATTTGTACATAAGTTATATTTAAGAACATATTTAGAGTATATCATAGAAGAGAAATATCCTTAAAATGTTAAAATACACCTTCTGTAAAACTTTGAGTCTATTCGAAGACAGTTTCAAAAATTGGACCAAAAGGGCATCCCGGGTGAACCCGGCCAAACCCAGCCACAGGCGAAAATAAATTTTTTTGAAAAATTTCATTTAAAATAATTTTAAAGATTTTGGCTAAAACAAAATATCGAATTGAGGCATTTCGGGATGGGTTGTAGCGTAACGGGGTCCTGAACTCATTAAGGGCAAAAGGGTCATTTTGCCCCCTTTACCCCTTGACTATAAATACAACACTTAGTGTAAAAAAAATGAGGAGAAATGGTCTGGAGAAGCAGTAGCAACCGTGCATGGGAGAAAAATGAAGAGAAAACCTAGGTTTTCAAATCTTCAAGCTTCCAAAACACACTTCTAGGCTTGGATTCTTACAAGACTTCCTTCTAGGAAGTTGTTCCTCTCATTAAGGGCTATATTCTCACCTGATCGGTTCGGCTGTACAGCAAACACAACTCTCTCGGGTTGAGAAAAATCATTTTAGGTATGATATTTTGTTAAGTAAAGAATATGGTTAAGTTTAAGAGTGTTTTATAAGTTAATTGAATGATTTATATGTTTATTTGCTGCTAGAAAATCACTTAGGATATAGTTGCTTTGAAAATCTAGAGTTGGTTGTTTATATACTTGTGTGTTCTTTGTATTCTTTGAGAATTTGGTAAAGTGATAAACATGAACCATGACTATATGTATAATCTATTGTATTCTAGCTTATGTTCATGTAGACAAAATCTTGTAGTTGAAAAATTATGATTTATTCAAGGTGTTGGTGCTTTATGTACTTTGTATTCTTAGAGAATTTGTTAAAGTGATGAACATATAACTTATTTATATGTTTGATTCATTGCATTCTAGCTTATGTTCATGCAAAGAAACTCTTGTGGTTTGAGAGTTATGATTTATTTCATATGTTGGTACTTTATGTATTTTATGATCTTTGAAAAATTGTTAAGGTTGTGAATATGTAATGTGTTTATATATGAAATTGATTGGATTACATGTTAGGTTCATGTAGACAAAGTTTTATGATATAAAAGTTATAGTTGCTTTAAGTACATTTTATTATTTAAAGCATGCTTTATGTATTTGATAAAATGCTTCATTAAGATTACATTATTGCATGGTGAAATCAAAGCATATTGTCATGGTGTGATTCCTTGAAAACATAGTATGGGTTGAGCACTTGGTGCTATGCATTATGAAGGTGTAGATCCTATAGTGAAAAACTCAAAATTGGCCATTGCATTGGTGCCTGCTTATCCAACGGAAGTGATTCATGAACACATGCTTTGGTACTCGCTGACCAACGGGAGCGATCCATGAAACGAAACATGGGTGTGGCATAAAGTTTGCAGGGGTCTTTTACGCATATTACTAATGCATTGTATTGATGAATTGGAAGGTATGTAGATTATAAATGTACACTTGCACATGTCACGCCTTAACTTCTTTCCTTGCATTAGCATTATGTCATACCAGTAGTTGAGTTGATCTCTCGTAAGATATCATAATACAAATGAGGCTCTCGGTACTTGAGACTTGATGAAGTATTGAATGAAGGAGCGGAAAAGAACTTGGGAGGATATTTAGCCCCTAGGACTTATTTTGTATGTATAGGGCATAATCTCAAAAAACTTGTATTTTAATTTGAAAAAATGGTGAACTATAGGCCTTGGGCCAAATTTGTAATGTAAGGGCTTAAGCCCAAATGACATGTGGGATATGTTTGTTTAATGCACCTTACATATATATATATATATGTGTGTGTGTTGAAAGAAATGAATGTATGTTAATTTCCATAAATTGTGGTCATCGAGTGAGGATGGATTGTGATGTGTTTATATATATGAATGGTTGCAAAATATTAGATGAAAAAATCCTTAGAAAACAAAGGAGGTTATGTCAAAAATTTTATGAAATTAAAGGGAGAATTAAGTATGTAAAACACCATTTAAATAAGTGAGAAAAGTGCCCAAAATGGGAGGTTAAAAACCTTGAAGAAGTAGGCTAAAAATGAGAAAAAGTAGCCTTCAAAACTTGGGAAAAAAAAAGGGAAATAGAGAAATTTAGCCGCAGCCGCTACAGTAAACCTGTAGGAAAATGGAAAATCAGGTTGTAGTTGCTACAGTGTAGCAACTTGACTAGCCCCTGCCGCCCAGCCGTGCACCATGTGCCCTACGCCTGCCTGTCGCATGCCGTGCCATGGCCCTATGTCCTGCCCCCTCTTGCGCGCATGGACGCCTACGCCTGCTGCTGCCCAGCCACCTGCTACCCAATCCCTGACACCCCCTAACACCAACCCCTTTGGCCACCTTTTTTAGCTATGTTTGGGCATCTTTTTGGACTATGTTTGGTCACCATATTGGGCCATTTTTGGCCAACCTTTGGGCCATGTTTGGCCACCCTCTTGGGCTATTTTTGGTCACCTTTTTGAGTCACGTTTGGCCCCCTTATTGAGTTATGTTTGGCCACTCTCATGGGCCATATTTGGTCACTTCCTTAAACAATTGTTAGTGGACTTTTTGACCTATTCTTAGCCTATGTCTTAGGACATTTGGGAGCCCATTTGGGCCATTATTTCAAGGCTTGTTTAAAGAGACTTTGGGGCTATTTTGGGGGCTATTTTTGAATATGACTTAAGCTATTTTGAACATTAATTGGAAGGGAGTTTTGAGTGACATTAGAAGACCATTTTAGTTAAGTTAAATAATAAGCCTTCATTTTAAATTTTGGGAAAAATATGGGGGAATGAATGCAAAATCAATGAAATCCACCTTAATGAACTTTCACTTACTTTTCTTCTTTCATTTTACTTACCCCCGAGTTTGTAGAAATTCGAGGCATGACAACGTAGTATCAGAGCCAGGTTCGAATACTTAAGGATTGTGGGGGTGTTGTTGAACACAATAGGACCACGACACATGATTTGAATTTTTTTTTTTTGTAAATATTGTGCAATGTGTAGCCTCTGACAACTTAGACAACTTGGTATTAGAAATCTAGTTTGAAAATACCTAGCGACTGAGAGGGTGTTAATTAAACACCATGGAACCTGGAGGAAAACCTGTGACTTAGTATGACTGTCAGTGACATATGATAGGACTTTGTGTGTTATGTGGCTATTTGTACCTAATGCATCACATGTGTGATTATGTGTTAGTTGATATTATACTATGAGGCATGATTACATGATTTAGTGCAGTGAGATGCATGATATGTGTAATGTGTATATTGGCATAACCGTGTATGATAACATGGTATGCGATTTATATGTATGATAGATAGATACTTGTTTTGCCTTATAATAGCATGTAGCATTATGGAAGAACGACATAGAATATGAAATACATTAGACGAGTAAAAGTTAAAATTTTGAATAATACATGTTCCTACTATAGGATGTTATCCAAAACACTGGGTTGAGGTAAAGTAGGTCGAGGGAGAGAGAAAATTTTAGTTCTCGAACCTTTATCAACCTTGGTAGCCCAATTGACGTGAGATTTATGATTTAATGTCTGGGAACAGTGGATGAGGTTTAGACCTTAGGTTAGTTGGGCAAGTTGAACACTAGCATAACTTGAGCATGTGTGTATTGTATAACTTAACTGAATTTTTACTTGTGAAAGACTATGTTAGAACTTAGTATTATTTGTTTATTGTAAATAATGGGTGGGGATAGTTGATATAAGTTATATAAAATATTGATTAGAAAAGTGTGTCATAACATATTATATTTGTTACTTGTGAAGTGTGAATTGTTGACAAGTACATGCTTAATATTCTTTTAATACTCATGTCTAATGTGATTCATGAAGGGTTATTACCTATGTAACACCCCGACCTTAATTTTACTGTTTAATTAATGTAATGAAATTCTTTTGAATCTAATGTAGTGATTTAGCTATTTAAGCCCTATTTTAACACTAATAAAATTTGAGCTAATCATGGAAAACACAATAAAATAAAAACTAGCATGAGGCCTTTGACATCGAAGCTAGCCTAAATAGGAAGTCACCATAAGAAACCGTTTCGTAAAATAAACAATAAAAAAGAAGTTATTTAGGAAATAGCCGAAACGGGAATCTGCGCCAACCTAAACGAGGCATAAGCCTAAAATGAGGGAAAAATGCTAAATGTGAGGCCAAGGGGATTTGAACCCTTGACCAAGTGAGGGAAGTAAACTCATCCAAAAATTTTACCAAGTTGGCCATCAGCACGTTTGTGCTTAATTATACAACAAAATATATATATACTCAAATTAACCAAGCCCGACCTCCCAAATTGGCTAATGGTCATTCATGCAACACCTCAATCCACATCACCCTATATTTCAGCCCTCATCATTATGCCTGCTCCCAGCTCTCATCATCACACCTGAACCCCATTATGTGCATGCATGGGTGTACAATTATATATGTAACCCTACCTTTTGAAGCCTTCAAGTGTAATCGTGTGTGTGTGCTGAATGTGCTGAGAGTGTGAGGGACATTGTGTGGGTATGAGTGATCGTGAGGGAGAGAGAGAAAGAGAGAAACACAAGTGTGTGTGTGTGTATACAAGTGTGTGTAAGCTTGTGTGTGAGTGTGTATACACTGGAGGTGCAAAGAATGAGGGGGCTGGGGAGTGCATGAGCAGAATAGAACCACTACATTGAGGGTTTCACCCTGAGCCAAGAGAAGAGGTTCGATTGAAGGTATAAGGCCAAAAAATTCAAAAATTCCTTTTGATTTTCTTTTCACTGTTTCGGCTTTATCTAGGATCTAAACTACATACATGAATTAATTTGACTCTAATGGACTGTTATAAACTAATTGTGGGAGTCAAGAAGGCTTGATAGGCATGAACCCACCAAGGACTGCCATTGTTAGACCTCTAAAGATGGGTCTGAAACCATGGAAACCAAATGGGTTTTCAACACTCGAAACTCAAACTAGAGCCTATGAGCAACATAAAACCATTGAGACTTGATCAGTTGGCCCACAGGTGGTCAAGTTATGTCGAGATGCAGAACTGGGTTTAAAAAATGAATCCTTTTCAAACAGTAGTGTAAACTAAAATTTTTGACAAGGGATGGAGCCTCGTGTCTTAAGGATTACAACGGAAGAAACCCCATAGAGTTTGGATCAGAAACGAGCGTGTAGGAGCCAGTTGCAGTCCAAAGCTACCCAATCCACCGTAGCCCCTAGAGTTCAATTCGAGCTCTCAAATAGGATGCTAAACCATTGCCCAGACATTCAGAAACCTTCACCACCCAAAAACAGAGAAGGAAACAACCCTCAAATGCACGAAAATGGAAAACACATGAAAACTGGGAATTAAGGCTATAGTAGCTCAGGTGTGGGGACGAAGAAGACCCCGTTGAGTCAACTCGTGAGTTGACTTAGTCGATCCTGACCGAGCTAGGCTACCCACTGTGTTGACTTGGACACTTGTTGAATCAAGAGGGGGACACCGCATTAATGAAACGACAACATTTTAGGAAGAGGAAAAATTGAATTTAAATTGAAGATGAAGTGATTAGTTACAAGGATAAGTAACTAAATTGAATTGTTGTCCACGTGCAAAATAAGGATATTGTGTTATTCTAGTCCTGCTTGTCTGCCGTTTGGATCAAGAAAAATCAGAAAAAAAGGGGGGAGCCGCAGCTCCTCCTGAATCGAACGAGTAACCTGTTGAGGGGGTGACACGTACCCACCACTGTGCCACCCAATTCTCACCCGTCATAAATCCCACCAAATATATATATATATATATATATATATATATATATATATTATACTGATATAATTAAATTAATTCATTAATTTAATTAATTTAAATTATTTAAAAATAAGTAAATGTCCCGATGTCCAAATTAATTAAACAAATAGTGTATTTTGATTATGTCGAACATTCTGGACTTAATGGTGAGGTTCATTTTGTCAACCGGGGTTCCAAAAAATTAAGTCCTATAAAATATGAAATTACCATTTTGCCTTTAAGTGTACCCGAAACTAAATTAAAAGCCGCGAAGGCCTAGACTTATTTTCTTGGACGTTTCGGACTCAACAGTGGAGTCCGTTTAACCAAATAAAATATCTCTAAAGGTTGATGTAATAAATTTAGCAACCTTAAGAATATAATTAAATAATACTGAGGGAGTTAAATAGGTCACAAACATTAGTATCGACCTAAATAATTAAAAATGAGATAATGACAATTAAATTTCTAATTTATAGGAACCACCAAGGGGAAGGAGAAGGAGATTTAAATTAATAGAACTGCTGAAAGGTATTTTGGAGGTAAGTAATCCCGATGCTTTAATATGGGTTATTCCCAACCAGTCACATTTATTCTTATATGTTGCCAAATTTGTACTCTATTGCTACCCATTGAACTTGATTTCTTCCTTTTGAAGCCAATCAACTTGTGATTATTGGTTATGCCTGTATCTTGGATTCAAATTGGTTGCTTACATCATTGTGAACTTGATTGCTAATACTTGAGCACCGTTATGCCTTCATGTGTGCCATGTCATGGTCTTGTGATGTATCATTCTGATGGAAATCTTATACACATGATTATATGTCCCATGTGATATTTTGTCAATCATGACATTTTGTATCTGCCCGAGGTTGTGCTCAATCACAACAGCCCACCTACTCACAGATGGCGTTTAGGACCTTTGGGGTCATTTGTGTCCTTTGGGACTTGTGATGGAAGAGCTCTTACGCTTTTCAGTTAGCCCAAGTGAAGGGTGAAGCTGAATGTGGGTTTTGGGGGTATGCTGGATCCTGTTTGTTTACGCATCTATTTTGTTAGAACTCAATATCTAATATTTATGGTATTCATGAGATGATCATATTTTATATCCTGTGAATGATCATAATATTGCAAGCATGTTACACTCTTGATTGGCTTATGTTTTGTTGTGGCAACGATTCATCATGATAGGTTAGATCCCACTTTGATTGATTTGTTATCATCTTCTTGTATCTTATGTTGGGATAAGCCTTTGGGACCTTCGGGTCATTGTTGCACATCTGGTGACTAGCTATACATATACTTGTTGCACATTTGGTTATTGGTTATCTGTTACCTCTTTGTTCCATTATTCTTTTGAACTAACCATGACCTATGTTAAAGTTAGGAAATTACTTACTAGGCTTTGTTAGCTCACCCCTCCTTTATATTTTTTTTTTAGGACAATAGGAAGTAGGAGAACCCTTAGGCGCTTTGGAGGCTTAGACGCCCGCTAGCCACTGGTAGCTCTTTTTGGTGAGTTTTTGTATTAAATTAAATACTGGAAGGTCTTAATATCTCCCATGTCACCACGGTCCTGTCAGTTTATATTTTTAGAGGATCTGTACTTATAAACACTTATGTTCTTTTGGCATGTATTAAATGATGACCTGACTATGCTACTAGATTTATTGTTGACTGTAAAATATTTTATTAAAAACCTTACTTAGCATTTCGGATCCTTTTGATGGGGAACGACCCATGGGCCGTAGACCTTGGTCACGGACCCCTAATCTGTGTAAGGTGGGTTATGGGTCGTGACAACCTAGCTATAAAAGGTAAGAAATAATGAAAGAATTTTAGAATTTTAAAATGAACAAATGTCAATAAGGTAGTAAACCGTAAATTAAAAGACACATAAGACCTTAGAATGCTAAGATAAGAATTGAGACTTGTGGAGATCCTTGTATATGGACTGGATAGTAGATGCTCAGAGTATTGTACATAAAATTTTAGGGACACTCTTGTGTTACTCTCTTATGGAGAGATGTATTATTTTTGGATGGCATTCACTTAGGGTCGAGTGTTGTATATCAGAGTTAGTTGTTGCCTTATAGACTGAATGCGATAGACCTTGTTGGCTTTACCACATCCACAGTTAGGTTATAGATCTCCAACACTGCAATTTTTGCCTACACCTTCAACATAAAGTGTTAGATCTCTTGGATAGAGGGGTGGAGGTCAGCAGGGACAGAGAGGGGGTGGTAGACAAGGTCAGACCACACAGGGTCGAGCATATGCAGTGGTCACACCTGAGGCATTTACTTTCGGACCTTTTGTGGTTCGAGGTACATTACTTGTTTTTAGTTCATAGGCCAGCGTACTTATAAATTCTAGTGCATCTCATTTATTCATATCTACCATGCTAGCCATGACATTGGGGTTGAAAGTAGATTGACTAGATTTATCATTGCATGTTAACACACCAACTAGGGGTAGTGTGACGCTAACGAGGATTCGTAGAGATTGCTCGATAGAGATAGTTAATCGCATCATTTCTTTTGACTTCAGTCTATTTAACGTGTCTAGTTTTGATATTATATTGGGGATAGATTGGTTATTTACATTTTAGACAAGTATAGACTACTACAGGGGGAGAGTGACGGTGTGTACTCATGAAGGAGATAGTTTTTTATTTTACAAGGTATCTGTGGATCCTTTTAGGGTGGACTTTGTTATGAGTAGGAGAGGTTAGACCTCGACTTAATTGGGCTGGTTTGGATTACGTGATTAAGTGAGTGCTTGTTGCTTTAGTCTGTGAAATTTGTACGATATGTGGTATGCTTGATTATTGATGAACTGAGACTAGATGTTTATATTTATGTAGTAGACCGAGTGAATTATAAGGTAGACTATATGCTTGTTGTCTATGAGATAGGCTATAAGCCTGGATATTTATAGGATTGGATGTATGCCTAGTTACCTATATAGCAGGTTGTATGCTTAATTATGTATATGTATATTCTTACAATGGATCCTATACTTGAGTGTTTATGTGGTAGGCTACGTGTTAGCTGTTGACTGTTACTTGTTAATTTTATGTATGTATGCTAGGTAGTACCTATTATAGTACTACGACTATGGTATTTATATAGACTGGATTTGGTTTAATGCATGTATAAGAGTATGTTTAAACATGTTTATATGTATGTGTGTTTTGATACATGTGTGTAAGGATTGATATATATTCATAGTTGAAATTGGTGAAGAGTTTTACTAAGAATCTCAATTGTTATGAGACTTTATTTAGTATATTGACTAGAACGATGATGAGTTAGAATAACCTTAGATGAAATTAGGATATATATATTTTTTTCTTTCCTTCACTAATGTTTTGTTTTCTTTGAACCTTAATATATAGTCTTAGGTTTCACGTTTAGAATACACATACTACATTGTTTTATATTCGAATATCTAGTTAATATATATATATATATATATATATGCTTGAAATAAATAGGCTAATCTTTATTAATGCATGACATTTAGTCATGGTTATATATAGACTAAGGTGGATGATGATGACTTTACTTTGAGATTATATTGTTGATGTCTTGTGAATAATTATAGTACTTGGAGAATATTGAATTATTGAAATTACATTAAGGTGCAAGTGATATATAGATGACATTGTGATGAATTGTTAGATGATTACATAACTTAAGTTGTGGTTAGTTAAATGGTCCATCACTTGTGTGAGAGACTTTGAGGTATCCTTGTGAACATTGAGAATTTTTTTTTATGTTGCATTATTAAGGTGGGTCATGATGTTTGGATGAATTTGAAAAAATGACATTCATAAGCCAACATGTTTGAGGATTTCATTATGCGTTATGCCATGTGGAGTGGGCCGTTACAGAAAAGATCAGAACCAGACCCTAGCAGGGAGTGTGGAGATGTCTGCACGCCGCTGCATGCCGGCCCAAGTGGACGAGGTTCCTTTAGGGGGAGAGGGTAATGTATTCCACATTGCTTGGCGAAAGGAGAGGTGAAGAATCCATAGGTAAGGCTGCACCTCTCCATGTTACAACACATTTTGTAATGATCTTTTTAAATTTTGTCGAAAAGGTATATTTTCAAATTTTGGGATGAAATTTCTTTAAGGAGAGAAGGATGTAGAGACCTAAAAATTAAGGATAAATTTTTCATTTTGCCTAGTAGGACACCATTTATGCACTATTTGTTGATAGGGCACTACATATACATATTTAGACATAAGTCATATTTAGGAACATATTTAGAGTATTCCATAGAAGAGAAATATGCTTAGAATGTTAAATACACCTCTTGTAAAACTTTGAGCCTATTCGGAGATAGTTTCAAAAATTGGGCCAAAAGGGCATCTTGAGTGGTCTGGGTGGACCAGGCCAAACTTGGTCACAGGCGAAAATAAATTTTTTTAAAAAATTCATTAAAAATAATTTTAAGGACTTTGGCTAAAACAAAATATCAAATTGAGATATTTCGGAATGAGTTGTAGTGTAACGGGGTTCCGAACTTATTAAAGGCAAAAGGGTTATTTTGCCCCCTTTGCCCCTTGACTATAAATACAACACTTAGTGTAAAAAAATGGGAGAAATGGTATGGAAAGTAGCAGCAGCCATGCATGGGAGAAAAATGAGGAGAAAACCTAGGTTTTCAAATCTTCAAGCTTCCAAAACACACATCTAGGCTTGGATTCTTGCAAGACTTCCTTCTAGGAAGTTGTTCCTCTCATCAAGGGCTATGTTCTCACTGATCGGTTCAGCTACACAATGAACACAACTCCCTCGGGTTGAGAAAAATCATTTTAGGTATGATATTTTGTTAAGTAAGGAATATGGTTAAATTTAGGAGTGTTTTATAAGTTAATGGAATGATTTATATGTTTATTTGCTGCTAGAAAATCACTTAGGATATAGTTGCTTTGAAAACCTAGAGTTTGTTGTTTATGTACTTGTGTGTTCTTTGGGAATTTGGTAAAGTGATAAACATGAACCATGACTATATGTATAATCCATTGTATTCTACCTTATGTTCATGTAGACAAAATCTTGTAGTTGAAAAATTATGATTTATTCAAGGTGTTGGTGCTTTATTTTTTTTTTTTGTATTCTTAGAGAATTTATCGAAGTGATAAACATATAACTTGTTTATATGTTTGATTTATTACATTTTAGCTTATGTTCATGTAGAGAAACTCTTATGGTTTGAGAGTTATGATTTATTTCATGTGTTGGTACTTTATGTATTTTATGATCTTTGAAAAATTGTTAAGGTTGTGAATATGTAATGTGTTTATATGTGAAATTGATTAAATTACATGTTAAGGTTCATGTAGACAAAGTTTTGTAATATAAAAGTTATAGTTGCTTTAAGTGCATTACATTATTTAAAGCATGCTCCATATATTTGATAAAATGCTTCATTAAGATTGCATTATTGCATGGTGAAATCAAAGCATATTGGCATGGTGTGATTCCTTGAAAGCATAGTGTGGGTTGAACATGTCATGCCCCGAATTTTCACACACCTGGGGAGTGAGTGAAATGAAATAAGAAGAGTAAAGGAAAGGTCATTAAGGCGAATTTAATTAATTATGCATTCCTTCCCCCATGTTTCTCCAAAATTGTAAGTGAAGACTTGTCATTTAACTCAACCAAAATGGTCTCCTAATATTGCTCAAGCATCTTTCCTAATTAATATTTAAAATAGTTTAAGTCATGTTAAAAAATGGCTTCTAAAATAGCCCACTCAATGTCTCTAAATATGCCATTGGATAATGGTCCAAATGGGCCTCAAACGTCCCTAAGGCATAGGCTAAGAATAAGTCCAAAAGGTCTACCAAAATTAGTCTAAGAAAGTAACCAAACATGGCCCATGTAAGTGGCCAAACATAGCCCAAAATGGTGACAAAAAATAGCTCAAAAGGGTGGCCAAACATGGCCCAAAGGTTGGCCAAACATGGCTCAATAGGGTGCCCAAACATGGTCCAAAAAGGTGCCCAAACGTGGCTAAAAAAGGTGGCCAAAGGGGTAGGTGTCAGGCGGTGTCAAGCTGGCAGCAGGTGGCAACATGTTGGGCTACGCAGACGCGCGCGCCCAAGGGGGCATGGCACGACAGGCTGGGCGCGGACAGCTCTCAGGCGCGCGAGCGGGAGTGGGAGCAGGCTGGGGGCTGGCATGCTCTATTTCACTATAGCGACTGCAAGCTATTTTTCTGATTTCTTGCAGAATTATTGTTCATAGCTGCGAGCAAATTTCTCTGTTTTCAAAAAAAAAAAACTTCCAAGTTTTTCAAGGCACTTTTCTTCCATTTTTAGCCTATTTCCCAACGGTTTCTTAACCCCCCTTTTTGACACCCTTCCCACCTATTTAAAAGGTGTTTTACACATTTATCAAGTCTTTTAATTTTTCATAAAATTTTAGCATAACCTCATTTGTTTTTCAAGCCTTTTTTCCTACCTAATATTCACAATACTTCATATGTATAAGTATGTCACAACCCACCTTCACTCGGTGGCCACAATTCATGTAAATTAAACATACATCCCTTATTTTCAACATACATATCTAGTTGTCTCAATATACATATATGATGCTCATTAAATAAAGACATCCCACATATCAATTGGGTTTGTACCCTTACACTTTAAAATAGCCCAATGCCTATAATCCACTACTTTTACAAACTGAATACAAGTCATTTGGGCTTATGCTCATACATATAAAAATGTGCCCCAAGGGCCAAATGTCTATTCAAGACCCCTTTCCCTCATTCCTTCAAGACTTCCTCAAGTCTCAAGTACCGGGAGCCGTTATCTGTAATATGATATCCCACGAATGGGTCAGCTCAACTGCTGGTATGACATGATGTTAATGCTAGGAACAAATTTAAGGCATGGCATGTACGAGTGTACATTTTCAAGCTATGCATACGCCCCTCCATTCATCAATGCAATGCAAAAGTTGATATGCATGGCACACATATGCAAAGTTGATATGCATGGCACACGCATGCAAACTCTATGCCACACCCATGTCTCATTTCACGGCCCTTCCTTATTGGAACGAGTACCAATCGTATGTCTCACTTCACGGTTCGTCCCTGTTGGCATGATTACCAATGGCCAATTTTGGGTTTTTCACCACAGGATCTACACCCTCATAATGCATAACATCAAAGTGCTCAACTCATGCTATACTTCCAAGGATTTACACTATGCCAACATACCTTGACTTTGTTCTTATGCAATTCAATGAAACATTTCATCAACACATGGAGCATGACTTAAAGTATGCCTCATTCATAAAGTAAAGCATAACTTCAAATTCACGACACTTTGTTTACATGAATGTAAGTCACAATTCAATGAATTAAACATATGATCAAGTTTCATGTTCATTACTTTAACAATTTTTCAAAGAAAATACAAATACACAAACTACCAACTCATGGAATAAATCATAACTCGCAAACCATACGAATTTTTCTACATGAACATAAGCTAGAATATAATAATCCAATACATATGCAAAGTACCCCTTCATCATAGTAAAATTTTTTCAAGAAACTCAAATAACACAAAAGTACCTAAACTACCAACTCTAAATTTTCAAAGCAACTACCACCTAAGTGATTTTCTAACATCAAGTAAACACCTAAATTATTCAATCAACACATAGAAAGGCAAGGAAACTCAAATCTCTTCCTAACTTAGCAAAATATCATACCTAAAATGGTTTTTCTCAAACCGAGGGATTTGTGTTCACTGTATTTATAGTGGAGGGCAAAGGTGCAAAATGACCCTTTTGCCCTTAATGAATCCAGGACTCCGTTATACTACAACCCGTCCCGAAACGCCTCAATTCGATATTTTGTTTTAGCCAAAGTTCTTAAAATTGTTTTAAATAAAATTTTTTTAAAAAATAAATTTTCGCCTGTGGCCGGGTTTGGCCGGATCCACCCGGGCCACTCGGATGCCCTTTTGGTCCAATTTTTGAAACTATCTCCGAATAGGCTCATATTTTTCCAAGAGGTGTATTTTAATATTCTAAGCATATTTATCTTCTATGACACACTTAAAATATGCTTCTAAATATGACTTATGTCTAAATATGCATGTATAGTACCCTACCAGCAAATGGTGCATGAACAGTGCTCTACCAGCAAAACGAAAAACTCACTCTCACATTTCCAGGTCTCTACAGAGCACTTGGTGCTATGCATTATGAGGGTGTAGATCTTGTGTTAAAAAAGCCAAAATTGGCCATTGCATTGGTGCCTACTTATCCAACGGGAGCGATCCGTGAACACAGGCTTTGGTACTCGCTGACCAACGGGAGCGATCCGTGAAACGAGACATGGGTGTAGCATAGAGTTTGCAGGGGTATTTCACGCATATTAATAATGCATTGTATTGATGAATTGGAAGGCATGTAGATTATAAATGTACACTTGCACATGCCACGCCTTAACTTTGTTCTTTGTATTAGCATTATATCATACCAGCAGTTGGGCTGACCCCTCGTGGGATATCATTTTACAGATGAGGCTCCCGGTACTTGACACTTGATGAAGTCTTGAAGGAACGAGAGAAAAAGAACTTGGAAGGATATTTAGCCCTTAGGGGATTTTTTGTATGTATGGGCATTAGCCCAAAAGACTTGTATTTTAATTTGAAAAAATGGTGAACTATAGGCCTTGGGCCAAATTTGTAATGTAAGGGCTTAAGCCCAAATGACATGTGGGATATGTTTGTTTAATGTGCCTTACATATATATTTGTTGAAAGAAATGAATGTATGTTTAATTTCCATAAATTGTAGCCGTTGAGTGAGGATGGATTGTGATGTGTTTATATATATATATATATATATATATGAATGGTTACAAAATATTAGGTGAAAAAATCCTTAGAAAACAAAGGAGGTTATGTCAAAAATTTTGTGAAATTAAAGGGAGAATTAAGTGTGTAAAACACCATTTAAATAGGTGAGAAAAGTGCCCAAAATGGGTGGTTAAAAACCTTAAAGAAGTGGGATAAAAATGGAAAAAAGTAGCCTTCAAAACTTAGGGAAAAAAATTAGGGAAATAGAGAAATTTAGCCGCAGTCGCTATAGTAAACTTGTAGGAAAATGGAAAATCAGGTTGCAGTTACTACAGTGCAGCAGCCTGATTAGCCTCTGTCGCCCAGCCGTGCGCTGCGTGCCCTACTCCTGCTTGTCGCGTGTCGTGCCATGGCCCTATGCGCGCGCGTGTCCTGCCCCCTCTTGCGCGCATGCGCGCCCACGCCTACTGCTGCCCAGTCCCTGACACCCCTTGACACCAGCCTCCTTTAACCACCTTTTTGAGCTATGTTTGGGCACCTTTTTGGACTATGTTTGGGCACCATATTGGGCCATTTTTGGCCAACCTTTTGGGCCATGTTTGGCCACTCTCTTGGGCTATTATTGGTCACCTTTTTGGACCATGTTTGGCCCCCCTATTGAGTTATGTTTGGCCACTTTCATGGGACATATTTGGTCACTTCCTTAGACAATTGTTGGTAGATTTTTTGACCTATTATTGGCCTATGTCTTAGGACATTTGGGGGCCCATTTAGGCCATTATTTCAAGGCTTGTTTAGAGAGAGTTTGGGGTTATTTTGGGAGCCATTTTTGAATATGACTTAAACTATTTTGAACATTAATTGGGAGGGAGGTTTGAGTGACATTAGTAGACCATTTTAGTTAAGTTAAATAACAAGCCTTCATTTTAAATTTTTGGGAAATCATGGGAGAATGAATGCAAAATCAATGAAATCCACCTTAATGACCTTTCACTTACTTTTCTTTTTTCATTTCACTCACCCTCCGGGTTTGTGAAAATTCAGGGCGTGACAATGTAGACATGGATATCCCGGGAAAGGGGATTTAAAAATTAATTAGAAGAGAGAGAAAGAGATAGATTGGTGGGAAGAGAGAGAAAAGTGAGACAAAAATATATTGAAATATCAAATGGATATTCCTTTTGAATATCAATGTTAGAGTGATATATAAAGTTAAGAGCTATTGGTGTATGCATAAATATTATACCAACACCCAAATAAATTTGTGGGTCCAAAAATTAATTCCCTCTTGGAGTTGTTATTGGAGAGTGAATGTGTTAAAAAGTAAAATGAAAGAAAACAAAAGTGAAAATAAATTATTTTTCTTGTATCCATTTGTCACGAATGAACAATTATTATAAAAATTGTTAAATTAATTAAATTTTATTTAAATTATTACTATTTATATATTTTTAAATATGTCATACTTATGTAAAATATGCCATCACATATCTATACATACTAAAATCTAATAAAATCTTTTGAACTCGTTCATCTTTTTATTAATATATCTATTACTCATATATAAATGATCGTCATCGTAGTGAATTGATGCTTTGGATGAAAAAAGACTCTCAAATCGTTGTTATTTTCGTGATTTAGTCAACACGGCTCATTGTTGTGCTCTCTCTCTCTTTATCTTTTTAGTTTAGCTAGCAATGACCCCACCATTTGACACGAGGCTAACATGATCTTACTAGTTCAAGAGAAAGGGTCCCACAAGAGGCCAACATGACCTTGTTAGTATGGGAAAACGAGTCCCACAATCTGACCTAAAACCTCCAACACTTACATTACATTTAAGTTTATATATATAATATATAAAATGATAGCACAAGTTGCAATTGTTATTACTTTATTTATAAGTGGATACCATAAGATGACATTCAGCGATAAGTGATAATGAATTTGAATATCATCCCCGCAAGTAATAAGTGAATCTGAATATCATCCCCGTACAAGGCGCGGGCATCAATCTAATATATATGTGTGTATATATAAGTGTGTGTTGTTAATGTAACACCCACATCTAACCTGGACTAGGGTTAGAAATTAACCTAACCTAACAAAAGGCCATTACCCTAGTTAGGTCGTAACCCAATATAGGGTTGAAATCCAACATAACCATAGGTAGACCTAACCTAACACAAGTTAATAGGATTAACTGAGTTAAGTGATCAATACATTACTAACCTAAAGTTGGAGAAATTACACATCTAATACTATGAATTATATAATAATTATGAAAAATAGAGAAAATATAAAATAAATACATAAAATATTAGAAAAAATAAAATAAAAATATCTAAAATTACTTTACTCATCATATAACCTGCACAAGATGAGAGAGACCAAAATACACACACATAAGTGTGTGTGTGTGTGTGTGTATAAGTGTATATATATATATATATATATGAATATATATGAGATAAAATAGAAAAAATAAAAAAAAATTATTAAAAATTATTAAAAATAATTTTTCCTCATCATGTGACTTGCACATGATGAGAGAGGGAAGATACACACATAAAAGTGTATAGGTGTGCATATATATATAATAGAAAGAAAATTAGAAAAGTTTGAAAAGCATGCACATGTATGCATAAGAAACTGCTATAACACACCATATAGTCACCCACCCTGCACCAACTTGCAACAGCCCTACCAACCCCATCACAGCCACTTTAGCCACAAAAGTTGACCCTGAAGGATCGTTAGCCATGAAGCAAAACTCTCCTTATAAATACAAGTTGAAAAAACTTGAATTACTTTTGAAGCCGAGTGAAAAAAGGAAAATTCGTGTAAGGAAAAGGTTGAAACACTGCTAGGGCAAAGAAATGAGGAAGAGAAAGAAAAAGAAAAAGGAGGAAATTCGCAACTCAACTTGAAATAGGTTAGAACTCAATCCTTTTGATTCCTTTAATTTTATGTGTAAATTCTAGGCATGACAGACTATTTAACCAATCTTGAAGACCCCTAGAATGGCTGGTTCAAGGTTGAACTGCCATTAAAAAAACTTGAAAACTTACCTAGAATTCGACTGAAACATAATGAAGTTTTAACACTTGAAAATGACACTAGGCGCTTCATAAAACAACAAAAATTATAGAGAATGGCCTCAGACTAGTTAGAACCGACCTGAAAGGGGTCGATTTTGAAACTTGAGGGAATTAAGCACTAAGCTCAATTCCAAGATTTGGGAAAGAATCCCGATAACCTAAGGATCACAACCAACTAAACCACACCTAATTTGGTTAAGAAATGACCTTGAAATAGTAAGGGTTGAGTCACTATTATCGAACTTGAAATTGAGCTCCACAATGGGTTCCAAGCTCTAAAACCTATGAGGAAACCTAAACTAAAAGCCCAAATGTCAATTAGGTTTGGAAAGGAATCAAAATAGTCGCTAAAATATCAAGAAATAAACTTTGAAATTTTTTAAGGAAGATGATGAACAGTATGGGGTATAGGTCAGCGGGTTCGGGTCGAGACCCACCTAAGTGATTAAACAGATAAGTTGAATGACATCATTTTGACGCTGAACTTAAAACCTAATCCACTTGTTTGGTTATAGGTGCAATAAATTAAAATTTTGGATTCTTGATATCCCTAACTCGAATAAGAATATGAAATTAGGAATAAGGTTGTTTCGCAGCCATATTAAAACATTAAAATTAAAATTGGGATATCCCAAACCTGGATAAAAACCTAATTAAGGATAAAGGCTGCATGTTTGACAGTCAAAATAGGAATGAGGTTATTCATGAAGCGGATAACCCCTGATTTCATGGATAAAGGGTTGTTTGACTATAATGGAGATTAAATTAAGTATTGAAAAATTATAAAAGGACCCCCAATAGTTTATGAAAATCGTATTAGGGTTTAGAATGAATTTTTAATAATTAAAAAATGCTCATCTAAAAAAAAAAATATTTTTAAGAAATAACTTTCAGTAATTATATTTTGGCCCCAAAAATTTAACTAAATTATATTAGGGCCCAATTAATACAAAAATTAATTTAAAAATACCCTTTTAAATTAGAAAAATGAATACTTTTAAATTAGCGACTTATCAAAATTACACCCAAGTCCCTGAATTTTTAATAAATTACAAAAGTACCCTTAAACTGTCCAAAATGACAATTTTGCCCTTAAACAATACAAAAATGACAATTATGTCCCTAGATTTAGCATAATTAATACTATATATGACCAAATTAAGATTTGAAAAAGCCTGACCTAAGATTTTTTGACGCTCTGGACTCAATGGAGAGGTCTGTTTTAGCAAATAAATTTTTTAAATATATAAACGAAGATTGATAGGCACATTTAATGCAACTTTGCAATTTTAGTTAAGCATTCAAATGAATACAAAAAATTATGAAACTTAATACTGAAGCATTTATGACTATTCTCAACTCAGTTGTGTAGTCTGTTTAACCAAATGAAGCTATTAAAGTATAGGTCCTTAAGAAATGTACCCTTAAAGTAGTACTTAATGAGTGCTAATCATTTCTATAGGACCTAAGGACTTAAGGAGCAATAGTCAAGAAAATAATAAATAGCTAAGGAGAAAGCTAAGGTGAGTAATCCTGAACCTCGAAATGGAGACTATTTCCATTAAATGCAGTTATTTACAATTTTATAACAATTTTCAGACTATTGTGCTAAATGTTTTAACTACATGTCTTTATCAAGTATTTCTTTAAATGTTTTATATGATACGGATAGCTAAAAGAATGTTTTGCAAGTATATTTTACTATAAAATTTTACGTGCCCTATTGATATAAGAACACCCTATCGAGTTGGTATATATGCACCATGATAAAGGTTGTTGTAAAATATTAGGTGGAAAATGCTTAGAAAATAAAGGAGTCCATGTCAAAATTTTATGAATTAAAAAGAGTTGTTGGGTGTGTAAAATGCCTTATATATAAATAGGAAGAGTACCAAAAAGTGGGGGTTAAAAACCTTGAGGAAGTAGGTTAAAAATTAAAAAAATTAACTTGCAGCACTTTGGAAAAAAATTCAGAAAAGGAAGAACATAGGTTGTAGCAATTACACTGTAGCTACAGGAATAATAGCCTAGTAGCCAGCCAGCCAACCGCACGCACCCACGCTGGCCCCGTGTGCCTGGAGGCCCGCACATTTACCGCAAGCCCCGTGCGCCTGCACGCCCGCACGTCTGCCTGCGCACGCCCTGCGCACCTTGCACTCCCCTACCCTGCGTGCCTATTGTTACTGCAGCCCTGCGCTTGCTGCCTATGGCATGTCATAGGCATGCCATGACTTGCCTTCCAAGGCCAGCTTAAGGCCATTCCCTCCTATGTTTGACACCACCTTTTGGAGCCCCTTTTTGGCCATTATACCAAGCCATGTTGGCCAATCACCTTGGGCCATGTTTGGCCACTCTTTTGGGCCATGTTTGGCCACCTACTAAGACCATGTTTGGTCACTACTTTGGAAAATATTTGACCATTACTTAGGCCATATTGGGCCACCAACTTTGACCATACTTTGTCATCATTTTAGACTATGCTAAGCAACCACTTGGACCATGCTTGGTCACCACCTTGAAGTTGGGTTATGAAAGCACCTAGGCTATATTTAGCCCACACTTTATGCTATTAAGACATGATCTTGAAGATTAACAAGTAAAAGCAATTACAAACAAATATATTAATTTAATTCTTTTATTTTATTATTCCCATTCCCACCTTGGGTTTATGAAAATTCGGGGTGTGACAATTTTGGGTAACCAATTCCTAATGGAAGGTTTGGAAAGTAATTACACAAAATAGGGATGAATATGAATAAGAATAAGAATATGCAAACCCGAGTAAGGTTCGGAGTGGGTTTGGGATTAAGAAGATATACTTCACTAGCTCATGTAAATGCTAAGATAGCATAAGTTGGCAAATTTCGTAACAAAATATGAAAAAGTATGCATGATCTATTTTAGGACAATATTGGAGATCAATGAGCACATACAACAAATTTTGAGGCACTAAAGAAACAATCAAGACAAAGATGAAGTTAAACGAGAAACTTCACCAAAAGAAAAAGTGTCTCTTTGATCACATAAAACAATAAAAATGAACCTAGGAATAACTTGGTTGACCATTTTGGTCAAATTTGTGAATTCCAAGACACATTGGTCAACCAACACAACAATTAAAGGACCAAATTTTTCTAGAGGACAAAAATAAGCCACAATGGTTGACCAAAATTACACAATTATTCGACCAAGGTGCAAGTTGGTTGATCAATATTGAAACTTTTTAAGAAATATAGTTGTTAACTAGCCATTGAAAGCTTATATATGCTAGACATCTTCCAATTGAATACTAATGGTGTTTAAGTTACACTTTGACATTGGATGGCCAATTTTTTGTAACATAATAGTTAAATTAGTAGAACTTGAGAAATAATGGGTGGTACCCACAAAGTTAACCCCTTCAACTTACCATAATTTCATTTTTTTTAAAAAGAGAGAAACCCTACTCTCGCCCTTGAAACATTATATAAGGGATGTCTTACGTCTATATTTATGCCACTTTTCTAAAACAAGAAGCAATAGTGTGTAAGATGGGTAGAGGTGGCAGAATAACAGAAGGAGGGGAAGAATGTGTTGATGAAGATGATGGTGATTCAAAGTTCCTTTATAGACTATTTTTCATCATCGGATCAATGATTTACCAAAAGAAGTCCCCTCAGGTTGCATTTCTTTATGTTATCTCTTCTTTCTTTTTATTCTAGAAGAAACCTAAAAAAAGTTTTAAACCCGACCTTAGTTTGGTTTCTAAGAATAATTATTTAATCTCATATTCAAGAAAATGAATTTTTTTCCATTAATTCTTAATCACATACAAGTTTATTTTTAAACTAATGTTCCATATACATCAATTGTTGTTGAAGTTAAAATGGACTTCTAAATTTAATATTAGTCATATTACTTTAAAAGATAATTCCTACTTTCCTCTAGTTCATACGGATGAAGAGAAGTAGATTCTTGAAAAAATACTTTGTTTCGAAGAAAAACCCTATTTAGGAATTCTCTCATTTATGCATTTCTTCCTCCACATCTTGTTCATGAATGAGAAGATTCTATTTTTCACTCTGATCTTGTTGTGAATTGTATTGTAGTTGTAATATATTGTCTTTCAATCGATTGTCTTTAAAAAGCTTGCCCAGGGTTTTGTATTTTGAAGATCTTTATGCATTTTAGATTGCAAACCATGGGGTAAAGGTAGAGTAGGTTCTTTTTTCCCTTGATTTATTCCACCTAGGGAATTTCTTATATTCTTCAATTCCTGATCCAGGTCTGATTTCTAGTTCACCAAATTCACAATTTCTTCTAATCTCTTCACATTTTTAGCATTGTTATTCTTCTCCATCCTTTCCATACTCACAAACCTCGAAAATTGAGTTTCATAACCACCATTCCCATACTCTCCTTTTTTGTTGAAATTGGATTTTCCCTGAATATTAGCATGCACTTTTTCTAAGCCTTTATGACTTTCTTTATTTTTATTATGGTCTGCTATGTTCATCATAATAGGTCATGGTTTATCAAGATTAGTCATCTAGTAATATGAGAAATCAATCCATAACATAGAAATGGATATGACTTAGCAGTAAAGGAACGAAAGTAAATCAACAACTTAATGAGACTAGAACATACTTAGAAAATAAAGAATTCAATGAGAATTAGGATTCTTGAAATCTAAACTGTGATTCCTCATAACCTATTTTTTCTAGAATGTGGTTTATTGACTCAATTGAAATACAAAAAATTATAAATCCACCATTTTCTTCTTTTTCTTATTATTATTCTTTTTTTTTCTCTTTCTTTTTTTCTTTTTTCCTTTGATTTCCATTTTCTTATTCATCATTCTCTATCCATTTTCATTACATTTTTGATTTTCTAACTCTTTGTTCAAAGGCAGAGCATTCTTGCACTAATACATCACTTATAATTCTTATTGTTGTGCTTTATCTTTCATTGTTGAAGCACAAAATATGTCCACTAGAAGATTGAGCTTAAAGCAACGTAGGATCATTTTTGAGAAAATTCAAAGCTTTTGCAAGTGCATCATGTTACAACAACATGAAGTTGCTTTCAACGAGTTAAAGGATTTCTCTCTACGCATCACCAAATCCTCTATCATAATCCATTGTTTATCATGATTGATGACTAGGAATTGAATGTGGCCCAAAGAAACTTCTACTTTTTTTTATAAGACTAATGTTTGGGCTACATTTTTATGGGAAGGAAATAGAGGATGTGATGGATAATATGGTCAGGCAGAGAGCTAATTCTATCTTTTCCTATTGCTGGAATGGTGTATCTTGTGATAGCACTCTTTATTTGTCTCTTCAACTGTGATCTGAGCCTAGGAAGGAAGAAGGATGGAAAAAAGGCGAGTAATGAAGTTGTCTTTCAAGTATTTTCTTATTGTATATAGACTAAAGAATATTACTTAGATGTGGTATATAACACAATGTTGAATTTTAATTGTAATATAAGTTAACAAACCCTTGTTATATTTTATCTATTTAGAGCCCGTTTGGGTGAGTTTCAAATTTTGGAGAATAGATTCTAAATAATTGATTATTGAAAATTTGATTTGGAAGGATATAATCAATTTTTATTTAGGTTTTTGCTGAAAATTATGTAAAATGATTCTAATTGTTAATTTACCTTTTTACCCTTTATATTGCATAAATTGAATAATGAGTAGCTAGTGGGTTAGGGGTAAAAGTTGTAAAAAGGAAAACATATTTTTGAAAGTTTGTCTTTTTAGCTTCTCCAAACTATGATTTTGCTTGTGCACCCTATTACCAAGCTCTGTTTTAAAAAATACAGCCAAACGCCTCAAAAATTGGTTTCACACTTTTCCATGCACCAAAATCATGATTTGGGTGAAACAAATACCTCCAAATGAGCTTTAAATTATGTGTTGTGTTATGCCAACTATATTTTAGATGTGCTTCTATACTTAGTATGACTTCATTATAATATTAATATTTAATAATTTTTATGTCTAATATATAAGTCTTGTTTATTTATACTGTTGGAAATATTTTTTTAGAAATTAGTGTATATTCACTCTAGGCATTTGATTTTGATGTCAGTACCTCCCTCATGTTCCATCAAATTTCTTCCACTTGAATTTTACTACCTATTATGCAAGGAATTGATGAAAAAAATGTTGTCTTTATTTTGAGAATTCCAACAAAATTTCTTGAGAGAATTCCAACGTCTAACGAAATAATCAACTGTACTTTCCAAGTGAGAAGAGTTGCTTGCTTGGTAATATTACATCAATGGATTTATGGTGTCAGAAAAATGTTGCTAGCTCTTTCTAGAAAAGATAAAAGAGAAAGCAAAAAAAAAGAAGTAAATCTTTACTATGTGAAAAGAATTATATATGTATACATTTATGTATTATCGACTTTCTTATCTTTTTCTCTATTTTTTCCATTTTTAAATGAAATTTAATTAGAACAGTAGGATTTGGGGTGTCGCCATTTCAATAGAAATGGATAATCTCCATTTCTTTCACAAGAATTTGGGGACCACTTTCACCATGTGAGATATTACAATTTCAACATCTGCAATATAGATGCTTGTAGGAGAAATGAGGATTCTCCACTTCTGAAATAGAAACACTCTCTGAGTGCAAGCGCCGGAAAAGGACAACAACCCGACTTTTGTCCACTCCCTCGAGGTGGGAAAGGAACACTCTTTTTTTTTGGATTGGGGTGTACATGAATACACAAAGGTGTTGCCAGCTTGTTTTAAGCTAAATAACAAGCAAACCTGATACAACCTATAGAAAATACATGTAAAAAGAAATAGAAAAGAAATTAAGAATTACATTATTTTGGTCCTATTTACATTTTAAACCTCTTGACATAGGTCAAAACAAAGTAAAGCAAAACTAGTCTACAATGAGCCAAATAATTCTGAATCTGGGAGCTAAGGTATGAGGGAACCCATCCTGCCCAGTCTGAATGAACTGGCCTCAAGTGTTCATCTGCAAGGCATAAATTACATGACATAAGATAAAAGAGAAAGAGTGGAAAGAGACAATAATAACGATTACATAAATGAATAAAGTAAATAAAATATATGAAGTAAATAAATAAAAAAGAAGAAGAGTGGAGTGAGAGACTTTGTTAACAAGAATAAGATAAGAAAAAAATATTAAGTAAATAAGATTAAGGGAAAGAGTGGACTCTAGCCCATGAGGCGTTTTATGTACCCATTCAGATAATGGAATCAAAGTCAATGTGGTTCTCCAATTCAATTGATTTTAACAAGAGTGGTAGGATGAATTGAATTGGAAAAAAAAGAAGTGGAGTTTGAGGGAGTGTACCTTTATTTGTTGCTAATCAGACAAGGCTTTGGCTTGAACTCCTTAATATTGAGTCTCCAATGGTGTAGAAGTCCATCTTTAATGGATTAGAACTCTTTCTTGCATAGAACAAGGCTTCAAAAATATGAAAGAGAAATATAGAAGAGAGAAAAGAGAAAAAATTATTGCAGTAACATTTGGCTACTAAAATCTCTATCCTTTATTATGGTGGCCAATGGGTCTTATTTATTAAGAAAAGTAAAGAGGTTTAATCCAATGGCTCATAAAGAATCCTATGGATGGATGGTCAAGACTAATGCTTGATGTGCAAGCAAATAGGATTAGGAAGATTTTTGGTGCACAAATAAAGGCAAATCCCTTAGAATAAGGGATGTTGCTATGGAAACTCCCTTGGGACAAGGAAAAGAGGAAAATAGGCAAGTTTTTTGTGCACACATCTAGGCAAATCCCTTGAGACACGGAGGGGATGAAAATAGGCAAGCTTTGGGTGCACACATATATTTACTATATCGCCTCTAATTCCATAAAGAATTTAGGAACAAGGTAATTCCAAAAATGCCACAACGGCATAAAAAGTCAAAATTGTTCCTAAGGGCTAAAATTACCAAATTAATCCTATACGGGTAAAATGATATGAAAAATATATGTATCCCCTTAAATGGTCAAATAACCTATAAAGGATAGGATTATGCTAAAATTACAAAGGTTACCTCCAAAGGACAAACTGGCACCAATATTACAGAAATAACCCTAGAAGGTAGGAAACCTATAGTATTTACCAAACTACTCCTAAAGGATAGGGAAACACTAGAAATTACCAAAATGCCCTTGATGGGCATTATAAGCAAAATATCTTTCTTAGGACGAGGGGTCTGA
Source organism: Nyssa sinensis (assembly GCA_008638375.1). NCBI lineage: Eukaryota > Viridiplantae > Streptophyta > Magnoliopsida > Cornales > Nyssaceae > Nyssa > Nyssa sinensis. The sequence goes on along the minus strand of CM018039.1, from coordinate 20,231,736 downwards.
TATTGTGATTAGCTAATATGATTTAACAAAACGTGCTTTGATTGTAATCATAACATTAGTCCTAAGCTTAGAGTGACTCATTGTGTAAAGACCATAAATTTTTTTCTAATTTACAAATTATAAAATAATAATAATATAAAATTTTATTAAAAAAATAAAAATTTAAATGAAAAGACTAAAAGGGCTCTGGATTTAAAAGAAGAGTAAAGAAACAATGAGGGGCAAAAAGGAAAATTCACCCCTTGTCTTGCTTTTGGCTTATTAAAGCCAATTCCCTAGACACCTAAAACATACATTAGACACACACACAAGTGTTCATGTAAAAGAAAGAAAATGGGAGAAAGAGAGGAAGAGAAAAGAGCAAGAAAATTGGAGTTTTTGGAGATTCTTGAAGGATCATCAAGAATTAAAGCTTTCTTTAAGAAGATTGAAGGAAGAACAAGCTTCACTCCACCTATAAGCACCATTAGAGTTAGAGAAATTAGAGATTCTAGCCTAAAACAACAAGAACAAAGTTAGGATTTTTACTTCCACTTGAAGAATTGAGGTAGGGGATTTCTAAACCCAGGTATAGAACTTGTGTAGATAGGTTTACCATGCATCTATCTTATATCTTGCTATAGAATTGTTAATTTTTTCATATTTGGGCATATATTGCATGTATCTTGATAATCTATGTATTGGTTGAATTCTTGCTATGAAATGAATTATTTTTATCCTATCTCAATATTGATATAATTACGGTAAGGCACTTGACCATATTTTGATCCTTTTTTGGATTCATGGAACATGAAACTTACATTTAAGGTTTAGGTGTTATTTCTAGATGAAAGGAAATGGTTGTGGGATTATTAATGAATGATTAGATTATGTAATAGATGTTAGATGAATTGAGAATGAATGATTTTGACTCTTGAGAATTAGGTTGAACAAAAAAAAAAGAGGTTAAACAATACAAGTTTTCAAAACGAGCCAAAATAGGGTCCCAAGCCTGATCATCACATGTGTGTGTCAATTGGAACTGGGAGGTGGAAAACCCCCTCTCAGTGTGCCAATCGGTACTCGGAGAGGGCCTGACCACCTCTCCTTCCATTTTGTCGGTTTGCTTTCAGACCGACTTTTTGACACCCGATTTTCTCTCAATGGACTATTTAACTTAAATGAGGATAAAAGAATATGTTTTACATTCAATTATATCACCATAGAGTGACTCGGAAAGGGGGTTACTAACCTCAAACTGGGGCCGTCTCAGTTTCGGGGCGTGACACAATGCCCCGTTCTACTCCAAGATGCTCCAAGCTTCATTGTCGTGTACATATACTAGCCAACTTGGTTCATGAAGGGTATTTTAGGTATTTTAGAATTTCATTTTGATCTGAATCTCACAGACACACACACACACATTGCATGCATTGCATATAGTTGATGATATCATAACTTTATTGTATGTGTTGTTAACTTGTGTTATGAAACAATTATTCCAAAAAATGCATAGTTGAAAACACTTAAGGAAACTAAGTTTACAATGCAAGAACAAGACCAACCTACTGTTGGTCATTCATACGAATCAAGTGGCTCATTTGAACAAACATCAGAAAGTGGTTATTTTTAATCGTTCGATTGTCGTTTGATAGACTTGATCAAACGAACATCAGTAGGTCATCGTTTGATGTTCGTTCGAATGAGCTATTACTTCGTTCGAATGGACACTGCGCAAAAACAAAGTATTTTTATGTTTTGGAGCCTCATTTGAGATTTGATCTCTAAACTATAAATGGACAAAAATTTAAGTTTGAATAGAGAGATCAAAGAGAACAAAGATAGAGAGTTCAGTTTTTGATATGTATACACTTGAAAAAAGTTAGGGCTTCCATTACACAACATTCATACATGTTCTTCATCTTTATCTCTCCTCTTATCATACATTGATTTGATCATCTCACTTGATCCAAATCAGTCAAAGAGCCTCAATCATCAATTTAATTGAAGAGTTTGTAGAGTTTAACTTTTTGGATTTTATTGTTAGGTAATCAGGACGAATCCGAGGTTGCATGGAGTTTGCAATTGTGTAGAGCGCTGATCGGAAGATTCAGAGATCACATGGAGGTTGTGGTTGTATGAACAATTCAGCTACGGTAGAGACTTGTGGCTACATGGGAGATTGATGACGGTTTAGAAGTTACAAACTCTCTAACTCTTCTTATACTTTATAATTTCTAAATTTGTCAACATGAATGCTTCCGCATGACTGGAATTAGGTTTTCATGAATATTAAAATTTGAACATCAATTGACTAATTGATAACCTAAATTAAGCAATTAGATTGTTAATTGAATTGATAAATTAAAAATTGATCAAGCAATCAAAATTGTGATTCAATCGTGAAATTGGCATATTGAATTGATTAGTTGATCAATTAGGCTTATGGTGAATTGGTTTGTGTAACACCTCGAACTTTAGTTATTGGATAATTAAGGTTAACGGTAGTTATTAATAATACTAAGCTTAAATAAATGACAGGCAAATTGCTTGAAGCAATTTGACCATGAAACTTGAGACCAAAACACACAAGTGTACCATCGATAAGAGGATTAAATCAACGATTATTGCATTGTAATGCATGCTATCATAAATGAATCTTTTGATGATATCTTGGAGCATTAACCCAAGACATAATCTAGGTAAAGAAAATATTATACCGACATTTTAAATTGTTGGATGGAGTTAATTAATGAAAGTTAAGAGAAAATAGTGTATAAATACGACTATATTGAATCATGAATAGACCATACAACATTGTGGAAACTTATAGAAATCATTGTAATAACAAGTAACAAATTTACCAATCAAGTAAATTAGTTAGTAACTAAACAAATTGGAGGCCATCCAATTAAACTAAGACACATTAATAAAAAGAGACAAAAGAGGAAAAAATGAGGCCAATAGAGGTTGGCCAAGACTTGAACCTTGCATCTTATGCAAGCAAATAATAGTCTCCCAAAAGATAAACCACTATGCTACAAGCACCTTTGTGCTATGTTAGCCATATTTAATGTGTATGATCCATAAAATGCAAGCATGAGATGTATGCAAAAGATGAGGTGTCAACTTATGGGGAAGTTAGAGATGTGGTATTTTATTATGATTGGACCAAAATCTTAGCCAATCAACACACGTGTAGCAAAGCACTTATACATACATACATAAAAGCTATGATAGTTTCTGATACACTCCACAGTCCACACCAACCTAAATATATATATATATATATATATATATAGAGAGAGAGAGAGAGAGGGAAAGAGAAAGAGAGAGAGAATATCTAGAGAGAAAGAATGAGAAACTCTCTCACTATAACATGCATGGGTAGAAGAAGAATAATAGAAAATGGAGCTAAAAAGGGAACAAGAAATAGTAGAGGGAGAAGGAAACCGAAGAGAGAGAAAGATGGAGGTAGAAAGAAAAAGCAATAAAAACTTCAAACAAGTAAGTTTCTCTCGCTAGAAACCTTGTGTCTCCTTCGATTTGGTTTGATTCAAGTTACAAGCATGTGTTGAATATGATAAATGAATGAAAATGAGAGAAAATGGCATTATTCAAGCTTGAGAAACCCGAGGAAAACACTATGACCGAACTTGAAAAATTGGGTTATGATGGAAACTTAACCAAAACTTAATTCAAGATATAAGGCTTGAAAGAGAATCAAAATTGAGAAATAATGTAAGTTTAACCACTAGAGATGGTGTAGGAATAGCCGAGAAAAGGCTAGTTACAGTTAGGGGGAGAGGAGATTAGATGCACATATTTTGGTTGGGTATTTCCTGTTTTAATGACGTAAAAAGAATCCTTAGGGTCCCAGAAATCTAGTGGAAGAAGAATGGAGTGAAAACCATGACCGAAACACGTCAAAACAGAAAGAGAAACTCTGTTACCAGAAAAATGATACTCACTGGAGTAGAATTGTAACCCTCTATTTCAATAAACAGGCTTCAATGAAATCAATTTATAACCTTGGATATGGAATCCTCATAGAAAAATGGTTCAGAGTGCGTTAGATTTGTCCTCGAAAAACCATTGCCGAAGATCGTTGTCGTCGGAGAAGACGATCAGCACCGGTGGGGTATTTGTTGACCAAGTCAAACCTTGACTAGGTCAGTTAACTGGTTATGTCGGGTCGGATAACGGGTCTGGGCTGTCACGGCCCGAGGCCCCACCCTATACGGATCTCGTGTCGCGCACCCAATCCGACGCTACTTGTCGAACCAAGGGTTTCAACTTACTACACAATCAATGCTACTAATATGCAACAACTAAATAGCAGAAGACTTAACCAATTAAATAAATAAAAGCTGCATGTGATATATATATATATATAATATTTACAAAATGCGGAATATAAAATTTCTTAATACAACTGTTCATTCCCAAGATGTGGATAACATGGGAGAGCTATAAGACTGTCTGTACTAAGCGTTACACTATAACTTCAAAAGAGATGTCCACTGCTATTTAGCTGACTACTACTGTTACTGCTCTTCTACAGCTTCCTTTCCTGAAAGGGTTGGTAAGTTTGGGGTGAGCTAACTCAAGTTCAATAAGTAATTCTCCTTTGTTCTGTCATGTGTACAAGAATATAGAAAGCATTATCCATAAAAGAACTAGGATAAATGCAGATGTGCTAGCTAGTCAATGAATATAGAACTCAATATCAGATGATAGAAACTCAAATGATAAAACAATGAAATCTGTCTAATAATATAATCATACTGCTACAGTCATGAGCTGTCTCAAGTATAATCATATGCACTTAAATGAAAGCTTTGAAATCTCATGATCATTCATAATGGTATAACATGATCAAGCTATAAAAATCAATAATAGATACTGATAACAACAGATGTGGATGCACTTTAACTTGGGGCCTGACATACCCCTTAATTCATTTTATTCTCTTTTTCCTCGATCTCTCAGCCAAGCACTAACCCGTCGGTTCAGTACTCGCCTCGCAGATCCCACTTTAGCTACCATTTTAATTGCCACTTTTGATTCCATTTTCTCGACCCGTAGGTCTAGTAAGAATCAGATGGAGTTTGTGACTGAGCATAAATCCGGCTACAATATTGATTCTACACTTTTTGGCTCACAAGAAATCTAGGCTCCGCGACCTGAAGAACACTCAAAAAGAAGGAATCAGAGGGCCACCGGATTGGCTCCAGCGGTAGCCGCTCCGATGCTTAAGTTAATAAACTGAATTGAAAAGACTGTATAAAAGCCAAAGAATGAGCATAAAAATAAAGCGTACCTGTAGGGTTTAATTTATAGGCTGCGGCCTTCCTAAGTTGATTAGGATTTGGAGCCATGAAAATAGAGATTTGATCATCGGAGATTGCAGTTACCTTATTGGACATTGTATCAAAATAGAGATAACCATGTGGGGCAGTTTCCTTGTAGAAGACCGTTTCCTTATTCTCTGCTTGGCGGATGTTAAGGAAATAACGAGGTCTGAACCCTGTGGAATACTCTGAGTGAATATCATTCAGATCATGAGCTCTGGAGGATAAGTGCATAAGAGTGCTCTGAAAGCTTCGCCCACTTTGGATGATCGAGTTTTATCAGACCCGTAAGTACACGTGTCTCAAGATGATTGGTGTGTCGATTTGTGGTATATCAGCTACTCCCCCCAAGCCTTAGTTAGTGCCTTGGGCGTAACTAGGGCTATGGGCTTTATGAAGAGTCACACGTTTTGTCTCTTCACTTTTCAAGACGTCGGTTTGATGAGTCATTTATCGCGTAGCTGATGCTTGAGAAGCCATCATTACCCTCAATCGTCATACCGACTCGGCTTGGGGGGCTTATATTTTGAATATGTATATAAAGAGGGAGAAATGACTTTTTACGTCTTTCTTCTGCACTTGCTCTTACTGTATCAGGAACTCTGCTGTTGCTGATTGACGTGTTTTAAGGTTCGAAGCATATCCGTTGTTCGTAGCTTTCCTTTCCTTACTTGATTTCAGGTTCGGTTTTTAACCCCTTTTACTATTCTTTTCTCTTTGCTTCGTCATTTTCCTTTTGTCCGCCATGTTTGGCCCTAGGTCACCCTCTAGTTCAGGAAGTTCTTCTAAGACCATTACTCAATTTTAACTTGCGAACATTCCTTCTACTGATAATGCTGAAAATAGGTTGGTAGAGCCTCCCTCCAGTCCGGAGGTTAGGATAGTCAATGCGTTCAAGGAATCCCCAAATAGGACTAGAGAGACCTCTGGTCGACCCGCCCGTAGAGAGGAGGGCGAGAGTGCAATCACTGAGAGTATGCTAGAAGAGTTGTGGGAGAAGTACAATTTCCCTTCGAATGTTACTGTTAGGGTTCTGGACGCTCTAGGATCGCCCACACTGATGTTAGAGTGGGAGAAATTTGTGTCTATTTGGCTTGGTTTGAAATGGGACTGACACTCCCTCTTCCCGACCTTGTAAAACAATTCTTTTGTTGGTTTAACCTTTGCCCTTCAGACCTCAATCTCAATAGTTGGAGGCATTTGTTAAGTTTCATAGTGTTAGGGCATCTGAACGATGTTGACGTCTCCCTTGACTTGATCTGTAGTAATATGGATCTAAAATACATAAGGTCGGAAGGCCTCTATTACATGTTTTTTGACAGTGGATTCAGACCCCTTTCTTCTGTGCCCACCTCCAACAAGACCTGAAAGAGGTGGTATTTATTTATAAAAGGAGGATGGGAATGTGAGGACTTTCCAAGACCATTTCTCAACATTTCCTCGAACCACTGGGCCAAAGGGTGAGACCCAATTTTCCCTGTGACTGCTTTGATTTTGTTTCGTGCATTAACTGCCGAGTTGACTAACTTTGTATTTTTTGTATAGATAGGAGTGTGTGGAAGAGGCCTAGCTTCATTCCCGTGCTCCAAAAACAATACAAAAAGCTCTTATGAACCAACAACCGAGATCATTCTGTCATCGTTAATCCTGAGAACTTGATGGCTGCTAAGGGCCGTGTAGAGGAGCTGACGAAAGGTCTAATGGCTAGGTGGGAGACCGAGCCATCTTCATCTGCAACAGTGAGGGAGGCTCCTTCCCCAGTAGATCCTCCCCTTCAAACAAAAAAGAGGAGGTTACTCTCGAACTCTCCTGAACCTGCCGCGGGGGAGAGGGAGGAACTTTCCCCTATCTCCATGGTCCCCCCAGCCCCATCCAAACAAACGGGCAAGGGGGTATCAGCTTCAGTGGCCTCTGGTGCTGTTAACCAGGCTGGCCAAGAAGGTTCTGAGGGACTTTTGGGCCAAATGCTCCCTTAAACTTAAGCCACAGAAGCCAGAGAAGCTTCTAGCTAATCTGGCTTCTCTTTAAGTTAAAGTAAGTTCTTCATGTCTCCATTTCTTTTCCCTTTTTCTGAGTGCTTTTAATTAGATACTGACCTGCTTGCTCTGTGTATTGCAGACCTTGCACACCCTCTCAGCTCTAACGGAGGTCTCCAGCTTCAGAGGAAGTTGACAAGCTTCAGGCTGAACTGGACGAGGTTAGGCTTCAGCTTGGCACTGCTAAGTCTGAGGCTCACAAAGCTGTGGAGAGGCTGAAGGAGTCCCAGAATTCTCTGGCCGTCATGGAGTCAGAGAAGAATCTCCATGTTCAGGAGGCGGAGAGACTTCAGAGGGAGATGGATGGCATGCGGTACCTCTATCACCAAAAGCTTGAGGATGTAATTGAGCGGGCCAAAATAGAGAATGAGACAGAAATGAAGATGGAACTTGAAGGGATGGCCAACAACCTGATCATGTTTGGCTTTAACAACTTTCGGTCCAGGTTTCTTGCCAAATTTCCTGATTTTGATATATCTTCAATTGTGCCACTTGGGGTTAATCCTCCCGAAGCTGTTGCTCCGAGCGGAGTGGTTGATGTCCCTCTTGCAAATCCTTCCAAATCTTCCATTCCGAGCTGGAGTGGTAGGCATCCCTCCTGCAGACCCTTCCCCAGCTGAATAAGCCTGTTCCTGCTGATCAGGCTTAGAATAAGTATATTCTACTATTTTTGAACCTCCAATGTACTGGGCTATAATTGTTTAATGAAACAGGCTTTTAAATGTTTCTATCCTTTTCTTTCATGTGGATTCCTGGTTGACCCATTGTAGCCTTGAGTTATACTGCTCTGTAGTATATCAGTTCTTCCAATTTATAGTTGATGTGGAACTTGTTGCAAGTAAAACTATTCTGGAGCTCATCAGACCAGCTCTTTTACCAGTCGATAGTTATTTTTCGAGCTGCATTACTTGCAATAAAACAGTGATTGAAGACTAATTCTGACTGCCTCATCATCTTGGAATAAGATAGGAAGGCAATTTAATTAGATGAGTAGGGATCTGATATTGATCTTGTATCACATATATTGGAAGCAAATTCTAAAGAATCCTGAGGTAGATCGTTCTGAACCGAAGACTTGTAGTAATAACTGGGTGTCTTGTGACCATCACCCTGATGATTGAAACTTCTGCTTCTAAGTCTCCAGACCAGGACTAAGACACATCAAGTTGATGGTCTTTTGTCATACACATGGCCTGTTAAGGGTCAGTGGAATGGCCAAGACTGGAAGGTCTGCATATCGGATAGAGGGCTTGCGTATTAAGATGGACCTGACTCTGCTTGCTTAACTAAGGCTGTACGTTTGGGAAAATCTTGCATCCTGTCTTTTGGTATTCCGAGAGGACGATTTTATGCGTCATTTATTTATACAACTGTCTTTTGGGCTTTCGAGGCCAACCTGTCCCTTAACCGTTGCAACGGTCCAGTTGGATGGCTTTTGGACTTCACGGGTCTATATATATGAGAGAGGGGCATGTTGTTGCACCCTAATCTTTTTGCTTGTTGCTTCCAAACTGTTTTCCCGTCGGAGGGAATCGAATGTCCTTAGAAGCTGCCGTTTGTTCGGAGATGATTGACGATTGTCAGTCCGAGTTGGGAATGATTGAACTGTGGCCGAGAATCATCCATCTCCTTTGATTCAGTCTCCAAGGAACGATTAAAGGAAGCAAAGATCTTCTTGTCCATCTTAGCATCTGGTCGAGATTTCTCCGTTTGGAGATGGACCCTTCTTGATTCAACCAAGGCCTGGAGTATTGGTGATAAAGACGAAGGTGGGATGTCTCCTCTCCTTGTGTCTTGGCAGAGACCCTTGCTCAAGCTGGCTTGGGTGTCGTGCCAAATTTAGGGGGAAACGAAGGTGGAGAATAGAGGTTCCCTGAGACCTAGTGCCTTCATCCTTCGTTGGTATTGAGGCCAGTGACAGTGATGATGAAATGGCCTGGGTATGATGCAGATTGGGGTTCAGGGTTCCTTCCTTTCAAATGGAAGCCGGTGGTGGCAGGTAATGGTGGTGTGGAACTCTGGCCTCTTTCCCCTGTACCCGAAAGATTCGAGGAAGATAGCCATGCTGTTGCAAAACAAAATGATGCCTTGCTTGAGATTGTTGTAGCTTCTGTGCATTTGTTTATTTTTCAGTCTTCTTGTACCGATGTAACTTTTGTGAATTATCAATAAAACTGGATCCTTTTTTTTTTTTAAAATCTGATGTACCTTTTGATTAGATGTGTTGTTTTGGAGTTAAAACACCTTTTCGAGCACTGCTGATAACTACTTTTCACCAATAGTTCTGTTTGTATGCTCTGGGAGTAGACCAAAGAAACATAACACTTGTGTTTTGAACTGAAGTACTTTGAGCTGCTGTAGATGCTAAGGTAATGTAGTGCTGTTGCTCGGTAGTACATAAACCAAGTAATCTAAGAATCAGCTCCGAGGGTATGCCGATCTAGGAAACTTGTGTAAATAATAATAATTGGAAAGTAGTTGTGGATATCGGAACTTGATGCCTTTAAACGGACTGAATCATAAGGTCTGAATACTTGCTGGATCCGATTATGAGGTCTGTATTTTTAGAGATGGACCAGACTCCGAAGGTCTGTGCATTTAGAGATGGACTAGACTCTGAAGGTCTATGCATTTAGATGGACCAGACTCTGAAGGTCTGTGCATTTAGAGATGGACCAGACTCTGAAGGTCTGTGCATTTAGAGATGAACACTTTGTGGAGGTATTAAAAAGAAAGAAAAACCTTTATTGATAATACTTCCGTAAATGTTCTACATTCCAAGGTCTAGGAATAGATTTCCCAGCCATGTCCTCTAGCCAGTAAGTGGTAGGTCTAACAACCTTTGTCACTCTGTAGGGGCCTTCCTAGTTGGGTGACAACTTTCCCATAGTGGGATCCTTGGTGTTTGGAAAAGCTTTTCTTAAGACAAGGTCTCCAACTTGAAAGCTGACCGTCTTAAGCCTCACTTTGGAGTTGTTGACCATTCTCTGCTACTAGGCTTCCATCTTGATTCTGGCTTGATCCCTTTTTTCTTCAAGCAAATCTAAATTTTCTGCCAGCTTCTAATCATTGGACTCTTGTTCGAAGGCTTCGGTCCTTAAAGTAGGCATACCTGATCTCCACCGGGATTACTGCTTCTGTACCATAGGCCAGTGAGAAGGGCGTTTCAGAGGTGGGAGTTCTTCTGGTTGTTCTGTAGGCCCAAAGAACCCCAGGAAGTTCTTTTGCCCACTTTCCTTTGGCCTGCTCCAACATTTTCTATAGTGCATCAAGGATCGTTCGGTTGGTGACCTCTGCTTGCCCATTTGCTTGTAGATGGCCTGGAGAAGCAAAATGTTGTCTGATGTTGAGATTTTCATAAAATTTCTTGAAGACTTTACCAGTGAACTGCGTCCCATTATCAGAGATGATCACGCGTGGTGTCCCGAACCTGCAGATAATGTTCTTCTAGGTGAAGTTTTTGACTTCCTTCTCTGTGATATGTGTTAGAGGTTCAACTTCAGCCCATTTAGAGAAGTAGTCAATGGCTACCAGAAGATATTTTCTATTTAGTGGGGCCTTAGGTAATGGGCCCACGATATCCATCCCCCACTGAGCAAAGGGCCAAGGACTAGCAATTGGGATGAGCTCGTGATGAGGCTGGTGTTGATATGGAGCAAACCTTTGGCATTTGTTGCACTTCTGGACTGCACTCCTTAGCTTGTTTCAGCATGCTAGGCCAGTAATAGCCTTGTGTTAGAGCTCGGTGAGCTATTGTTCTGCCCCCATTATGGTTCCCACAAATTTCTTCATGTATTTCTGCCAAGACGTATTGAGACTCTTCTGGAGTTAAACATTTCAACAGGGGCTGAGAGTAAGACCTTCTGTAAAGCTTATTGTTCAGGACTAGGTACTGAGCTGCTCTGATTTGAATTCTCCTTGCTTTGGTTTTATCTTCTAGGAGGAGCCCTGATTCCAGGTACTAGAGGATTGGGGTCATCCAGTTCTAGGGGCTGTTCAGTAATTTGGGCAACTTGGGCTTTCTCTATGCTGGGTCCTAGGTTGGTAGGAAATTTTTATTGCAGAATCTCCTCCTGCCTTCAAGCGGGATGCCATGTTTGCCAACACATCTGCTCGACAGTTCTGGCTTCTTTCTATTTTCTGGATAGGAGAACGTTCGGAAGGAGTGCTTCAATAAGTTCACTAGTTCGGAATACCGAAGCATCCTATCATCTTTAATGGAGAATTCTCCCAGAACTTGGCTTACCACCAACTAGGAATCTGAGAAGACTTCAAGGTTTTGAACCTCGCATTCCAGAGCCAACTTTATGCCTAGGATTAGGGTTTCGTATTCTGTTTCATTATTGGAAGCTCTGAATCCCAAGCTAACTGTTTTTTCTGATAAGAGCCTGTCAGGGGACTGCAATACTAGGCCCACTCCAGAACCCTAATCGGTAGATTATCCATCAATATAGAGCTGCCATGTCCTTAAAGTTTCAAAGAGCTTGTGCCTTATCCTGAAGTGCCGGGGTGAACTCAGCAACGAAATTTGCCAAGGTTTGTCCCTTGATGGAGTTCCGTGGTACATATGATATGTCAAATTTTCCTAACTCCACTGACCACTTTACTAATCTTCCCGAAACCTCAGGCTTCCTCAATATCGACCTCAGGGGATAGGCAGTTGGGATTTCAATTGGATGGGCTTGGAAATAAGGTCGGAGTTTCCGAGTTGATATTACCAAAGCGAAGGCCAACTTCTCAACCTCTGGGTATCTTTTTTCTGTGTCGAGTAATGCCCTACTGACGTAGAATATGGGCCTCTGGACTCCCCTGTCCTGTTTGACTAGTACGGAGTTGACTGCGTTCTTAGAGACTACAAGGTAGAGGAGTAGCTTTTCCCCTTGGACTGGTTTTGACAAGAGCTCTAGAGAGGCAAGGTATTCCTTCAGTTCTTGAAAAGCTTTCTCACATTCTTTCCGTCCATTGTAAAGCTTTGTTACCTTTTAAAGCTCCGAAGAAGGGTAGACAACGATTAATGGACTTGGAGATAAACCTGCTTAGTGCTGCGATTCTGCTATTCAGTACCTGAATGTCTTTCTTGGTTTTTGGTGATTCCAGTCCAATCAGAGCTCGAATCTGAGTGGGGTCTACCTTGATACCCCTTTGAGAGACAATATATCCCAAGAATTTTCCCTTCGTCACCCCTAAAGTACATTTTGAGGGATTGAGCTTCATCTTGTGCTGTTTTAGGATGTCGAAAGTCTGGGATAAGTGTTGGAGGTGGCTACCTTTCCGTAAAATTTTGACCAACATGTCATCAATGTACACCTCCATTGTATTGCCGAGTAGTGAGCTGAACATCTTATTAACCAATCACTGGTATGTGGCCCCAGCATTCTTCAATCCGAATGGCATTACTCTGTAGCAATAAAGACCTCGTTCGGTTATGAAGGCTGTCTTCTCCTGGTCTGGAGGGTACATATGGATTTGGTTATATCCAGAATAGTCATACATAAAACTCATGAGTTCGTGCCCTGTAGTAGTGTCAACCAGCTGGTCTATCCTTGGTAATGGAAAGCTATCTTTGGGGCAAGCTTTATTGAGGTCTATATAGTCAACGCAGACTCTCCACTTGCCATTTTTCTTTTTAACCAGAACGGTATTGGCCAGCCAGTCTGGGTAGAATACTTCACGTATCATCTTGGCTTCAAGCAGCCTCTTGACCTCCTCGTTTATGATCTGATGCCGTTCTAGAGCAAGCGGCCTTCTTTTTTGTCTCACTGGTGGGTGGTCTGGATCTACCATCAGTTTGTGAGTTATGAGGTTTGGATCTATACCTTCCATATCTTTAGTCTCCCACGCAAATACAGAGAGGTTATCTTTCAGAAATCTTATTATCTCCTCTTGCTCGGCATGTGTCAGACCTGGACCAATGTACAAATAGTGCCCCTCTGATTATGAGCTGACTAATACTTTGATGGGCTCCCCAATGGGTTTGGCCCTACTGTCCCTTCCTCTTGGGCTTAGGGGTTCCTCAATTCTAGAGGGGCAACCTTTATCCTCGGGATTGTGGGAGAGAATTGGATCGTACAGTCCCGAGCATACTGTAATTACTATTTAATAGTCTTCTCCTCGAGTGCAATGGCGTGGCATTCCTGAGAAGTCGGCTGGCACCCTTTGACAGAATAAACATTCTAATTGTGGATATACTTCAAACATTAGTGGAAGGTTGAGGTGACAGCTCCTATCTGGTGTAGCTAAAGTCTCCTAATTATGACATTGTAGGGAGATTTCATATTCAACACCATGTATTCTGAGATGGTGGTTTTCTGTCCTTCACCTTCCCCTACAGTAGTGGGCAGGTCGATCCTTCCCAGTGGGGTATTGAGATTACTATCAAATCCTGCCATTACGGCAGTGGTAGGCTTGACGTTGTTATGATCAATCTTCATCTGTTTGAGTGGCTCATAGAACAGTATATTAAAGAAACTATAGTGTCAACTAGGACTCTTTTGATCTCGAAGTTGGCAATCTTAAGAGTGATGACGAGGGCATCACTGTGAGGGCAGTGTACCCCGGCCAGATCCCGTTGTGTGAAATGAATCTCCGATTCTGGTTTGAGCCTTTTCTCAATGTTGAGGATCTGTAATACATCTGGGGCAGTCCTGGCCTCCCGAGCATACCTCTTCCTTGCTCTGTTTAACATTCTTGTAATAGGGGTATCTGCATGGAGGACGTAAATGCCATGGTTGTTCTGCCTTTGAGGCTCATTTCGTCCTTCCCTCTGCTCCTGTCTCTGTTCAGGCCTCTGGTCTGTCCTTTGTTGAGGCTTGTTTTTCGTGGGGTTTCTGCCTCCTGTCCTGCTTAATGAACTCTCGAAGACGTCCTTTCTTTATGAGCTGCTCAACCTCATATCTAAGGAATCTGCATGAATTAGTCGTATGTCCGTGATCTTTGTGAAAATTATAATATTTACCTTGGTCCTGAAGGCTAGGATCTCCTTTAATCGGTTCTGGCTATCTTAGGTTTTCCCGATCTCGGATTTGCCGAAGTACCTGGGCCAGTGTAGTGTTCAAAGGGGTAAAGTTAGTAAATTCCCTTGGTCCGGAATTATAAACAGCCCTAGGTGCGTTTCTCTTTTCTGGACTCCTGGCTCTCTTCTTGCTAGGGTCCCTCTTATGATCTTCCCTTTTCGGATTGTCCCTCTGGGTTTGTTTTTTGCCTTTTTTGGGATATGTAGTTAGCTTCCTCCAAGTTGATATATTTCCTGGCCCTGTCCATTAATGCCGCCATGTCGGCAAGGGGGCTCTTTGTCAAGGAATCCCTAAAGCCTCCGTGAGCAAGAACAGAAGTTAGGGCAGCTACGAGAAAACCTGGGCTGCAGTTGGTTATTTCTATGAGTTCGGCATTAAAGCGTGCAATGTAAGCTCTAAGGGACTCTTCCTTGTTCTGTTTGACATTCAGCAAGAACTCTGGTCCCCTTCTGAGCCTTCTGCTCTTCATGAATCTGTCCAAGAATTGCCTACCGAGCTCATAGAAGCCGGTAACTGAGTTTGGTGGGAGGTGGTGGAACCATTTTAGGGCGGTACCTTTTAGGCTGGTAATGAAAGTTCGGCACATAAAGGCATCAGAGGCCCCGTGAAGGGCCAATGTATGTTGGTAGTGCGATAGATGATCTCCTGGGTCTCCAGTCCCATCATATAAGGTAAATTTCGGCACAACGAACTTCCTTGGTCTTTCTTCTGACATGATGGCAGGAGTGAATGGGGTGGCAAGTCTTCCGAGCAGCCTGGCCAACTCATCGTGCTCTAGAGGGTTCTGGGCACCTCTCACAGCTATTGTTCGGTCCATAGATTCTGCAACTTCTTCGACCCTCCGTGGGTCTCTAGGCCGGACTTCTTGTGAACCTTGCCTTACAGCCTCGGTTTTAAGGTAGTCGGGCTGAGCATGACCCACGGACGGAGGAGGGTTTTGAGGGTCCCGAGCTGGAGGGATTGGTGCTGCTTGGGGCTGAGGCTTCTGTGGTGCCGGATGTGCTCCTGAAGCTCTTGGAGTTGGGGCTCTAGTAGTGCTTCGATAATGGATGTCAGGGACAAAGGCTGGCGTTCCCCAACTCGGGGCTGCTGATGGCTGTGGATCTCTGCCGACGTGAGCAACACCCTAGGGGGTGCCTAGGCCGGTTATTTGGAGCCTCCTCATAGGGCTCTTCATTCTCAGTGATAATAGGGGGTTGTGTTCCCTCAACAACATTGACCGGCAGATTTGGAGGGTTCGTCCCTTGATTTCGTGTAAGCATTGCTAGAGTTCTAGATATGGCTAGTAGATGTTCTTGCACTATTTTGTTGTGTCTTTTGATTGACTCGATCTCTTGTCACATGGGATCAACTATCAGCTCTCTTGCTCGTGCGGCCGACGTTGAGAGTTTTGAGGATTTTGAACGTTTTACCTTGGTCGGAGATTGGGGGCCATGGTTCTCCGGTAGGAAGGAGAATAAGTTGTGAATAGAGCACTTGGAGATTTTTCGTTTCCCACAGATGGCGCCAAACTGATGCTGCACTTTTTGGCTCACAAGAAATCTAGGCTTCGCGACCTGAAGAACACTCAAAAAGAAGGAATCAGAGGGCCTACCGGATTGGCTCCGGCGGTAGCCGCTCCGATGCTTAAGTCAATAAACTGTTTGAAAAGACTGTATGAAAGCCAAAGAATGAGTATGAAAATAAAGCGTACTTGTAGGGTTTAATTTATAGACTACGGCCTTCCTAAGTTGATTAGGATTTGGAGCCATGAAAATAGGGATTTGATCATCGGAGATTGCAGTTACCTTGTTGGACATTGTATCAAAATAGAGATAACCATGTGTGGCAGTTTCCTTGTAGAAGAACAGTTTCCTTATTCTCTGCTTCGTGGATGTTAAGGAAATAACGAGGTCTGAACCCTGTGGAATACTCTGAGTGAATATCGTTCAGATCATGAGCTCTGGAGGATAAGTGCATAAGAGTGCTCTGAAAGCTTCGCCCGCTCTGGATGATCGAGTTTTATCAGACCCGTAAACACACGTGTCTCAAGATGATTGGTGTGTCGGTTTGTGGTATATCAAATATAATATATCGAAATCATGCTAAATCCAATAAACAGTAAATGCAATAACACTATCTCAGCAGCTGAAAAGAAGCTGTTGCCTTAACAGGCCAATGTAAGCTGGGCTACTGAGATTATCAGTCTTGCCCCTTGAGGCCTATGTACAGAGCGTACAGAAATCATGACCAAGATATATAACTCTCAATAAACACTTTCCACAAGATAGAGCAATATCAATGTGGACTCAATAAACGTTCTGGCATATATGGAGTACAATAGATAATATAAGAAAAACTGTTGACATGGCTGGGAATGTAACACATACAAAGATCAGAGATTACTTACCTCTTAAATTGTTTCCGTTCTTTCACAATAATTTCAAGTCACTGTTCCTTCCTCTTTGAAATCCCTATTCATCAATAGATAGTACATCTTAGTTTATCTTTTCATAATTTATGATATTCATCAAATTTTATGCCTCTTTACTATTGGTTTCTCTTTTACTTAAATAGACTCTACTATTGAATCCAGAACGTCGAACAAGGTCGATTTAGGTTTTCGCGGAATTCAATTCGGACATCTATACTAAAAAGGGCAAAATGGTCATTTTGTACGTTTATGGGTCTTTTATTTTTCGGGACCCCGTCTTGCGAAATGGACCTCACCATTAGTCTTAAAATGTCCGAGATAGTTAAAATACACTATTCATATGTTTAATTTAGACATCATTACTATAAAGGGTAAAATGGTCATTTATACTTTTACGGGTTCCCACTTTTTCGAGACCTCTTTTCACAAATTGGACTCCACAGTTGAGTCCAGAATGCTCGAAATAATAAAAACTCACTATTTTTTTATTTTAATCGGAATCCGTTTGACTTAGTGGCATTTTCGTAATTTTTTATTATTTTAAATTAATTAATTAAATTAATAATTAATTAATATTTTATTCTGGGGAGTCAAATTATAATAATTAAAAGTTGGGGGGTTTGATTGTAATTTCCTAACTTCTAGGGTTCTTTTGTAAATTCGGAAAACCCCCCACCAAAGATAGCCAAATAGTGGTTAGGTTTCAAAACTAGAATAGGATATCCCTATTCCAAAATCAGT
Organism: Nyssa sinensis; assembly: GCA_008638375.1. NCBI lineage: Eukaryota > Viridiplantae > Streptophyta > Magnoliopsida > Cornales > Nyssaceae > Nyssa > Nyssa sinensis. The sequence goes on along the minus strand of CM018039.1, from coordinate 20,214,200 downwards.
TTCTATTTTAATTTCTTACACCCGTAGACAAACACTCCCAATTTCAATTTAAAATCTTTTAAACTTAAACCAATATTGCGTCATTTTGGTTTGCCCCTTTTTATTTTGGTCGGGTCCCTACCCGGATCCGACCTATGACCCGAACCTGAACCCAAGACTGTCTTCTTCCTCGTTTTTTCGGTGAGTCTCCGGTAGGTTTCCGTCGCCATCTCCGGCGACGGCGACCTAACTCCAGTCGATTTTTGAGGGTTTTTAAATGCTGTTCTCTTCATCTTTTCATGGAGATCACGAATCTAAAGTTAGTTTTCCATTTGGATCACTAACTCTCCACGAATATGGCAAAACCCGAAGCTCCGGCCAACTGAACATTTTCATTTTCATGCAAGTTTCTTGACTGTTTTCACTTGTTTCTTTTTCATTTCATTTTCTGCACTTTATAGGGAAATTTCAGGACCATTTAAATAATGTTTCATGCATGAAATATTAGAAATCCGATTATTTGCTTGCACCTGCAACTACTGTTTTCTCTTTCAATTTTAAACCATTTTTCTCGATTCTTTTTGCATTTGATTCCTTATTTCATGCTTCATACAGCCCTATAATTTAAACACTACAAATCATGCTAGAAAGTTCAAAACAGAATATAGTTACTCACCTAAAATTTTTGATTTTCTTGATATAGTGCACTGCTTCTACTTCTGTATTCCCTTGGCTCACTTCTGATCCTTCCCAACAATTTTTCCAACCTTTAGACAGTGCTTACAGCTTCTGAATCTTTCTATTTTTCTCATCCCACACACCATATATATATATATATACATATATATGTAATATACACATACACTCTACCGCCCCTGTCACTTCTCTCTCAACCCTACGCCCCTCAAGCCCTCATTCTTGACTTTAATTTCTGATCTCTTTTACCCAAACGCAGCCTTGCATTTATGGTAAAAGAGATATTTGTATATATATATATATATATATATATATATTATCTCACACCTATCAACACACACACACTGCCCCAACATGCTGCTGCTTGGCAGCTTCTTTTCCCTTCTTTCTTTTCTTTTCTTTTACATTTAAACACACATACATATATATATATATACTTTATATATTATACTATATTATAATTATATATATATATGTATAAATACATAATTTATACCCATCTTATACATATATATACACGAATATGCTAATTTCTGAGCACATATACATACCCTGATATTTCATGAGCTATGCATGTGTATTTACGTATGTATGCGTGGAAATGCGTGCATGCATGCATTACGAGGCATGGTTTTGGGTTGCTCGGGTATTGGCCGATACTAGCTATATAACTGATATTATTTACTTCCTAAAACCGTACAGTACATTTGATATAGTGATATAGAGTTTAAACAGTTCGGGTTATAACTAATAATATACTACCCGACTTGGTCGACCTCGGTATACGTGCTAACCCGGGTCAGGGTATTACATGGGCTGACCCACGTAAAAACAAATTTTAACTTAAATGGAATAGCGTCGTTTTGATAATTGATAAAGGGCTGACCTCACGATGACGTCCGCATGATGCATTGTACCCTTAGAACCGGTTGGTTCTCGTCCATTTTGGACCAGTTCATTTGGTTAAGAGCTAGACTGGTCGATTTTTGTTAAGTAACTTTTTGGAATTATGCTTTGACCCTCAAACCTTTTATTAATTATGAAAAGACCTAGAAAAATAATTATCAATTAATTTTTAAATCCTTTTAAAAAGAATTACTAAAATTCCCTTAAGCCAAAAATAGGCCAATTAAAATACAAAAAGAGTCTAACCCAACGTTTTGGGTATTCCGGACTCAATGAGGGAGTTCGATTTATGAAATTAGATCCGAAAAAGTATGAACAAAAAAACTAGAGTAATTTCAATTATGTCCTAATATATTAATTAAGCTACCAATTGAACCCCGGTGACTACAAAAGTACCTACCTTGACATTTTTCAACATTTTGGACTCAATAGTAGAGTCTGTTTAGTCAAACGAGGTACCAAAAATATAGACACCTAGAAATATGAAATTTCTAAACTGCCCTAGCGTTGTATAGGCTACCAAACAGGTCGAGAAAATATTCGAAATGGCATACTTAATTATTTTGGTTGCACTTAACCTATCGATGAGGTCAAACTAAGCATTCGGATACCCGAACATGGTCCCACATGAAACTATAAAAGTACAAAATTGCCCCTAAACTTGATATAAGCCATATATAGGTTAATTTAGATCCAAAAAAACCTAAATTGATTATCTTCAACATTCTGGACTTAACGGTGACATATTTTTAAGGGAACCCACTAACAGACTGAAAAATAAAAATACGTGAATAAGACTTAAAGAAGCTACTAGCAGAGTATAGAAAGTAAAAAGAAACCTATACCAACGTCTACAGGAGCTCCTTGCCATATGAGTATGAGAGAGTCACGCGAAAATATGATAGCCTTTAACTAGAAGCAGACATGTCTTTAATGGTCATAAGGCTTGAACACTCTAGACTTAATAACTTGGTGGACTTAACAACTCAATAACAGTTTTGTCAACCATGGAGTAGCCAACACATTTGATGAATAGTCCTTACACGTTGCATTTTATATGACCAAATACAATCTACTTGGATATGTAAAGAGACCTTTAATTAGACACGTCATTAATATGCTACAAAAGGGATAGTGTACTGGTGAGGTGCCTAACTAACTAGTCATTATCTATAATCCGCATAGGGTGGGGTTTAGGATGTGATAGAATATATTTGTTGGATTTTAAAATAGAGTCGTTCTCCCTTTTTTCATCTATTAAAAATTTAAATTTTTTATTACCAAACCGACAAAAGTAGTCGATTGGTTCCACCAATCAATTGAGTAAATGAAGATCCAGTTGACTAATCAACTCAATTGATTTTTCTAGAGGGTTTGAGGTTCATGTATAGCAATCAGTCGATTGGTTCTTGGAGTCAGTCGTTTGTTTTTCTTATATGCTATTTTTTCCTTTGAAAGCCAGTCAACTGATTCCTTCAGTTGATCGACTAGTTTGGACAGTAGGTTCAGGCTGTGTACAAAAATGGTCACTCAATTGGCTGGTTCTTGGAACTGGTCAACTAGTTTTGACAGTGTAAGCCTTTTTGCTTATTTTTCATAATGTTCTTTTTCAAAAGCTTTGATCTTTCCAAACTTCAAGTGTATCAATGTGTTGTTTTGAAAAATCATTTTAGGATTGGTTATACTTGATCATTTTAAATATTAAGAGTTTACACTTAATGATGAATCTAAATGTAATTCACTCAAAACCTAAAATAAGAAAAGAGTAAAAATCATTCTCTTGAGTTATCTTGATTTTTTGGATTTGAGTATGTTCATTTGCTTGGATCATCATGAGAGCATTCTACTTGATTTCATTTTATCTTTAAAACTTGTGCTTTGAGTGGAGTTAATGACCTAGATGACGTGTCTAACTATCCCTTAAGGTAAGTGATATTCTACCTTCTAAGTTATTTTTATGAAATAAAAATGATTTATAAACCTTAAAATTATTTGTCTTGAAACACTTATTAGATTTCAAAAGATATTGTTTATGATGATTGCAATTGCTTGAAAAATTATATTGTCTTTTGTTTTAAATTTTGGATCGGCATTCAACCTTATTGAACATGGATTTTTGACAAATGTTGAATGAAATAGTTTTTGATGAATTATCAATGGGAAATCAGATTTATTCATAAGTCTTTTATGATCAAATGTATGTTTAAATTTGACTCCCAAATTGACTATGTTTTAGACCTCATCATTAGGGGTTATACATTAGCAACTTTAATCTTTTCGGTAGAGGTATATGATAGTTGTACAACTAATTTTTTGAATTTCTTGGGCCTGGTCACATTGTAAATTGTGACTACCTACAGCTTGGGTTTGGTCACATGGTGAATTGTGACAAACCTGCAACTTGGGCCTTGCCACATAATGAATTGTGGTCATAGTCTTATGGACTGTTAAGATACTACTTACTATGTTTCATGTTTAAATGCAAGATATCATTAAACTACGTTTCATATTTAAATGAAAGATACCATTTAACTATGTTTCTTGCTTAAATGCAAGATATACTATTTAACTATGTTTGATGTTTAAATGCAAGTTTATTTGGAATCATATGCGAATAATTTTAAAATTTAAAATTTCATAAAATACTATTGTATAAATGTTTTGATGGCATGCTTGATACAACTAGTTAGGTTGATGGTTATTTGTTGAGTTTCCAAACTTACCCCAGTTTATTCCCTTTCAGATATTACATGCAAGATGGTCATCTTGGCTAAATAGAGTATTATTTGTATGGATTTGTACCACTATATATTATGGGATATGACTTTAAATAAATCATGCAATTATATGATGGAGCCTTACTTGTTTGTAGGGTTGTGCTACAACGGTTGTCATACTTTGATTCGTAGATTCAAGTTTGGGCATGACAATTACTACTGAAGGAAATAAATGTAAAAACGGGTGTGAACCCGGTTACCTCTTTTAATCGGGTTCGCAGAAGCGGAAGATCTTCAGTTTGTGTTACGGCTTTCTGATGACCACTGGATCCCTACGGATGGAACTCTCTTGTCAATAGAACGGCTACAATACGAGTCTTCTATGTCTTTCCACACATTACAAGAAAACAGGTTTTTTGCGACGCACATTATTTGCGACGCACAAAATGCGTCGCTGATAGTGAATATTGGTGACGCACATGGTGTGCATCGCAAATAACCAAGAAAATCATCTTCTCGGGCAAAAAAAAGGGGTGCGAAACCTTTTGCGACGGTTTTAGCGACGCATTGTGCGTCGCTAATATTAGCGATGCCCAGGTGTCCGTCGGTAATGGTGTGACTAAGTTAAACGACGTCGTGTTGGAGGATAATTCGCGATGCGCACACATTATTAGCGACGCTCAGTGTGCGTCGCCAAAAACCAATACCATATTTTTACAATAGCGCCGCACCAAACCAGTTTCTTCTTCTTCTCTCTTCTTTCCCTCTGCACGCTCTCTCTTTCTCTCGTTCTGTGCCCGCTTCTTCCATCCTTGAAATCGTGAGTCTCTCAAAATCGCAGAACCATTATAGCGCTTGATTTAGTTGTCTTCCGCTGTTTCCTTCTGCACGCTCGAATCGTTAGAAGGTATTTCAATAGCCTTTATTCTGTTGAAATTATTTTTTTTGGCGAGACCTTGTCATAAAGTGATCGGTCGCCCCTCTCGCTGATTCTTGATCGAAGATTTTTCTCTCCTTGATTTTCTCTCTTTCTTCAAGTAGATTCAGTTGATCTCCATTCTTGATCGAAAACAAGGTTCGTTTTCTTTAAGTTTTTTGCATTTTTTTGTTTCGTCGATGTCATGATCTTTTTCTTCTTTGTAATTTTTTGTTGTTTTGAGCTTGAAATATAATCGACATTCATGTATTTTGAACTTTACATCCATATACGATCATTCTATATTTTTATATCAATTTTTTTTAGGTTTTGTGTTTTTAGATCTGTTTGTGTTATGTAATGTGTTATGGAAATAAATTTTGTGTTATATAATAAATTTAGGATTTTGTGTGTATATCAGTATGTTTTTAGATCTGTTTGTGTTAAGTTTTTCTTGTTTCGTATATATTTAGGATTTTGTGTATATCAGTATGTTATATAATGAATTAGTTGTAATTTTTGGTAGAATTTTTTACGTAGTGAATCGCTGAACTTCCAATATTGATAGGTTAAGCTTAAAGTGGTAGTTAATCTTTTTCCCCCATTTGTTGAACTTACTATAATCAGTTGTCCCAATTAAAATGATTTTTTTCCCTTGGACTACTAATTGGAAACTCTATATAAAACCTAAAAAGGGGTCCACAGACTTGAGCAAACCATGAACAAACTTTATAAAGAGACTTGAGCAAACTGTAAACAAAACTTTATAAAGAACATTATGATTTTAAAGAAAATGATATTAACAACATGGTATATATATCCTTTAAGCTAGAAAGCCCGATTGGCTGTCCTTTTACAAGAATACATAAATTTTATATCCAAAACATTGCTCTATGATATCATGTTGTTTATGCTAGATCTGTATGACCTAAGAAACACCATAAGGTCTATTTTTCTTAAGAAGAATGACAGTACTGCAACTTGGAGGAAATTGTGAGCTGATAGTTTTCTTGCTTGTCCTATTTTAGATCAAATACTAGGTTAAATGACACCATTTTAGGCATTAATTATCATCCTAGGTTTCTTTGTTATCTAATATATAGTGTTGAAAAAAGTTAATTTGGCTATAATCATATTTGTATATATTTAACTCTTTATTTTTAATGAGAGTACCATTGACCATTTTGCGTTTTATTGTTAGGGAAATAAATTTTTCTGTCCTTTTTTTTCCTCACAGAACATTATTCTGTTATTAGTTGTTACTTTAGCATCATGGTTAGTCTTGAATTTAGGTTTGTGGTACAACCCCCATTAATTGACTCTTCAAACTATAAGTTGAATGCCTTTTCTGACGCAAAGTTTCGATCTTATATATATATATGTGTGACTATATACACATATATTATATGTATGTGTATGAACTTACGCTACGTTATGCTATGACTAATTTTCTGCATATGCCAGTTGAACAACAATAATTATATATTTTCCTCTTTAGATATGAGTTTTTTGGGCTTAGCTTAATATTTTTTTTTTTTTTTGTTTTAGCTGCCAAGTAATAAGAGTTCTTGAGTCCTATAGATTGAGAGATCAAGTAGATACACCTGACCTATTAAGTCAGTTAGTGGTTTTAGGTAGCAATTGATTTGCTTTTGTTGGTTAAGTTGTTGTTGTCAGGTGCCAAGTAAATAATTCTCGATGAATGACCTTAATTAATAGATAAAAATTGAAAGCTAGGTGCTTTTACTTGTTAGCAACCAAGATCAATATGTTTTCTATTGGCATTTTCAATGCTATTGTTAATGGTTTTTTAAAGCAAAACTCTGTCTGATAATCAGAGTTTGCACTTACACTAATGAGTTTTTTAATTGCATTCATGTAAGCCTAGCCCCGTTCGGGAGTCATTTTCATCACATGTAAATCTTGTTACGAAATTTATTCGTGATTGGGCTTGTGTGTATGAAAATCGATTCTTGAATTGTCCAGAAAGGACAGTTCGGGAATGCATAAATCTACATTGCAATCAATAGCGCATATGCTTGAATATTTCACTATGATAAAATTTCAGTATAGTCTCCCTATTGTTCTCTGGGTATATATTTAGGCGTGCTAACGTCTATCTTGTATACTTGGAGAACCATGGGGAGATGCTGCCAAAATTTTGTCCGAGTGGAATCAAGTATTTGATTTGCTGCTGATTCCAATGTAGATTGTGCATTTAAGAATGGGATAAGACCACTTTACCCTTTAGAGAGAAGTTGGAGGTGATAGGATTCATGTTTCATATTTATAACGAGTATCATTTTTTGACTTGTATTAGGTAGACGAAAATGGATAAGAGTTGGATGGACTTGAGGGGCAGGCATTTGCTAGGGTATGTGAAAGGGATCAAAGATTTTATTGAGTTTGCTCGTGCATCTGCAGATGGGAGAAATAGGATAAGATGTCCATGTAGGAGGTGTAATAATAGGGATTATATGCATATAGATGAGGCCAAAGATCACCTACTCGAATACGGGATGGACAAGAGGTATACGTGTTGGGAATTTCACGGGGAACGCCGTGACGTACGAGTGGTATTTGATGATGAAGAAGAAGACGACGACGATGACTTTGGTGATAATGTTGGGTTTGGTTACGAAGGCTAGCCACAAATGCTGGCAGACTTGTAAGGGGCTACAATTGGGGCGAGTAGTCACAGGAGTGACACGGGACCATCGACCGTGTTTGAGTCGTTGTTGAGGGAAGCAAGGCAGCCGTTATACCCGGGTTGTGATAAGTTTTCGAAACTGGACTTTCTCGTAAAACTTCTTCATCTTAAGACCATTAACCGTTGGAGTAACAAATTAGTTAATATGGCCATTGAATTGATTAAAGCAGCGCTTCCTACTGGGGAGACCCTTCTGAAATCATATTACGAGGCAAAAAGAATATTAAGAGATTTGGGCCTCGGGTATATTCCCATACATGCTTGCAAAAATGATTGCATATTATTTTAGAAAGAGACTGAACAATGTAAGGAGTGTACAGTGTGCCACGAACCTAGGTACAAGCTGAATGAAGGAAAGAGCAAGACAATTCCGCACAAGATGCTGAGATATTTTTCCTTAAAACTGAGGCTACAAAGGTTGTACATGTCTCAAAAGACGGCAGAAGATATGCGGTGGCATAAGGAGAAGCGTGTTGCTGAGGAAAATGTATGTAGGCATCCAGCAGATTCACAAACTTGGGCTGAGTTTGATACAAATCATGAATGGTTTGCAAATGAGCCGCGTAATGTACGACTTGGGCTGGCTAGCGACGGTTTCAACCCGTTCGGTGACATGAGTAATGCCTACAGCATGTGGCCGGTGTTGCTTGTGCCGTATAACATTCCACCGTGGAAATGTATGAAAGAACCATTTATCTACATGTCGTTGCTTGTTCCAGGACCGAACTCTCTTGGTAATGAAATTGATGTGTACTTGCGTCCTTTAGTGGACGAGTTGAAGGAATTGTGGGAGGTGGGAGTGGAGACATACGACGCCTCTAAGAATGAGACATTTCAATTGCATGCCGTGTTACTGTGGACCATAAATGACTTTTCAGCATATGGGAACTAGTCTTGGTGGAGCACTAAGGGGTATCTGGCATGTCCGGTTTGCAATAAGGATGCATGTTCCCTACATTTGTCAAATGGGAGGAAGATATGCTACATGTGCCATCGTCGTTTTCTACCGCCATCACATGGTTGGCGAAATCGGCAGAAGCATCTGTTTGATGGACAAATTGAGCGTAGATTGTCACCTCTATTGTTGTCTGGCAAAGACGTGTTGGCGCAATTGGCAGTCATCCAACCAGTGAGGTTTGGGAAGATACCGGGTAGTAAGAAGAGGAAGCGTACTGATGTGGACTTAAATTGGACGAAGAAGAGCATATTTTTTTATTTGCCTTACTGGGAGACCTTTAAGTTGAGGCACAATTTGGATGTGATGCACATCGAGAAGAACATATGTGATAATGTGTTGGGAACTGTAATGAACATTGAAGGGAAGACAAAGGATACTGTTAAAGCCCGGTTGGACTTGTAGGAGCTAGGAATAAGGAAAGAGCTGCACCTAATACCTAGCGGTGATAAATATATCGTGCCTCCTGCACAGTATACGTTATCATCCGCAGAGAGAATGAGGATTTGCGAGTGGTTTAAATCGGTGAAGTTCCCAAATGGATACGCATCGAATATATCTTGGTGTGTAAATGTTATAGATGGGAAAATATCCGGATTGAAGAGCCATGACTGCCACGTCCTTTTATAACGACTTCTTCCAGTTGCACTACGTGGGTATCTTACCGATGACATATCGACTACATTAACAGAGTTGGGTTGCTTCTTTAGAGAATTATGTGCGAAGACGTTGAATGTGGAAGTACTTGACAAGCTCGAAAGGGATGTTGTCGTGATCCTCTGTAAGTTGGAATAGATTTTTCCCTCCAGCTTTCTTCGATATCATGGTCCACTTAGCGGTGCAAATTGCCTCATGAGGCAAAAATTGGCGAACCTGTCAAATACCGTTGGATGTATCTGATGCTGCACTTTTTGACTCGCAACACATGAGGGCTCCGTGACCTGTAGAACACTCAAAAAGATGATCAGAGGACCACCGGATTGGCTCCGGCGGTAGCCGCTCCGATGCTTAAGTAAGTAAGGGAATTGAAAGACTGTATTGAAAGTCAAAGAATGAGCATGAGAATCTAAAGCGTACCTCTAGGGTTTAATATATAAGCCGTGGTTCTCCTAATTTTGATTAGGTTTTGCCGCCACGAATATCGGGATTTGATCATCGGAGATTTGCAGTTAGCTTGTGGAGCATTGAATCGTAGATGGAGATAATCGTGGATAGTAGTTTCCGTGCTGAAGGCTGTTTCCTTATTCCCCGCTTATCGGCTGTTAAGGAAACCATATATGCAGTGTCGAATAAATATTGTCCAGAACAGGAGGTCTGGAAGATGTACATGAGAATATCCTGAATGCTTCATCTGCACTGTATGACCGAGTTCATCGGTTCTGAATGATATATAAATAAGAATGCCCCGAAGGCTTATGGCTGTTCTGTATGACAGACATATATGAGAATACCCCGAAGGCTTGTAGCTGTTCTGTATGACCGAAATATATGAGCTCTGTAGGATCAAGATTTGTTAATCTGATGGGCACACGTGTCTCAAACTGATTGGTGTGTCTGTTTATGGTATATCAGCTACTCCCCCCCCCCCCGAGCCCTTGTCAAAAGCTAGGGTTTTAACTAGGGTTGAGGGTTTTGTGAAGAGTCATACGGTTTGCCTTCCCATTTCTCAAGACGCCGGTTTAACGTGTCATTTATTGCGCAGCCGATACTTGAGAACTCATCATTACTCTCAACCGTTGTGTCGGCTCGTCTTGGAAGGCTCATATCTCGAATGTGTATATAGAGAGAGGGAAAGGCCTTTCATACCTTTCTTCTGCATTTACTTCTACAGTACCAGACCGCCATTTGACATATCTTGGAGTTTTGGAGGATCTCCGGTGTTCATAACCTTTTCTTGATCTCAGGTTCGACTTTTAGTCCCATTCTTCATTCCTTCTCGTTTGTTTCATCTCTTTCTCTTGTTCGTCATGTTTGGCTTAGAATCACACTCTGGTCTGGGAAGTCCTTCTGAGACTGATCCTCAAATGCAATTAGTGATTGTTGACAAAAATAGAATGGTAGTTTCTCCCTCTAGTCCGGGGGTCAGGATTGTCGATGCTTTTGATGATCCCCCGAACAGGGCTGGCGAGACCTCTGGTCGGTCTGGTCGCAGAGAAGAGGGTGAGAGTGTAATTACTGAAAGTATGTTGAAGGAGTTATGGGTGAAGTTCAAACTTCCCAAAAATGTTACTTTCAGGGTCCCAGATTCTCAAGATCGCCCGGGCGATGTTAGAGATGGAGAAATCTGTGCCTATCTGGCCTGGTTTGAACTGGGTCTTACATTCCCCTTTCCTGATATAATAAAACAATTCTTTTGTTGGTTTGATCTGTGCCCCGCAGACCTGAACCTTAACAGTTGGAGACATCTGTTGAGCTTTATCGTATTAGGGCATATGAATAATGTCGAGGTGTCCCTTGACCTGATCCGTAGCAATATGGATCTAAAACTTCAAAAGGTGGAAGGCCTTTATTATATGTCTTTTGATAGTGGGTTCAGACCCCTTACTTCCATGCCCTCCTCCAACAAGACCTGGAAGAAATGGTACTTCTTTATTAAAGGAGGATGGGAATTCAAGAACTTCGAGGGTCAACCTTCCACATTCCCTCGAACCACTGGGCTAAGGGGTGAGGTTTAACTTTTTCGTGGCTGCGTTGACTCTGTTTTGTTTGCCAATTTGTTGAACTGATCAATTTCTGTGCTTGCTTTGCAGTTAAGAGTGCGTGGAAGAGACCAGATTTCTCTCCCGCGATTCAGAAGCAGTATAAGAAGCTTTTGAAGCCCAGCATTAGGGATCATTCTTCCATTGTCAATCCTGATAAATTAATGGCTGCCAGGGGTAGTGTCGAGGAGATTGCTGATAATGTGATGGCTCAGTGGGAGTCCGGGCCATCACCGCCTGTGGTGGGGGAGGCTTCTTCTCCAGTGGTCCCTTCCGTTTCGAAGAAGCGGAGGCTGATTTCGTCCTCTCCCGGGCCTGCTGAAACGGAGGAAGAGGCTCCCGTCCCTATCACGATGGTTCCTGCAATCCCGTCTCGTCGAGCGGGTAAGGAGGCATCATCATCAGTGGCTCCTGATGTTGCTGGTCAGGGGGCCAAGAAGATTCTGAGTGAGTTCTGGGCCAAAGGCTCAGTTAAAATTAAGCCTCAGGCGTCTAGGAAGCTTCTTGCTGACTTGACCGCTCTTCAGGTTAAGGTGAGCTCATCAGGCCCATACTTCTCTTACCTTTAAGCGTTTCTACTAGTGTTTGAATTGTTTTCTTTGTGTTATGCAGACCTTGCATACCCTTTCTGCTTTGGTGGAGGTTTCTCCATCTGTGGAGGAGCTTGACCAACTTAGGGCCAATCTGGATGAACTGGGACTCCAGTTGGGTACTGCTCGGTCAGAGGCTCATGACTCTGCAGAGAAGTTGAAGGAGTGTCAGAACTCCTTGACTGTGATGGAGTCGGAGAGGAACCTTGCCGTTAAGCGGGCGAGGAGGTTGCAGGTGGAGATGAACGGCTTGCGGTACCAGCACCGTAGATAGCTCGATGAAGCCGTGGAGCAGGCACTGATGGACAATGAGGATGAGATGAGGTCGAAGATGGAAGGAATGGCCCATCGCTTGATTACGTTTGGGTTTAATAACTTCCGCTCTCGTCTTCTTGCCAAGTTTCCTGACCTAGATGTCTCCTTTATTGTGCCGCCTGGATCTGAACCTCCAGAGGTCAACCAGGACGAAGTGGCTGATGTCCTCCCGGCCTGATCCTACGGAAGTGGTTGCACCGACTGAGGTGGTTGATCCTGCACCTGCCGAACCTTCTCCTGTCGTTGATCCTGTTCCTGCTGATCAGGCTTAGGATCTATATTTTGTTATCTTTCAATGTACTTGAGACATACATTTGTTTAATGGAACAGTCTTTTGGTTAATGCTTGCCTCTTTGGTTATATTGTTCTGTAGCATTTGTGCGTATCTTTGAGTTTTGTGGCTCTGTAGTGCCTTAACATGTAGTTGATGGTAATAATCGTTGCAAGTTGTATTGCTCTGGAGTTTAGTGTATACCAGATCAGATTTTCCTCTGCAGGAAGCTGTGTTCCGAACTTCTTTACTTGCCTTAGGTCAGTAATTGGAGACTTCTTTTTTTGAAGTATTTCAAAGCTGACCGTTCTGAATTCGGGGACATGATAATAAGTGGATACCTTTGTGGTTGTAGTTTGGTTGATCAGATCTTCTGCCTCCAGATCTGTTAGAAATCAAGAAACGTCATAGTTGATGGACCTCTGTTGTACACGTGGCCCTGTAAGTGTTAATGACATGGAGAAACCGTCACGTCACATTCATGGGAAAGATTAAAAGCCTGTTTATTACGTGTATGGCCCTGCCTTTTGTTTCTCCCGAGAAGGTGGTTTAATACTCCACTTATTGCACCTTCGCCGTTTGGGATTTCGAAGCTAGCATTTCGCTTAACCGTTGTGACGGTTCAACTGAGTGGCCTTTGGTCTTCCAGTGTCTATATATATGGAAACGAGGGCATATGGTTGTGCTCAACCCTTCTGTTCCCTGAATTGTTTGTAAGAGAGGTTTTTATATGCTGCCGGAGTTCTTCCACTCGTTCGGAGATGATGAATGATTCCTTGCCTGGGTTGGGAATAATTAAACTGTGGCCAAAAGTTAACACTCCCCTATTTTCAGTCTCCAAGGAAGGATTAAAGGAGGCACAAGTCTTCTTGTTTCCTCCGATATCTAGTCGAGATTTCTCCGATTGGTGGTGGTCCCTCCCTGATTCAACCGAGGCCTGGAGCGTTGGTGATGAAGACGAAGGTGAGTTGCCTCCTCTTCCTTACGCCCTGTCAGAGACCCTTGCTTCAAGTGGCTGGGGTGAAACAGACGGTGTGAAGAAGAAGATTGAAGGTGGGTTGCCTCCTCCCGCTTATAACTTGGCAGTGACAACTGCTCTGAGGGAGATGAATGGGGGCCGCCTCCTCCCCTTTGTGACTTGGCAGGAACCCTTGCTTCAATTGGCTGGGGCGTTATGCCGATTACAAAGGTGGAGAACGAAAAGTCTTCTGAGGCTCAGAGCCCTCATCATCCGTTGGTCATGGGACCAGTGATAGTGATGATGAAATGGCCTGGGCACTACTTGATGCAGACTGGGGTTCAGGGTTCCTTCCTTTCAAATGGAGCCGATGAAGGCGGTTTTGAAGGTTTTGGATCTTGTGCCCCTTTATCATCCCAGGAGAAGAGCCATTATGTTGCCAAGCGTAGCTTCTGTAATAGCTTCTGTAGTAGCTTCTGTAATAGCTTCTGTAGGAGCTTCTGTAATAGCTTCTGTAATAGCTTCTGTAGTAGCTTCTGTAATAGCTTCTGTAGTAGTGTCTTTGTACTGATGTAAATCTTTTAAGTTATCAATAAAGTTGAATTTCTTCTTCTTGGATCTGATATTTTCTGTGAATGTGCTCTTTTGAAACTTAAGCACCTTCTAATGCATTGCCGGTTGTTCTGAGAATAAATCAAAAACTTAGAAAAATGCCATAATCGAAGTACTTCACCTTTGGTTGAAACCATGGTACTGGTTTGTTTGACAGATAAGCCAAATAATGTAAGTGTCAGATCCGAGGTATTCCGTTCTAGGAAACTTTAGTTGACAGATGCTCGGAACTTCTACCTTTGGATAGACTGGATCACAGAATCCGCTAGTTGAAGATGGACCAGGCTCGGAAGGCCTGTGCATTAAAGTAGTCTAGGCTCGATAGGCCTGCATATTTTATGAACCAAGTATTTAAGATCTGTATAGCATGGACCAGACTCTGAAGGTCTGTGCACTATAGATGGACCAAGTCGTGAAACTTGTGCATTAATATATGGACCAAGCCATAAGACTTGTGCATTAATAGATCGACCAGGCTCTGAAGGCCTGTGCATTGATCGATGGACCGAGTGGACACTCGTACATGATGGACCAGGCTCTGGAGACCTGTGCATTAATAGATGGACCAAGTCATAAGACTTGTGCATTAGTAGATGGACCAGGCTCTGAAGGCCTATGCATTAATATATGGACCAAGTCATAAGACTTGTGCATTAATAGATGGACCAGGCTCTGAAGGCCTGTGCATTAATCGATGGACCGAGTGGACACTCGTACATGATAGACCAGGCTCTGGAGACCTGTGCATTAATATATGGACCAGGCTCTGAAGGCCTGTGCATTAATCGATGGACCGAGTGGACACTCGTACATGATGGACCAGGCTCTGGAGACCTGTGCATTAATAGATGGACCAGGCTCTGAAGGCCTGTGCATTAATATATGGACCAAGTCATAAGACTTGTGCATTAATAGATGGACCAGGCTCTGAAGGCCTGTGCATTAACAGATGGACCAGGCTCTGAAGGCCTGTGCATTAATAGATGGACCAGGCTCTGAAGACCTGTGCATTAATAGATGGACCAGGCTCTGGAGGCCTGTGCATTAATAGATGGACCAGGCTCTGAAGGCCTGTGCATTAATAGATGAACAGTTTTAAGGAAGTAAAAGAAAAAATCTTCATTGATAATACTTCCGCAAGTGTTCTACGTTCCATGGCCTAGGAACAGGTTTCCCAGTCATGTCTTCAAGCCAGTAAGTGGTAGGTCGAACGACCTTCGTTACTTTGTAAGGGCCTTCCCAATTTGGTGACAACTTTCCCATGGTGGGATCCTTGGTGTTCTGAAAGACTCTTCTTAAGACGAAGTCTCCAACTTGAAAGCTGACTGTCTTGAGTCCTATCTTGGATTTATTGACCATTCTTTGTTGGTAGGCTTCCATCCTGATGCTGGCCTGATCCCTTCTCTCTTCGAGCAAATCCAAGTTCTCCATCAGCTGCTGATCATTGGATTCTTACTCAAAGGCCTCAGTCCTCAGAGTTAGCATACCGATTTCAACCGGAATTACTACTTCTGTCCCATAGACTAATGAGAAGGGTGTTTCAGAGGTGGGAATTCTTCTGGTTGTACGGTAGGCCCAAAGGACTCCTGGGAGCTCTTCTGCCTACTTCCCTTTGGCTTGTTCCAACCTTTTCTTTAACCCATCAAGGATTGTTCGGTTGGTGACCTCTGCCTGCCCATTTGCTTGTGGATGGCCTGGAGAGGCAAAGTGCTGCCTGATGTTGAGATTTTCGCAGAATGCCTTGAAGCCTTTACCAGTGAATTGTGTCCCATTATCCGAGATAATTACACGTGGTATGCCAAACCTGCAGATAATGTTCTTCCAGGTGAAGCTTTCGACTTCCTTTTCTGCAATATGCGTTAAAGGCTCGGCTTCGGCCCATTTAGAGAAGTAGTCGATAGCCACCAAGAGGTACCTCCTGTTTGGAGGTGCTCGTGGTAATGGGCCCACAATGTCCATTCCCCATTGAGCAAAGGGCCAAGGACTAGGAATCGGGATGAGCTCGTGCTGAGGCTGGTGTTGGTACGAGGCGAATCTCTGGCATTTGTCACACTTCCGAACATATTCTTTAGCCTGTTTCAGCATGCCGGGCCAGTAGTAGCCTTGTGATAGAGCTCGGTGGGCTATAGTTCTACCCCTATTGTGATTCCCGCAAATTCCCTCGTGAATTTCAGCCAAAACATATTGCGACTCGTCTGGAGCCAAACACTTTAACAGAGGTTGAGAATACGACCTCCTGTAAAGTTTGTTGTTCAGGATCAGGTACCGAGCCGCTCTGATTCGGATTCTCCTGGCTTTGTTTTTATCCTCTGGGAGGAGCCCGGATCTTAGATACTGGAGGATTGGGGTCATCCAGCTCTGGGTCTGTTCATCAATTTGAGCAACTGATGCTTCCTCAATGCTGGATCCTGGCTGAAAAGAGATTTTAACGGTGGAGTCTGTTTCGGACTTGAGGCGGGAGGCCATGTTGGCCAGAGCATCTGCTCTACAGTTCTGACTTCTCTCAATCTTCCGGATAGTGAAAGTCTGGAAGGAATGCTTTAAGTGGTTCACCAGCTCGGAGTACCGAAGCATCCTGTCATCCTTAATGGCAAACTCTCCCAAAACTTGGCTTACTACCAGTTGGGAGTCAGAGAAGACGTCGAGGTTCTGAGCCTCGTATTCCAGAGCAAGCTTCATCCCCAAGATTAGGGCCTCATATTCGGCTTCATTATTAGAAGCTCTAAATCCCAGGCTTACTGCTTTTTCTGATGTGAGTCCATCAAGGGACTGTAGTACCAGTCCTACCCCTGATCCTTGATCGGTTGACGATCCATCAATATACAGCAGCCAGGTTCCCGTAGTTTCGGTGATTTGTGCTTCGTTCTGTAGTGCCGGGGTGAACTCGGCTATAAAGTCGGCTAAGGCCTGCCCTTTAATGGAGTTTCGGGGTACATATGCTATGTCAAACTCCCCTAGCTCCACAGACCACTTGACCAATCTTCCCAATACCTCAGGTTTCCTCAGTATTGACTTTAGAGGATAGGCAGTTGGAATCTCAATTGGATGGGCCTGGAAGTAAGGTCGAAGCTTCCGGGCTGATATGACCAATGCATAGGCCAGCTTCTCTACTTCTGGGTATCTTTTCTCCGTGTCGAGTAGTGCCCTACTGACGTAGAATATAGGCCTCTGTACTCCTCTGTCCTGTCTGATTAGTGCGGAACTGACCGCGTTCTCAGAGACCGCAAGGTACAGGAGCAGCTTTTCTTCTTGTACTGGTTTTGACAGGAGCTCTGGAGAGGCTAGATACTCCTTTAGTTCTTGGAAGGAATGCTCGCATTCTTCTGTCCATTGCAAGGCCTTGCTGCCCTTTAGAGCTTTAAAGAAAGGTAGACAGCGATCGGTGGACTTGGATATAAATCTACTCAATGCGGCGACTCTGTCGTTCAGTGCCTCAATCTCCTTTCTGGTCTTTGGCGACTTCAGTCCAATTAGGGCTTGGATCTGAGTGGGATCTGCTTCGATACCTCTTTGAGAGACGATGTACCCCAAGAATTTTCCCTTCGTAACTCCGAAGGTACATTTCGAGGGGTTGAGCTTCATCTTGTGCTGTCTGAGGATATCGAAGGTCTGGGCCAAGTGCTGGAGGTGGCTGCCTTTCTGGAGGCTCTTTACCAGCATGTCGTCGATGTATACTTCCATGGTGCTGCCAAGCAGTGGGCTGAACATCTTGTTCACCAACCGTTGGTAAGTGGCTCCAGCATTCTTTAGACCGAAAGGCATCACTCTGTAACAGTAGAGTCCTCTCTCGGTTATGAAGGCGGTCTTTTCCTGATCTGGAGGGTATATCTGGATCTGGTTGTATCCAGAGTAGGCGTCCATGAAACTCATTAGCTCATGCCCTGCAGTGGCATCAACCAGTTGATCTATTCTTGGCAGTGGAAAGCTGTCCTTGGGGCATGCTTTGTTGAGGTCTGTATAGTCAACACAGACTCTCCACTTGCCGTTCTTCTTCTTGACAAGCACAGTGTTGGCTAGCCACTCGGGATAGAAAACTTCTCGTATCATCCTGGCGTCCAGCAGCCTTTGGACTTCTTCGTTTATAATCTGATGCCGTTCGGGAGCGATCGGCCTTCTCTTCTGTCTGACTGGGGGGTGATCTGGATCTACCATTAGTTTGTGAGTTATCAGATTAGGATCTATCCCCTCCATGTCCCTGGTCTCCCAAGCAAAGATAGAGAGGTTGTTCTTCAGAAACCTGACTATCTTTTCCTGCTCGGTGGGCGTAAGGTCTGGGCCGATATACAGATAAAGCCCCTCTACTTCTGAACTGACCAGTATTTTGATGGGCTCGCCAACCGGCTTGGCTCGGCTGTCACGTCCCCTTGGGCTCAGGGGCTCTTCAACGCCGGATGGGCAATCTTCCACCTCGGGAGTGTGAGTGAAAACCGGATCTGCACAGTCCCGAGTATACTGTAATTGCTATTTCAGAGCTGTCTCCTTGAGGGCAATAGCGTGACATTCTCGTGAGGTTGGCTGACACCCCCGGACTGAGTGCACGCTCTGATTGTGGACGTACTTCAGACACTGATGAAGGGTCGAAGTGACCGCCCCTATCTGGTGTAACCAGGGTCTCCCGATGACGACGTTGTATGGAGACTTCATGTTCAACACCATGTATTCAGAGATGGTGGTCTTCTGCCCTTCACCTTCCCCAATAGTGGTAGGAAGGTCAACTTTCCCCAGTGGGGTGCTAAGATTACCATCAAAAGCTGCCATTACGGCAGTGGTGGGCTTGATGCTGTCCTGGTCTATGCCCATCCGCTTAAGCGGTTCATAGAATAGAATGTTGACTGAGCTGTCAGTGTCGACTAGGACTCTTCTAGTCTCGAAGTTGGCGATTCTGAGGGTGATAACAAGGGCATCACTGTGAGGGCAGTGTACCCCTGCTAGATCTTGCTCGGTGAAATGGATCTCTGGCCCTAGCTTGAGCCTCTTTTCGACGTTGGAGACCTGCAAGAAGTTTGGGGCGGTTCTGGCCTCCCGAGCATATCTTTTTCTTGCCCTGTTGGACATCCCTGTAACAGGGGAGTCAGCATGGAGGACGTAGATAACATGGTTGTTCTGCCTCTGAGGCTCGTTCCGTCCTTCCCGCTGCTCTTGCCTCTGTTCGGGCCTTTGATCTGGCCGCTGTTGAGGCCTATCTTCTTGGGGGTTCTGCCTTCCGTCTTGTTTGACGAACTCCCGAAGACGTCCCTTCTTTATGAGCTGTTCTAACTCATATCGGAGGGTCCTGCAAGTGTTAGTAGTATGTCCATGATCTTTATGGAAATTGCAATACTTACTTTGGTCCCGCAGGCTGGGATCTCCTTTGATTGGCTCTGGCCACCTCAGGTTCTCCCGATCTCGGATCTGCCGGAGTACCTGGTTCGGAGTGGTGTTCAAAGGCGTGAAGTTGGTGAACTCCCTTGGTGCGGAGTTGTACACAGCTCTGGGAGCTGTTTTCTTCTCTAGGCTTTTGGCCCTCTTTTTGTTGGAGTCTCTTCTGTGATCCTCCTTCTTATGGTCCTCCCGCTTCGGATTATCCCTCTGGGTCTGATCCTTGCCCTTCTGGGCTAAGCGGTTGGCTTCTTCCAGGTTGATGTATTTTTTGGCCCGATCCATCAATGCCGCCATATCGGCTGGGGGGCTCTTTGTCAAGGAATCTCTGAAACCACCTTGGGCAAGCCCGGCAGTAAGGGCCGCAACAAGGAATTTCGGGCTGCAATCCGTGATCTCAGTGAGTTCGGTGTTGAAGCGGGCGATGTAGGCCCGGAGGGATTCCTCCCTGGTCTGCTTAACATTCAGCAGGAATTCTGGCCCCCTTCTGAGCCTCCTGCTGGTTATAAACCTATCCAAGAACTTCCTACCGAGCTCGTAAAAGCTGGCAACGGAGTTCGGAGGGAGGTTGTGGAACCACTTCAGAGCTGTTCCCTTCAGGCTGGTGATGAACGTTCGGCACATGAAAGCATCTGAGGCTCCGTGAAGGGCCATCGTATGCTGATAATGAGATAGGTGATCTCCTGGATCTCCAGACCCATCGTAGAGAGTAAATTTGGGCACCACGAACTTCCTAGGCCTCTCTTCGGACATGATGGCGTGAGTGAACGGAGTGGCTAGTCTTCCGAGCAGCCTGGCCAGTTCGTCCTGCTCTGGAGGGTTCTGAGGTCCTCTTAAGCCGATTGTCCGGTCCATAGACTCGGCAATCTCCTCTACCCTTCGCGGGTCTCTGAGTCTGACATCTTGTGAACCCTGCCTGATAGCCTCGGCTTCAGGGTAGTAGGGTGGAGTGCGCCCTTCGGATGGAGGAGGAATCCGAACCGGTGGGACTGGTGCTGCATGATAAGGTTCCTGTGGTGCCGGGGGTGCTCCCGAAACCCTAGGAGTTGGGGCTCGAGTAGTGCTCCGGTAGTGCGCGTCGGGAACGAAAGCGGATGTTCCCCAGCCAGGGACTGTTGATGGCTGTGGATCTCGGCCAGCGTGAGCAACGCCTGAGGGGTGCCCAGGCTGGTTAGTGGGGGCCTGCCCACGAAGTTCTTCATTCCCCGTGGCAACCGGGGGTTGCGTTCCTGCAACGAAGTTGACCGGCGGGCTAGGAGAAGCCGCCGCTTGGTTCTGCGTGAGTGTTGTCAGCGTTCTAGTGATGGCCAGCAATTGCTCCTGCACCAGTTCATTGTGTCGTTTTATTGCTTCGATCTCTTGTCGCATAGGGTTGGCAGCTGGTCCCCTTGTGCGAGGAGCAGGCGGCTGACGCTGAGCGTTTTGCGAACTCTGAGTATTCTGTCGTGGTTGGAGATTTGGTGCCATGGTTTTCCGGTGGGGAAAAAGATGAGTTTACGAATAAAGCACGTAGAGATCAGTCGTTCCCACAGACGGCGCCAAACTGATGCTGCACTTTTTGACTCGCAACACGTGAGGGCTCCGTGACCTGTAGAACACTCAGAAAGATGATCAGAGGACCACCGGATTGGCTCCGGCGGTAGCCGCTCCGATGCTTAAGTAAGTAAGGGAATTGAAAGACTGTATTGAAAGTCAAAGAATGAGCATGAGAATCTAAAGCGTACCTCTAGGGTTTAATATATAAGCCGTGGTTCTCCTAATTTTGATTAGGTTTTGCCGCCACGAATATCGGGATTTGATCATCGGAGATTTGCAGTTACCTTGTGGAGCATTGAATCGTAGATGGAGATAATCATAGATAGTAGTTTCCGTGTTGAAGGCTGTTTCCTTATTCCCCACTTATCGGCTGTTAAGGAAACCATATATGCAGTGTCGAATAAATATTGTCCAGAACAGGAGGTCTGGAAGATGTACATGAGAATATCCTGAATGTTTCATCTGCACTGTATGACCGAGTTCATCGGTTCTGAATGATATATAAATAAGAATTCCCCGAAGGCTTATGGCTGTTCTGTATGACAGACATATATGAGAATACCCCGAAGGCTTGTAGCTGTTCTGTATGACCGAAATATATGAGCTCTGTAGGATCGAGATTTGTTAATCTGATGGGCACACGTGTCTCAAACTAATTGGTGTGTCTGTTTATGGTATATCAGTATCCAATAAAAAGGTACATTTAATTTTGTGAATTGTGTTATCTATCCATCCTAACTATTTTAATCTATAACTGATTAATTATCAAAACAGATATTTGCACACATTGAAGTAATATGTACGTAACAAAGCACGACCGGAAGGATCAATTGCTGAGGCTTACATTGATGCTGAATGTCTCACCTTCTACTTTATGCATCTTGAAGATATTGAGACAAGGTTTAATCATCAAGAGCGAAATTCTGATAGATGTGCAGGGCAACAACGAACTGGCCTTGCGGTGTTTAATCAGATTGTGCGACCAATAGGTGCTCGTATATATGAATGGTGTCATCCTCAAGACTTGGAAAAAGCCCACTACACCGTGCTCAACAACTGCGAGGAGACATTGCCATATTTTAAGTAAGTTTATCGAAATTATTGCAATACTACGTTAGTATACAAATGTAAGTTATATATAACATATCTCATCTTATGCAGTGAGCATACGCTCGAGCTTCAGAGCGAACATGTATCAAGTTCTGATCTGGAGCAAAGACAACAAAATTTGTTTCCAAAGTGGTTCGGAGAACGTGTAAGAATAGGTTTCAATTAATTGTAATTGTATTAGTTAATGCATTTGTATTCAATTAATTTTGTACTTGTACTAAATTAATAGATGAAGCTATTACGCCACCAACAATCTCTTGAGGCGTACGATCAATTATATTCCTTGGCATGTGGTCCTGATCAAAGGATATCCCGCTACACCGATTTAATTGTTGATGGTGTTCGATTTCACAAGAGGGAACGTGAGGTCAGTCGACGAACACAGAATAGCGGGGTCCTTGTTGAAGGAGATGGTGACGGAGAACAAACTGTAGAGTACTATGTTGTTTTACAAGACATCATATGGTTACATTATTGCTACGGTCATTCTGTGTATATTTTTAAATGTGATTGGTGGGATGTAAGTAATAAGAAGACTGGAATGCAGATTGATAAGCACTTCATAAGTGTTAATACGTCACGGACGGCATTTAAAGATGATCCGTATGTTTTGGCATCGGTTACAAAACAAGTTTTCGATTTGAAGGACGCAAAAATAAGAGGTGATTGGCATGTTGTCCAAAAAATAAAAACTAGAAATGTTTATGATGTCCTAGAAGTTGGTGAGGGAGATGAAGAGTTGGAGAGGATTGAGGAGGCACTACAAGAAGAGTCTCAAACTGCCCACGATAGTGTTGTTCAGCATGATCAGGGAGATGTTAGTTCGTATCGATTGAATAGAACTCATGTAGAACCAGTTCATGTCGTAGCTTCCGACGTCACCAATACCACACAGTTAGATTCGAGGGATGCAACGTTCATTAATGATGATGATGATGAGGAAAGTGATTTTGATGATGACATATTGTTAGAGTATTGTACCGAGAATGAAGAAAATTCAAGTTCAGATGATGATACAGACTCAAATGAATAATTATAATAGGTGTTACATGTGTTAGTATCAAGTGTAATGGTTTTCGGCTTTTATAATGTAATGGATATTCAATTTTATGATATAATGGGTAATCATTTTTACTTCGATAAGGAGTTTAATTTTTATGATTAAATAGAAACAATTTTATTTTTAAACTTTATTTGTAGATATGGTTGGACCAGGTTCACGCAGACGCGCAATTATGCAGGATGCATCGACCCCTTCCCCCTCATCTGCAGGGTCGACCGATCCTGCCGTCGATGGTATGCATAGTTTCCATTTTTATTAATGGTTATATAAATATGGTACTAATTGTTTCTATTTTGTTTCTTCTAAAGCTTCGGCCACCACCCCTAGACAAGGGCGTGGTAGGTCGAAGAATCGCAGCTTGCAGGTTCAGATGGAGGCAGTGGGGGGCGCGCCCTTTCGGATTGAGATACCTCCAGGATTGCTGAAACCCGTTGCTGGGTGGGCCTAGTAGTTTATTACGAAGGTCGGCATCATTTGTCGGCTACGCGCCTCACTCCATGTTAGTGACTGATGTCACGACCCGAAACCCACCCTCTGCGGATTACCGGATCGCGATCGTCGCCCCGAGACCCGAAGGCTCCGAGACAAGGCTCGCATCTGCAGCGGTATCGAATAGATGTGCTACACATGGTTGCGGAAGCGTGAAAAACTTTTTCTTTTCTTTTCTCATTTTTAAATTAGGCACATCCGTCCGATACTGCTGTTTCATACATAGCATACATGGTTACACATTCAGAGTATAACTAAAACTTAAAAACTTCATACATCGATACAATACATATTATGTTGCCCTGAGGGCTTATTACATATTCTTACTTGTCAAATGTACTACTAATGTTCATAGATTCTCCAAGAGAAACTACTTAAACATATCCTTCCAAAAACAGCTAGACTCATCGTTGTTGTCCTTAAAACCCTGTCTGCTGCATCACCTGAAAGGGGGGTCCGAACAAAGTCCGGGTAAGCTAATCTAAGCTTGTGAGCAATTCAAGTGTTTGTCATGGGGTTTTCAATTAGCAGTGGTTTTTAGTATATAAGAGTTGTAAAACATTCACTGCCAATTGCTTATACAAATTAAAATACAGAGTATATGCATTCTTAAAACAGATAGCTTTGAAACATTTTAAGTATTCAAGCTAAACTCGTACTTCGTCAAATAGAGTATATAACTCAAAACATATGCATTTCAAATAGCTTGGAACAATTAAAGTATTCAAGCGAAACTCGTACTTCATCAGATAAAGTATATAACTTTAAATCACATAAATATGTATTTGAAAATGAGGGTGGAACCTGCTTCATTTCCAAAAATCACTTTGTCATCTTTTCTCTTTAATTAGGTGGAATCTGTTTCGAACCAGACTCCCAATTTTTACTGCCAATACTGTCGATCTCATTTGCCTGGGGGATTTAGATCCTGCTACCGGGCATTTACTGTTGAATCCCGAAGGATTTCAACGTCACATGGGGTGGTACTTAGTACCGTTTATCTTGTAAAACATTTATCACATAACTTCTTCAATAGATACTTTCATGAGTATTTAAAACATGAAATGTATAATTTCTACAATAGAACTTCAAATACTTGTAACTATCAAATTCAGGATATTTAACATAATTCGGCATTTAAAACTTTAGACATGCTGAAATATGTTTTAAGAAAACTATGATAAATACCAATCACTGAGCATGTCATATAGAGTTATAAAACAGTACTATTAAAAGCTGAATCATGTAAATACTGAATTTGAAACTTCAAATACTTCATATTATGAACTTAAAACTTTTTCAAATCCACGGAGTTAAATCTCCAATTCAAACACAGGGTTACTCACCTTGGTCCTTTAGGGTTAGTGCTAATATTGCGCTTTCCCACTTTCCTTGTAGTTCCTAAGAACAATTCATAAACATCTCATCAATTTCACATTCATCACAATATCACCTACTGATACTTCTTATCTTATGCTTAGTTCATATTAATCCTAACCGACTTCATAAATTTACATGTACTTACGTAACTTGTATTCTTAACCTATGACACAATTTAATGTCTTTCTATTTTAGACATTTCTTTTGGTCTAATAGACTCTACCATTGAGTCCGGAGTGTCGAAGAAGGTCGGTTTAGGCTTCCGTGGAATTCCATTTGGACTTTTGTACTAAAAAGGGTAAAATGGTCATTTTGCATTTTTACGGTATTTTATCCTTCGGGGTCTTATCTCGTAAAATGGACCCCACTATTGGACTCAAAAGGTCCGAGATAATAAGTTTTGACTATTCCTTTACCTTGATTGGACTTCGTTTGACCTTTTTAGGGGAAAGGGCAATTTGGTCATTTTTGACATATACGAGGGTCTCAAATTTTTCGGGACCTAATCTCGTGTCGAGGACCTCACCAATGTACTCAGGAGGTACGAGATAGTAGGAATACATATATAACTTGTCTTATTTGGACAACGGGCCATTTCGAAGCATTTAATTTAATTAATTTCATTTAATTAAATTAAATCTTAATTAAGTATAATACATATATTATTTTATACAAAATAAGACTAGGTTGAATAGGATGGCACGCTGGCCAGCGTGCCATCTCCCTCCCCATACATTACAGGTTCGAATCCCACCAGGTGCGTTGCACCTTTTTTTTTTTATTTTCTGTTTTATATTATATGTATTATATATATATATATTCGGTCGTAAATGGGACACATAAGAGCGCGTGGCCGAGTGGATAAGGCACGCGTGGGTGCGTAGGGGTCAGGGGTTCGATTCCCCGTAGCAACAGCTTCTCTTCTTTTCATTTGATTCTCTCTTTTTTTTTTAAACGGTTTAATATATATAACCGTAGCCCCTAAACGACGCCGTCCTAATAACTCGGTGGCAAGTCCAGAGACTGCCACCTGTCCGAGTCGACTCAGTTTTATTTTTAAAACGAGTTGACTCGTCTTCATCTTCCCCACGAGACTCCCCCTTGAAAACCCTAAATCCCGAACCTTTTCTTCCTATTTCGTGCATTTCCAATCAATCTTTTTCAACTGTTTTGATCTCTAAATGTTCCTAAGAGGAAATCACGTAGATTGGCATTCATTTGGAGTCGTGTAGCTAATCCAAATGCTCGGTCTAAAACATGATAGCCGAACTGGATAATTTGACAATAAACCCTCATCTCGCAACCATTTTCAATGGGGTTGGGTTCTGTGTGATCCTTAGGGCATGGGGGTTCCTTTCCTATTCTTACAAATCAGTTTGGTTGCGGTTTTGGTAGAGTTGGGTTTGAAGGCCGAGACCTGCAATTCATGATTTGGGGGTCGGGGTCGAGGTTTTGAGGTCGCGGCCTAGGATTTTTGTGATCCTAGGGTGGTCTTTTTCATGTTCCAACCCTCAAAAACTCGGTTTGTTGAGGTCGGATCAGACCTGCAAATTTCAAGCTCCTTCAATGGTGGTTTAGCCATGGTTTGAGTTTTTGGGGCAGTTCTGTTGGTCCAAAACAATCATAAACAATCCAGTTCTTCAAATTAACTTATTACACATGCAATGATAGATTCTAAACTATAAATCAGTAGCCAAAAATTTAAGAGAATATTTCCAAAAAGTTTTGAAGAATCTAACCTTTGAACAATGGCTTCCTCACTGTTTGTACTCAACAGAAACTCAACCGTTAGTTTTTGATCTTCCCCCGTGCACTCCCAGTCCTTAGCCTCTTCAATGGATTCTCACAATTCAAGCTTTCTCTCTCTAACCCACTTTCTCTCTCTAACTCACTTTCTCTCTCTAAAACCTTCAGAATTCTCCTTACTGTCTTCTTCTTTCTTTGATTTCTATTGTAAGTAGGAAGCATGGTTTGCATGCTTGGCTATTTAAAGAGAGGGTGACCTATTTCTCTCTCTCCTCCACTCTTTCTCTCTCTACTTTCTCTCTCTTCTTTCTCTCTCTCTACTAATTCAGCCAACCCTTCCGATGGCCCCCTTCTTTCCCTGATTTAAGGCTGGTGTTTCCTCCACCCATTCTACTTTGCATTTGTTTGATTGAAAGAATAAGCATTATGTATATTATATAAGCACTTATGTATATAATATATATATCACATTATATATATATATAATACACACTTTACACACACACCTCACATGCACTTGCACTTGCACTTGTTTTCCACTTGCATATTTCTTTTATTTTTTTATTATTATATACACATGGATATATATATATATATACATAATATATATTATATTATATGTATAATTCTTATACATATTTATACGTATTTATACGCGTATATGTTTAAACTTGAAAATACGTATGGGCACGCTTTATGGTGCAATGTCCCGGGTGCTCGGGTGTTATGTCCCGGTATATATCCCGGGTCGGGATATTACAACTGAAGTCAGGTCACTAACGCGGAGAGGAGTCATATCCAGGTATGTCTTTTATTATTGTGTTTAACTAAATTTTAACATATGTTATACCGTAATGTTTTGACAATGAGATACTTTTACAGGAGAAATTTGACATTGATCTCCACCTGCCTCATGTCATGAAGGCAGTCGACCGTTACTTGGGAACCCATTTCAGGGACTACCGACATAGGCTCCACATGCACTACGAGGCGGAGGTGGCAGCCGGGAGAGAGCCTCGCGACAGACCCTACAGAGGGGTGGGGGTAGAGGATTGGATGTTACTATGCGACCGGTTCGCTAGTGATGCATTCCAAGTAAAAATTATCAAAATTACTTTTGTTGTATGATGAATCATTGTCATTTATACTAACCTTCTTTGTTTTGGCCAAGTGTAGGAACTTAATAAGAAAAATAGCGAGAGCAGAAGCAAACAAAAGGTGACCCACTATGATGGATCACGATCTTTTGTTAGGTATAGGTATGAGATGGTAAGTTAATAAATGTATCAATTTCTCATTGTATAATGTATTCATGAAATCAATCTTCACAAGCTACTATTTATTTGTTGCAGCGCGACCAGGAGACCGGTGCACCACCCAGCCTTATTGAGTTGTGGCACAAGACGCACTATAATCTTGAGAAGGGTTGGACTGGGCTTGAAGCTCAGTGACTTTATGTAAGTTAGAAAAGATTTATATACCACTATTACGAATTTAATATTAATATAAAATGTTTAAAAGTAATAACAAATATTTATGTTTTTTTAGGACGAGATGGTCGAGATGCGTGTTCGGCCGACCCCTAAGGGTGAGCAACTGCCGACTGATGACCAGATACGAGAGACTATTCTGGGCAAGAGGCGCGGATATGTGCGTGGCTTAGGGAGTGGGATGGAGCCGATGGCATCGTCTTCTACAGTCGAGAGCAATGCTAGGTTTCACGCAGCCACCCAGATAGCTGAGGCGGCCACCCAGAGAGCTGAGGCAGCTAAAAGACTGAATACAGAGATGAGGGTTGAGATGACAGAGTTCAAGGAGCGGCAAGCCCAGATAGAGACTCTTATGAAGACAATACTCAGCCGGTAGGGAGGCTCTGATCAGCCTTAGTAAGTTTTTAAAATTATTTACTTTGGTAAATTTATTATTTATAGAAAATGTTACGTAAAACCCCTTAAAAGATTTCGGCCTAATGGCCTACAAACCGCATGACACTTCACATATGAAAATAGACTTGCAAGAACTTATTTAATTATATAAGGATGCAAGTTTCAGGTCCAAAAAGGCCCATTTTGGGGTTTTGACATACCAAAATGCTGGATATTGGCCTAACTATACCGAAACCCCATCACACACCTCACAAATGATAAAATACACTTGCACGAACTTACGGCACTCAGTTCGGATACCCGGTTTGAAACTTATGCAAGTGTCAGCTCCAAAAAGGCCCATTTTGACAAACCAAAAATGCCGAAAATCAGCCTAACTACACCGAAACCCCATCACACACCTCACAAATGATAAAATAGACTTGCACGAACTTACGGTAATCGGTTCGGATGCCCGGTTTGAAACTTATGCAAGTTTTAGGTCCAAAAAGGCCCATTTTGCTGTTTTGATAGACCAAAACCCCGGATATTGGCCTAACTACACCGAAACTCCATCACACACCTCAAAAATGATAAAATAGACTTGCACGAACTTACGGTAATCGGTTCGGATGCCCGGTTTGAAACTTATGCAAGTTTCAGCTTCAAAAAGGCCCATTTTGGGGTTTTGACAGACCAAAATGCCAGATATTGGCCTAACTACACCGAAACCCATCACACACCTCAAAAATGATAAAATAGATTTGCACGAACTTACGGTAATCGGTTCGGATACCCAGTTTGAAACTTATGCAAGTTTTAGCTCCAAAAGGCCCATTTTGGGGTTTTGACAGACCAAAATGCCGGATATCGGCCTAACTACATCGAAACCCCATCACACACCTCAAAAATGATAAAATAGACTTACACGAACTTACGGTAATCGGTTCGGATGCCCGGTTTGAAACTTATGCAAGTTTTAGGTCCAAAAAGGCCCATTTTACGGTTTTGACAGACCAAAACCCTGGATATTGGCCTAACCATCCCAAAACCCCATCAAACACCTCAAAAATGATGAAATACACTTGCACGAACTTACGACACTCGGTTCGGATGCCCGGTTTGAAACTTATGCAAGTTTTAGCTCTAAAAAGGCCCATTTTGGGGTTTTGACATACCAAAATGTCAGATATTGGCCTAACTACACCGAAACCCCATCACACACCTCAAAAATGATAAAATAGACTTGCATGAACTTACGGTAATCGGTTCGGATACCCGGTTTGAAACTTATGCAAGTTTTAGCTCCAAAAAGGCCAATTTTGGGGTTTTGACAGACCAAAATGCTGGATATCGGCCTAACTACATCGAAACCCCATCACACACATCAAAAATGATAAAATAGACTTGCACGAACTTACGGTAATCGCTTCGGATACTCGGTTTGAAACTTAGGCAAGTTTTAGCTCCAAAAAGGCACATTTTGGGGTTTTGACAGACCAAAATGCTGGGTATCAGCCTAAATACACTGAAACCCCATCACACACCTCAAAAATGATAAAATAGACTTGCACGAACTTACGATAATTGGTTCGGATACCCGGTTTAAAACTTATGCAATTTTCAGCTCCAAAAAGGCCCATTTCGGGGTTTTGACAGACCAAAATGCCGGATATCGGCTTAACTACACCGAAATCCCATCACACACCTCAAAAATGATAAAATAGACTTGCACGAACTTACGGTAATCGGTTCGGATACCCGGTTTGAAACTTATGCAAGTTTCAGCTCCAAAAAGGTCCATTTTGGGGTTTTGATAGACCAAAATGTCGGATATCAGCCTAACTACACCGAAACCCCATCACACACCTCAAAAATGATAAAATAGACTTGCACGAACTTACGGTAATCGGTTCGGATGCCCGGTTTGAAACTTATGCAAGGTTTAGGTCCAAAAAGGCCCATTTTGGGGTTTTGACAGACCAAAACCCCGGATATCGGCCTAACCACCCCAAAACCCCATCAAACACCTCATAAATGATAAAATAGACTTTCACAAACTTACGGCACTCAGTTCGGATGCCCGATTTGAAACATATGCAAGTTTCAGATCCAAAAAGGCCCATTTTAGGGTTTTGACAAACCAAAATACCAGATATCAACCAAACAAGCCCAAAACCCCATAAAACACCTCGCAGATGATAAAATAGACTTGCACGAACTTATGGCACTCGGTTCGGGTACCCGGTTTGAAACTTATGCAAGTTTCAGCCCTAAAAAGGCCCATTTTGGGATTTTGATAGACCAAAACTTTGGATATCGGCCTAACCACCCCGAAACCCCATCACATAGCTCCCAAATGATAAAATTGACTTACACAAACTTACAACACTCGGTTCGGATGCTCGGTTTGAAACTTATGCAAGTTTTAGCTCCGAAAAGGCCCATTTTAGGGTTTTTGACAGACCAAAATGCTGGATATTGGCCTAACTACATCGAAACCCCATCACACACCTCACAAATGATGAAATAGACTTGCATGAACTTACGGTAATCGGTTCGGATACCCGGTTTGAAATTATGCAAGTTTCAGCTCCAAAAAGGCCCATTTTGGGGTTTTGACAGACCAAAATATCGGATATCAGCCTAAATACACCGTAACCCCATCACACAGCTCACAAATGATAAAATAGACTTGTACGAACTTAGGGTAATCGGTTCGGATGCCCGGTTTGAAACTTATGCAAGTTTTAGGTCCAAAAAGGCCCATTTTGGGGCTTTGACAGACCAAAACCCCGGATATCGGCCTAACCACCCCAAAACCCCATCAAAAACCTCACAAATGATAAAATACACTTGCATGAACTTATGAAACTCGGTTCGGATGCCCGGTTTGAAACTTATGCAAGTTTCAGCTCCAAAAAGGCCCATTTTAGGGTTTTGACAGACCAAAATACCAGATATCAACCAAACGAGTCCAAAAACCCATCAAACACCTCGAAAATGATAAAATACACTT
Source organism: Nyssa sinensis (assembly GCA_008638375.1). Classification (NCBI taxonomy): domain Eukaryota; kingdom Viridiplantae; phylum Streptophyta; class Magnoliopsida; order Cornales; family Nyssaceae; genus Nyssa; species Nyssa sinensis. The sequence continues at coordinate 20,182,310 of CM018039.1, read as the reverse complement.
GCACAAACTTACGGTACTCGGTTTGAAACTTATGTAAGTTTCAGCTCCAAAAAGGCCCATTTTGGGGTTTTGACAGACCAAAACTTTGGATATCGGCTTAACCACCCCAAAACCCCATCACATAGCTCCCAAATGATAAAATACACTTGCATGAACTTATGGCACTCGGTTCATATGCCTGGTTTGAAACTTATGCAAGTTTCAGCTCCAAAAAAGCCCATTTTGGGGTTTTGACAAACCAAAATGTTGGATATCGGCCTAACTACACCGAAACTCCATCACACACCTCACAAATGATAAAATAGACTTACACGAACTTACGGTAATCGGTTTGAATACCCGGTTTGAAACTTATGCAAGTTTTAGCTCCAAAAAGGCCCGTTTTGGGGTTTTGAGAGACCAAAATGCCGGATATCGGCCTAACTACACCAAAACCCCATCACACACCTCAAAAATGATAAAATAGACTTGCACGAACTTACGGTAATCGGTTCGGATGCCCGGTTTGAAACTTTTGCAAGTTTTAGGTCCAAAAAGGCCCATTTTGGGGTTTTGACAAACCAAAACCCTGGATATCGGCCTAACCACCCCAAAACCCCATCAAACACCTCAAAAATGATAAAATACACTTGCACGAACTTACGGCACTCGGTTCGGATGCCCGGTTTGAAACTTATGCAAGTTTCAGCTCCAAAAAGGCCTATTTTGGGGTTTTGACAGCCCAAAATACCAGATATCAACCAAACGAGCCCAAAATCCATCAAAAACCTCACAAATGATAAAATACACTTGCACAAACTTATGAAACTCGGTTCAGATACCCAGTTTGAAACTTATGCAAGTTTCAGCTCTAAAAAGGCCCATTTTGGGGTTTTGACAGACCAAAACTTTGGATATCGGCCTAACCACCCCTGAAACCCCATCACATAGCTCCCAAATGATAAAATACACTTGCACGAACTTATGGCACTCGGTTCGGATGCCCGGTTTGAAACTGATGCAAGTTTTACCTCCAAAAAGGCCCATTTTGGGGTTTTGACAGACCAAAACTTTGGATATCGGCCTAACCACCCCGAAACCCCATCAAACACCTCAAAAATGATAAAATTGACTTGCACGAACTTACGACACTCGATTCGGATGCCCGGTTTGAAACTTATGCAAGTTTTTGCTCCAAAAAGGCCCATTTTGGAGTTTTGACGGACCAAAATGCCGGATATCGGCCTAACTATCCCGAAACCCCATCAAACACCTCACAAATGACAAAATAGATTTGCACGAACTTACAGAAATCAGTTCGGATCAGTGGTTTATAACTTATGCTACTTTATGTCGTTCTTATTATTTATGCATGCAAAAAAAAAAAAAAAAAATTAAACTATTCACATTCTATATTTCATATATATTTAATAATTGTTCTAATATATACCATTTGATCTTTCTTTCAGATTAATCGGGATTATTGCGCCGCCGTCTTTATGTTTTGCATTGGGATTTATTATTATTATTTTTTTTTTTCTTTTCATGGACATTTGTAGTTATATGTTTTGAGACAATTTTTTATTTTTCTATTTATTGTTAAATTATACTTTTACAAATGTACACAATTAGTGTAATACATATATATATATATATGAATGTATTTTTCTTTTTTAATATATTCATTTCAAAATGTTTGGATTTTATTGTATATCAGGATGATTGATACAGGTTTAAACAGGAATAAAACAACAAAGAAAACAAAGCAAACATGGTTGGAAAACGGGCAAAAAAAAAAAAACCTTTAGCGACACACAGAAAGGCGTCGCTAAAAGTAAAGAAATAACAATGCTAATTCACTATTAGCGACGCACTCTATGTGTTTTAGCGACGCACACTTCAAGCGTTGCTAAAAGATAGTATTAGCGACGACCAAGTGTGCGTCGCTAATAGCATCTTTTAGCGACGCTCTTTGCCTTTATTTATAATATTTGCGACGCCCATTCCCAATTATTGGCGACACCGTTTATGCGTCACTGATAGTTTCTTTTAGCGACGCTCAGGGGTGTGGGCGTCGCCAATACTATTAGCGACACCAATATTTGCGGCGACTTTAGCGACGCTCGGGTGTGCATCGCAAAATATCATCAGCGACGCATTTGCCCACTATTAGTGACGCACGTGTGCATTGCTAATAGTGCCTTTTCTTGTAGTGACAATCCAAGTCCAGAGGCGTAGATGGTAACCTTAGAAGAATCTCAAAGAGAACTTAGGAGCCAGGAGAGTTTCACAATAACCAAAATCTCTTTCCACACTTATCCCACAACTATATCGTAGGATAAATAATTGTTTTGGTTCAAATCCAAAACCAACTAGATAATGATAAGAGTTTTAATCTTATCATCTCATTCAAACTTTGTGGATGCCCCAATGGCTATGGGCTCGGGTCCAACCCGACCCAATATCCAACAGCTCCCACTCATCCACAAAGGGTGAGTGCTAAGTCCTCTACATCACCTTCGACATACAGGAAATGGATCGTGCGACCAGACGAGAAAGATTGGGGTAGGAGTACTATATCAAGCTACCATCACACCAACATAGTACCTCACTACAAACAAACAAAAGATCTCGTCTATGCCCCAGACTATTCTGTTACACAAGATTCAGCATCCGTTATCCCTCGCAAGAACTAATCTCAGCACGATGCATGGACCATCTAATCTGTATTGTACTCATGATCATATCGATAGACACAGAAACTGACACGATCGCCCGGGCAATGAGTCACAACACAATAGTGTATTATAGAACTGTCTTCCCTAACTACTCACGTTAATCCAATTGAACTCAACTGTTTTCCTAGACATGCCCCGCCGGACCACATCAATCATGATCCTTTAGCAATATGCTAAAGTAGCAACATCAAGCTCTCTTTTCATAACGTAGTCTTAGGTCACAAAGGGCATAGTGGAACTCAAAATGGTTCACAGAGCTCACACAGTGACGAAGCAAGGATACATTCAGTCACTCTCTTTATTAAAGGTCACAATAACAGCACATACAGTATGTAATGTATGCTACGACGGAGCTCCCACTCAATTGGGCTTGTCAATCTCAATCTCATAAAAATAATAATAAACGTCGTATGAATCTTAGTCTAGTTGCTATCTAGTGCCCGTCACTATCTCAGTGCCTCTCGTCACTATCTTAGCGCCTAATCCGAACACTCCAACCTAGTCGCTGTCCAAGCGCCCGTCTGAAGGTTCACATTCGGCTTACTTTAAGCTACATGAGGTGTGTAGTCAGCCTTCATGCTCAATTTTTTAAAAGAAAATATCATCTTAACTCAGTTAAGGTGACATATATGATAAAATGAATTCTCCCACAAGCCAAGAATTCAATGTCTCATCTTGCTCGCTAATCCAGCGCCAAGGTAATTGCTCGTGTGAGAGAGCCAATCAAAGCTTGTTGACATCTTTTAGAAATGTATGCTTGCACAATATTCATCTCAATATGAATAAAACCTCAATATGAATCAAACATCATATATATAAGACAATGTCAAAATGGTGTCCAATACATCATATCCTAACTAACCCCAAATTCCTGACATGTGATGTAAAAACATTTCTAGGGATGGGTTTGGTCAATGGGTCTACAACCATATTGACTGTAGATATATGCCTTAAGACCACCTCCCCTTGCGCAACCATATCTCGAATGTAGTGAAAACGTATATCAATGTGTTTGGTCCTCCCATGATACTTGGGATCCTTTGCATATGCTAAAGCTGCCATACTATCACAATAAATGACCACAGCATCCTGCCCACATGGCGCTATGTCAAGGCGCTGTAAGAATTTTCTCAACCAAACTGCCTCCTGTACTGCTAATGAACAAGCTACATATTCAAACTCCATCGTCGATAACGTTACACAATTCTGTTTCTTGCTGCACCAAGAAACAGTTCCTTCACCAAGAAGGAATGCATATCCTGAAATGGACTTGCGCTCATCCCGATCGCCAGCCCAGTCTGCATCGCTGTATCCTTTCAATCTCAAATCCCCACCTTTGTAATACATCATAAGATCAGTGGTACCCTGAAGATATCAAAAAATCCTTTTTACCGCTTTCCAATGAGCTAATCCAGGATTACTCTAGAATCGACTGACCAATCCAACTGCGAAGCTAATGCCTGGTCGAGTACACAACATAGCATACATCAGACTACCAATTGCATTCGCATAAGGCACTTTAGACATCTGGTTCTTCTCTTCAACTGTCTTAGGGCATTGACCAAGATGTAAGTTGCATCTTTTCTCTATAGGAGTGTCTATGGGCTTGGAGTAATTCATATGGAAATGCTCAAGGACTCTCTTAATGTAGGTCTTTTGAGATAGGCTAAGTAGCCTCTTTGATCGATCTCTTAGGATCTTCACTCCTAAAATATTATGTGCTTCACCCATGTCCTTCATCTCAAAAGTAGAGGACAACCACTCTTTAGTGGCGACTATCTCCTTTAAGTTATTCCCAGCAAGTAAAATGTCGTCAACATACAATGTAAGGATAATGAAACTTTCTTTGGACCGTTTTACATATACACAGTGGTCTTCTTCTATCATCTCAAAACCATGAAATATAATGGTTTTATGAAACCTCAAATACCATTGTCTGGAAGATTGTTTGAGACCATAAATAGAACGTTTAAGACAGCAGACTTTGCGCTCTTGTCCTTTGACTTCAAAACCCTCTAATTGAGTCATATAGATCTCTTCTTCCACCATTGACAAATGCAGTCTTAATGTCCATTTGGAAAAGTTCCAAATCCATATGCGTGACAATTGCTAGGATAAGGAGAATAGAGGCAAACCTCACCACTGGGGAGAATGTCTTTTCATAATCTATACCTTCTTTTTGGGTATATGTAAAGACCCGGAAAATTTTTTTTTTTTTTTAGAATAAATTAATTTTCCTGTTCTTTAATTTAAGTAATTGTTTTTATTTTATTAATATATTTTTTTTTTGGAATGAAATTTTTTTTTTATTTATTAATTATTATTATTAATATAATGAGTTGTGTAAATGTATGAATATGCATGTATGCACGTGATGTGTATGTATCTATGTATGTATGTATAAGTGTGTATTTAAATTGTTAAATTATGTGTATGTATATATATATATATATATCAGATTTTGGGCATGTGGGTGTGTGTGTGTACGGTTGTGTGTGTGGGTGTGTGTAAATTGAGTGTGTTACACTCAATGAGGAGTGGGGGATGGAGTGTGTGAGTAGAGTTGTGTGTGGCAGTGGGGTTGCCAGAGAGTGGGTCGGATTTAGAGAGAGAGAGATAGAGAGAGAGAGAGAGAGATATAGAAAGAGAGAAAATAAAGAGGAAATGAGAGCTAGTCTCGGTTGGAGGAGAAAAGTGAAGAAAGGGGAGACCGAGGGCAAGGAGGAGAGAGTTTTGGAGAAGCAGAAGCAACCAAGAGGAACTGAAGGGGAAGGGAAAAACCTGCACAGAGAGAGAGATCCGAAAAATTGGTAAACATATACGGTTCTGTCTTTAATTTTTTCAATGCATAAATTGTGTATTAGAATATGGGGGCTGGTAGAGTATCAAAAATGGAAGATAATGCAAAAATAATTATGGAAAATGGTTTAGAAACAAGAGAGATATAGGGAGTTGCAGGTCACGGTTGGGAGAAGTGAGTTGTGGTATTTTATGTGTAAACCTTAGTTTAAAGGAAGGGAAAAACATGGGGTGAGGTGCAGAAAGTGAATGGGATTGAATTAGGTTCAAAACAGTGGGGGAAAGTGGGGGAAAAATGGGTGGCCGGAGAGTTGACCGAGGGTTTGACCCTCTATTTCGTGGAGATGGAGGGGGTTTTGAGGGAAATGGGGGTTGGGGATGTGATCTACGTGAAAAAAGGAAGGGAATGGCATTTTGAAAAGGGGGAAAACACGCCGGAGGTCGGTCGCCGGCGCCGGAGAAGGCGCCGGAACCCTACCGCTGCTTCGCCGGAGAATCGGGGAAGAAGGTGGGGTGTCGGGTCGGGTCTCGGGTCGGATCCGGGTCTGGTTCGGGCAGGTACGGGTTGCCCCTGCCACGTGTCAGCCATTGTTTTAAATTAAATGAATTTGAACCTTTTAGAAATTAAACCTTTGGATTTGAACCTTTTAAATTTGAACCTTAACCTGAACTTTCAGAAATTACGAATTGACCCCCCAACTGTTAGAAATTACACTTTGACCCACCTGATTAAATTATTAATAAAATATTAATTAAATTAATTAATTAATTATTTAATTAAATTAATTTAATTAATTAAATATTCAAAAATATCCCGGAGTCCAAATGGGACAAGTCATAGGTGTATTTTGACTATCTCGACTATTCCGAGACCAATGGTGAGGTCCGTTTTACGAGACGGGGTCCCGAAAAATAAAAGACCCGTAGTAACCCTTAAAATTACCAAAATGCCCCTAGATTGAAACACAGTCAAACGAACTTCGAATTAGGTAAACAAATAGTGGAATTTTATTATCTCGAACATTCCGGACTCAACCGTGGAGTCCGATTTGTGAAAAGAGGTCACGAAATGTGAGGACACGTGTGAAGTGCAAAATGACTGTTTTGCCCTTTTCAACACAGGTGTCCGAATTAAGTTCTACGAAAACCTAGACTTACTTTCTTAAACGTTCTAAAACCAATGGTAGGGTTTAATTTAGCAGAATAGAAACCTATGAATTTAAAGACATAAAATTTGATGAATAGCATACATTCAAACAACAATGGACTGAATTGTAATTTCTACTTTTAGGGACACTGACAGGACAGGAGGAGGCGATCTGATCTCCTACATTTTCGTCCGCCCGTTCAGTTACATATAGTGCTCGATCTTCTAGGGTTGATACCAACCCATCAGGTATGGTGTTTTGCTAGTGTTAGAAATGAAGTTAAGTTAGGAATATTTGTGAATGACTGAATGTCGTATGTGTTTATCTGTAATGTGTTTACCGTTTATTTGGAGTTGGTTGTTCACATGCTTACATGTTACTTGTATCTTATGAATATTTAGTGAATGATGAATGTGACTCACGACATGTGTATATGTTGATTTTACGAGATATGATTGCATGTGGAATCAGTTAGGTGATTTATATATTATTGTCTCGAGCATGCTATATTGTGGAAACCATGTATCATTGAGATTGCATTGGCATATTGGCATATGATGAATCCTTTGAGAACATGGCGTGGGTAAGCACGTGGTGCTTTGCATTATGAGGGTGTAGATCCTGTGGTGAAAAACCCAAAATTGGCCATTGCATTGGTACTCCGTAGCCATCGGGGAGTACCCGTAAACGAGACATGGGTGTGGCATAGAGTTGTGCATGGGTGTGTCACGCATACTATTCATATATACTACTGCGATGCTTAAATGTCATTTAGAAATAAATGTACACTTTGCACATGCCACGCCTTAGCTTTATTTCTGGCATTAGCACTTCATCATACCAGCAGTTGAGCTGACCCATTCGTGGGCAACATTTTTTCAGATGAGGACCCCCCAGCTGCTTGAGACCCAGTGATGCTTTGATAAGGGAAAACACTTGTTATATTTTGTCCATGAGACTTGTATATTGAAATGTAAGGGCTTAAGCCCGAATGACTCCTGAACGATGTATCTTATGTTATTTTATGTATGGATGATGATGGACGCATGTTTATTGAATTTAATTACTTTTGTCCTTTTATTTATTTTACTTTCTGTCTCGTTACTCGCGCCCCGGGTTCGTGGGAAATTCGGGGCGTGACAACGTGGTATCAGAGCATAGGTTCGAATACCTAGAGACTGTGGGGTATTGTTTAACACCATGAGACCCTAGAGAAGAGAATGAGACTTAGTGTGAACTGTTAGCAACATGTGATAGGATCCTATGTGCTACGTGATTATGTGTCTTAATGCATGCCTTATTATGATTACGTGAAAAAGTGATATCGAATTTTTCTTTTGGACTTGTAGATATGCCTCCTAGACGAGCTCCTACGAGAGGCAGACCACCCAGAGGGGGTAGGGGTAGGGGTGCGCCTCTAGGTGCCGCCCAGCCTCGTCGTGGCAGACCCAGAGCTGCTGCCCCTATTCCTGACGTGGTTGAGGAGGTAGTTGCCCCAGCTGACGTTCCCGAGCATAGTGCAGCTGGGGAGGGTATTGCTCCAGCCCCTGTGGAGGAGGTGGGGCAGACTATTGGCGCCAGAGATTTGGCGACCATTATACAGGAGTGTTTCCGTGCTATGCAGGATGCCCGGACCACTGATGCTGAGGCCAGGGCTGCTGAGGCCGAGGCCAGGGCTGCCGGTGCCACGGCCAGAGCGGCCGGTGGGGAGACCAGAGATACCTTCGTCATGAAGGCGTTTCAGCGTATGAGGCCACCGTCATTTGCAGGACAGCCTGATCCTTTGGTGGCCGAGGAGTGGCTGGATCAGATTGTGAGGATCCTGGACTCACTAGGGATTGTTGAGCCACACCTGAGGATACGATGTGCCACCTTCCAGTTTACAGGGCTAGCGAGCCAGTGGTGGAAGGTATCTGCCGGCAGGATTAGCAGGTTCGGAGAGGGGTGGGATGCATTTGTGGCCATGTTCAATGACCACTACTTTCCAGCGACTGCTAGGGTCGGGTTCAGGAGAGAGTTTGAGACCTTACTACAGAGGGACATGACCGTGACGCAGTATGAGTCCCAGTTTACCGCATTGGGCAGGTTTGCCCCGCACATTGTTGGGGTAGAGGAGCTGAGAGTTTATCATTTTCTAGAGGGGCTGAAGACCTCTATTAGGGATAGACTGGCGGGTCACATCATTGACACTTACGAGGAGGCTGTGATCAGGGCCACGAGAGTAGAGAGGGAGTTGACAGCTCTTAGAGGGATTAGGGAGTCCCGGACTCAGACCAGGCCAGCCACAGCACTAGCATTTACACCAGCTCAGCCTACTGTGACCGTCCCAGCTCATTCAGGTGGGAGACCACCGAAGAGGTTCCGGGGCAGTACCTCTTCTCCATCTACATCCCAGAGACCTATGCAGCTTTTAGCTCCCCAGCCCACTATGTCTACTACTCCTCGAGGAGGGGCACCACAGCTGACCCTCACATGCTACCAGTGTGGACAGCCTGGCCACAGGATGGCTGATTGCCCACAGAGAGATCCTAGTCAGGGATCAGGGGCAGGACCGAGCCAGCTACCACTTCCATCCCAGTCTCAGAGTCAGGCCTGGAGGGCCACACCAGTGTGCTATACATGTCGGCAGCCGGGCCATATCAAGGCCCACTGCCCTCAGGGGCAGACCTCACAGAGCACACCGAGCCCCCACTATTACCAGCACACCCAGGTGCCTTTGCCCCAGCCACAGTCGGACTATAGACCCCCAACACCTATTTATCAGCCAGCACCCTCAGCATTGAGTGTTAGAGCCCCCGCCCCGAGAGGAGGAGGCAGACAGGGTCAGACCGTACAGGGCAGAGTGTATGCGGTTGCCACCCCAGAGGCTTCTGCTGCTGGACCGTCCGTAGTACGAGGTACATCTTTTATGTTTAGTTTATGGACTAGCATATTGATAGATCATAGTGCATCTCATTCATTCATATTTACTATGTTGACATGATGTTAGGGATAGAGTGATGCTTACAAGAATCTGTAGAGATTACTCAGTGGAGATGGCTGACCGCGTACCTTATTTAGATTTTTCAGCTTATTTGATGCGTCTAGTATTGGTATTATGCTGGAGATAGATCGGTTATTTACACCTTAGACGAGCATAGGCTGCTACAGGGAAAGAGAGGCGGTGTATACTTCTGAGGGAGATGTTTTCTTTGATTCATGAGATAGGAACCCACGTTTCACTGCCCGGTTTTGGCAGAGCCTTCAGACAGCCTTAGGGACTCAGCTAAGTTTAGTGCTACCTGTCGTCCCCGGACTGATGGTCAGTCAGGGTGTACCATTCAGATCCTAGAGGACATACTTAGAGACTGCGTTATGGACTTCAGGGGTAGCTGAGAGGATCACCTTGCTTTAGTAGAGTTGCCTGCAACCGTAGCTAGTAGTTCACCGGTGTATTGGACAGGAGTAAAGGAGACAAGTGTTTTAGGATCTGATATAGTCCGTGAGATCACAGACAAGATACAAGTGATCAGGCAGCGCTTGTTGCCAGCCAGAGTCGCCAGAGGAGTTACGCAGTTAGGAGGCGACGACTCTTGTCATTTGAGGTGAGGGACCATGTGTTCCTCAAGGTATCTCCCAGACGAGGTTTGAGGAGATTTGGGCGCGGTGGGAAGCTATCGCCACGATTCATAGGTCTTTTTTTAGATACTTGGGAGAGTTGGTGAGGTGGCTTATAAGCTAGCCTTACCACCACAGCTATCAGGGGTCCACGACGTCTTCCATGTATCTATGCTGAGGAAGTACCATCCCGACCCCTCACATGTACTTGACTGGGTAGATCTTCAGTTAGAGGGGGACGCTTCCTATGACCAGAGACCCGTAGAGATATTGGACTCGAGGGACCAGGTTTTGCGAGGCAGGACCATCCCTTTGGTCAAAGTTCGTTGGAACCACCATGGGGTTGAGGAGGCTACGTGGGAGCGTGAGGCCGAGGTTCGAGTTAGGTACCCTGAGTTGTTTGATCAATGATGCATTTCTTTTGGTTCTATGTTATTTTAAATTTCGGGACGAAATTTTTGTAAGGAGGGAAGGATGTAAAGACCCGGAAAATTTTTTTTTTTTTTTAGAATAAATTAATTTTCCTGTTCTTTAATTTAAGTAATTGTTTTTATTTTATTAATATATTTTTTTTTTGGAATGAAATTTTTTTTTTATTTATTAATTATTATTATTAATATAATGAGTTGTGTAAATGTATGAATATGCATGTATGCACGTGATGTGTATGTATCTATGTATGTATGTATAAGTGTGTATTTAAATTGTTAAATTATGTGTATGTATATATATATATATATATATATCAGATTTTGGGCATGTGGGTGTGTGTGTGTACGGTTGTGTGTGTGGGTGTGTGTAAATTGAGTGTGTTACACTCAATGAGGAGTGGGGGATGGAGTGTGTGAGTAGAGTTGTGTGTGGCAGTGGGGTTGCCAGAGAGTGGGTCGGATTTAGAGAGAGAGAGATAGAGAGAGAGAGAGAGAGAGATATAGAAAGAGAGAAAATAAAGAGGAAATGAGAGCTAGTCTCGGTTGGAGGAGAAAAGTGAAGAAAGGGGAGACCGAGGGCAAGGAGGAGAGAGTTTTGGAGAAGCAGAAGCAACCAAGAGGAACTGAAGGGGAAGGGAAAAACCTGCACAGAGAGAGAGATCCGAAAAATTGGTAAACATATACGGTTCTGTCTTTAATTTTTTCAATGCATAAATTGTGTATTAGAATATGGGGGCTGGTAGAGTATCAAAAATGGAAGATAATGCAAAAATAATTATGGAAAATGGTTTAGAAACAAGAGAGATATAGGGAGTTGCAGGTCACGGTTGGGAGAAGTGAGTTGTGGTATTTTATGTGTAAACCTTAGTTTAAAGGAAGGGAAAAACATGGGGTGAGGTGCAGAAAGTGAATGGGATTGAATTAGGTTCAAAACAGTGGGGGAAAGTGGGGGAAAAATGGGTGGCCGGAGAGTTGACCGAGGGTTTGACCCTCTATTTCGTGGAGATGGAGGGGGTTTTGAGGGAAATGGGGGTTGGGGATGTGATCTACGTGAAAAAAGGAAGGGAATGGCATTTTGAAAAGGGGGAAAACACGCCGGAGGTCGGTCGCCGGCGCCGGAGAAGGCGCCGGAACCCTACCGCTGCTTCGCCGGAGAATCGGGGAAGAAGGTGGGGTGTCGGGTCGGGTCTCGGGTCGGATCCGGGTCTGGTTCGGGCAGGTACGGGTTGCCCCTGCCACGTGTCAGCCATTGTTTTAAATTAAATGAATTTGAACCTTTTAGAAATTAAACCTTTGGATTTGAACCTTTTAAATTTGAACCTTAACCTGAACTTTCAGAAATTACGAATTGACCCCCCAACTGTTAGAAATTACACTTTGACCCACCTGATTAAATTATTAATAAAATATTAATTAAATTAATTAATTAATTAATTAATTAAATTAATTTAATTAATTAAATATTCAAAAATATCCCGGAGTCCAAATGGGACAAGTCATAGGTGTATTTTGACTATCTCGACTATTCCGAGACCAATGGTGAGGTCCGTTTTACGAGACGGGGTCCCGAAAAATAAAAGACCCGTAGTAACCCTTAAAATTACCAAAATGCCCCTAGATTGAAACACAGTCAAACGAACTTCGAATTAGGTAAACAAATAGTGGAATTTTATTATCTCGAACATTCCGGACTCAACCGTGGAGTCCGATTTGTGAAAAGAGGTCACGAAATGTGAGGACACGTGTGAAGTGCAAAATGACTGTTTTGCCCTTTTCAACACAGGTGTCCGAATTAAGTTCTACGAAAACCTAGACTTACTTTCTTAAACGTTCTAAAACCAATGGTAGGGTTTAATTTAGCAGAATAGAAACCTATGAATTTAAAGACATAAAATTTGATGAATAGCATACATTCAAACAACAATGGACTGAATTGTAATTTCTACTTTTAGGGACACTGACAGGACAGGAGGAGGCGATCTGATCTCCTACATTTTCGTCCGCCCGTTCAGTTACATATAGTGCTCGATCTTCTAGGGTTGATACCAACCCATCAGGTATGGTGTTTTGCTAGTGTTAGAAATGAAGTTAAGTTAGGAATATTTGTGAATGACTGAATGTCGTATGTGTTTATCTGTAATGTGTTTACCGTTTATTTGGAGTTGGTTGTTCACATGCTTACATGTTACTTGTATCTTATGAATATTTAGTGAATGATGAATGTGACTCACGACATGTGTATATGTTGATTTTACGAGATATGATTGCATGTGGAATCAGTTAGGTGATTTATATATTATTGTCTCGAGCATGCTATATTGTGGAAACCATGTATCATTGAGATTGCATTGGCATATTGGCATATGATGAATCCTTTGAGAACATGGCGTGGGTAAGCACGTGGTGCTTTGCATTATGAGGGTGTAGATCCTGTGGTGAAAAACCCAAAATTGGCCATTGCATTGGTACTCCGTAGCCATCGGGGAGTACCCGTAAACGAGACATGGGTGTGGCATAGAGTTGTGCATGGGTGTGTCACGCATACTATTCATATATACTACTGCGATGCTTAAATGTCATTTAGAAATAAATGTACACTTTGCACATGCCACGCCTTAGCTTTATTTCTGGCATTAGCACTTCATCATACCAGCAGTTGAGCTGACCCATTCGTGGGCAACATTTTTTCAGATGAGGACCCCCCAGCTGCTTGAGACCCAGTGATGCTTTGATAAGGGAAAACACTTGTTATATTTTGTCCATGAGACTTGTATATTGAAATGTAAGGGCTTAAGCCCGAATGACTCCTGAACGATGTATCTTATGTTATTTTATGTATGGATGATGATGGACGCATGTTTATTGAATTTAATTACTTTTGTCCTTTTATTTATTTTACTTTCTGTCTCGTTACTCGCGCCCCGGGTTCGTGGGAAATTCGGGGCGTGACAGTATAACCTTTTGCCACAAGATGCGCCTTATACCTGTCAATTGATCCATCTGCCTTGCGCTTTATCTTCAAGACCCACTTGTTTCTAATGGCCTTGCGCCCAACAAGAAGATCAACTAAATCCCAAACATGATTCTTATCCATGGTACTCATCTCTTCCTTCATAGCAATCATCCATTCATTACAAGCATGTGAAGATAGCGCTTCACTGAAAGAAGCAGGCTCATCTGAATCTAGTGAAATAGCCATAAGTGCATCCCTCTCAATCTCAAAACGACGACGAGGGATAACACCACGCTTACTCTTACGAACTTGACTCTCTTGAGAATCTAACTTAAAACTCCCACTGGATTAAAGATTACTTCTATCCTCATTGGCAATTTCAGGATGAGAAACCAATTCCCCACCATCGCCAAGAGAAGCTAGGTTATCTTCAAAATCTACTACTTCATAGAGTTCAAGGTTCGTTTTGGCTTCACCAATGCTCAAAAAATCATTCTCAATAAAATCCATATCGCGGGACTCAAACGTAGTCATTCCTCTATCAGGTTGCTTACCAAGCATCACATAGCCTTTCGAGCTTTCAGAGTAATGAATAAAAATATTCTTATTAGCTCTCGAGCCCAACTTCCCATACCGATGAGAAGCGTTGTGAACATAACCTGCCGACCCCCATGGTCGTAAATGCCCCAAATCTGGCTTCCGCCTATGCCAAAGCTCATAAGGGGTTTTTGGAACTGACTTGGAAGGCAGCAGTCAATAAAATATTCATAAGAATGTAGGCAACAGTCAATAAAGCATCCCCCTAAAAGCTGATCGGGAGGTTAGCTTGTGCCATCATTGATCTAACCATGTCTAATAATGTACGATTTCATTGCTCAGCAACACCATTTTGTTGCGGCGTTCCAAAAATCGTCAATTGCTTGCGTATCCCCTTTTTCTCACATAGTTCCTTAAACTGATCTGATAGATACTCGCGTCCACGGTCAGTGCGAAAGACCTTAAGTCTCCGCTCGATTTGATTCTCAACCTCAGCTAGAAAGCGTCTGAAGCAATCTAATTGTAATAACCCGAAATTTTTTTTTTTTTTTTTTTTTTTTTTTTTTTTTTTAAAATATATAAATTTCCATGGTTATTATTAATTGTTTTATTATCATTAACATTATTATTGTTAAATTCTTGATGCATATGTTATATATATATGCATGGTATATGTATGGTGTGTATGTATACATGTGTAGGGTGATATATGTGCATGAATATACATGGGTATATACATATATTTAACAGTGCATGTGTGCACTAGGTGAGGGGGCACCAGACCGTGAGGGAGTGTGTGTGTTTAGTGTGTGTTTGGTGTGTAGCTAGGGTGGATGTATAATTGATATATGTATATATAGGTGTATAGGCAGCTTTGCATTAAATGCAAAGCTGCATTTGGGGAGAAACAAGGGGCTGAACAGAAAGGGAGTCAGGTCAAGGAAGACTGCAAGTGGAGGAGGGATAGAGAGAGAAAGAGAGGAGAGAGAAAAAGGGTGTTGGTCTCGGTTGGAGGGGAAAGAAAGGAAAGAGGAGCAGAAGGCGAGAGAGAGAGGGCTGTGAAGAAAGAGAGGAAGCTCGGGGAGTGACCCAAGAGGAGAAAGGAAGAAGGGAAGAGCTGCATCAGGAAGAAATCCGAAACTGGGGTGAGTAGCTTAGATTCTGTTTTATTTTTTTTGAAGCACTATGTTTAAATCTAACCTTAGGGCCTTATAGCATATGAGATAGGAAACACACTGCAAAAAGAATCAATGAAAATGGTTAAGGGGAGAGGGAGAACTTCCCAATTACAGGTCTCGGCCATGGGGGTTGGACCTTATCATTTTATGTATAAAACTTCCTTAAAATGATCCTAAGATAATTCTACAAGGTGCAGAAACTCATTAGAGATGAGTAGGGGCCGAAACAGTTAGGGACCAAGCTCGAAATCATGAAAACATGGTTGGCCGGAGCTACGGTTTGGGGCTATTTCGTGAAAATCCAAGGGGCCGAACCAAAAACCAACTTTAAATATAAGATCCCCTTGAAAACATGAAGGAAACTGCAAAGAAAAAGGGGCAAAAATCGATCGGAATCCGGTCGCCGGCGCCGGAGAAGGCGCCGGAACCCTACTGGTTCACCGCCGGAAAGTCGGGGACGAAGGGGGGGCTGTTCTGGACCTGGGTCGGGTCGGTTCGGGTCGGGTCGGGCTTGGGCCGGTCCGCCCCTGCCACGTGTCACCCCCTTGTTTTAAATTAAAAGGAGAGTGGGAGTGTTTGGCAACGGATATAAGAAATTGAAATAGAAATTGAAATCAGAATAGGGATATCCTATCCCTGTTCTGTCGCTATACACTGCTTGGATATCCGAATATAGAATAGGGTTTTGCAAATTACAAAATTGCCCCTGAACTTTCTGAAAATTACCATTCTGTCCTGAACTTTCAGAAATTACCTTTTAACCCCCAAACTTTAGAGAAATTACAATTAGACCACCAGATTCAAATATTAATAAAATATTAATTTAATTAATTAATTAATAAATTAATTTAATTAATTAAATATTCTAAAATAATCCGGAGTCCAAATGGGACAAGTCATTAGTGTATTTTGACTATCTCGGCCATTCTGAGGTCAATGGAGAGGTCCGTTTTACGAGACGGGGTCCCAAAAAAATAAAAGACCCGTAGTAACATATAAAATTACCAAAATGCCCCTGAATTGAAACACAGTCAAACGAACTCCGAATTTAGTAAACAAATAGTGAAACTTTATTATCTCGAGCATTCCGGACTCGATCGTGGAGTCCGATTTGTGAAAAGAGGTCACAAAATGTAAGGACCCGTGTAAAGTGCAAAATGACTGTTTTGTCCTTTTGAACCCAGGTATCCGAATTGAACTCTACAAAAGCCTAAACTTATTTTCTTCGGTGTTCCGGACTCAATGGTAGAGTCTAATTTAGCAAAATAGAAACTTATGAATTAAAGACATAAAATTTGATGAATAGCATAATTCAAATAACAATGGACTGAATCCCTGTTATGATTTTAGGAACACGAGAGGGCAAGGAGAAGGTGATCTGACCTTCTGCATTCTCGCTGTGATTCTACCATACTTCGAGTGCCCCTTCTTGAGTTGAGATCGATTATCAGGTACGATATATTGTGCTAAGTAAGGAATAGAATTGAGATTAGGAATACTTGCTCTGCTGCATTGATTGTTCACATGTTTGCTTGAGTGTTCACATGCTTATGTGCTACGTGCTATCTTGTTAAGTTGTATGATGATCATAGGTATATCGCATGTGTTAGTGTGGTGTGTGAATTATGTGCTTTGAAGAACTGTAGATATTATGAATTGTGTACTTGAAAGCGTGATTTATGTATGAATGAGATGCATCATTGAGATTACATTATGACGTGATGAAATCAGAGCATATTGGCATAGTGTGATTCTTTGGACATGGCGTGGGTAAGCACTTGGTGCTTTGCATTATGAGGGTGCAGATCCTGTGGTGAAAAACCCAAAATCGGCCAATAGGTACTTGCCTGCCTGACGGATTCCGGACCGTGAAGCGAGACACACAAGGTACTCATGCCGACGGGGAAGGACCGTATCATGAGACATGGGTGGGCATAGAGTTGCATGGGTGTGTCACGCATACTACTTATATACTGTACATTGTTCATATCCTGTCATCATGATATCGAATGCCATATAGAAATAACTGTACACTTGCACATGCCACGACCTTGGTTTTGTCTCTTGCATTAGCATTATATTGTACCAGCATGTTGAGCTGACCCCTTTAGTGGGGCAATATTTCAGATGATGTCCCAGCAGTACGAGACGTGGAGATGATTTGACTAGGGATTGTGTTAGGCCCAAGGGGCGTTTGTTTTTGAATATTGTACAAGGGCATAAGCCCAAGACCTTATTTCATTTTACATGTTGTAAGCAAGTGGGCCAGACCTATGTATGTATCAGAACAGTGTACAGAATGTATGAGAATGTTGTTATCATCTTTTATTTCTTTATTATCTTATTTTCCTTTGTCTCGTTACTCGCGCCTCGGGTTCGCTGGAATTCGGGGCGTGACACTAATGCTTCATATCGGTGAGAAATCAAATAAACATAACCATATCGCGTAAAGTCATCTATAAAAGTAAGGAAAAAAGAGGCGCAATTGCATGCCTTCACATTCATTGGTCCGCAAATGTCTGAATGGACTAATTCTAGAGGATGAGTAGCTCTAGTAGCCTTTCCAAAAGGCTTACGACAACTCTTTCCAGCCAAACAAGACTCACATGTAGGTAGGCTTACTTTAGTGAGAGACCCCAATAGGCCTTCTCTAGCTAATCTAGCCATCCTTTCTTGTCCAATATGGCCAAGTCTAGCATGCCATTTAACAGAATCATCTATATAATCATCACATGCGAAACATACAGATGAAAAATTATAATCTAATACATCCAATTGATAAAGATTATTTAAAAAAAAACTATGTCCAAAACAATCACCATCCAAAAACATAACCATTTGTCTACCATCAATGCTGAAAGAAAAACCAAGTTCAACTAGTGTTGAAATAGAAACTAGATTAAATCGGACACTAGGTGCATAAAACACATCATGAAGAATCAGTGTACGCCCTGAGAGCAATCTCAGCTGATAAGCACCAACTCCAAGAACTTCTGCACTCGCACTGTTTCCCATAAAAATGCTTTGGCTACCTACTAGTGTCCGATGGTACTCCACGAAACCTACTCTTTCCTGTGCGACATGTTTGGTTGCTCCTGTATCCAATATCCACAAAGGAGATGAATAAGAAACTAATACATGCGAACAAACAAGTGAAAAAGAAGAGTACTGGTTAGTGGATACCTTCTTTGGCTTAGTGCAATCACGAGCAAAGTGTCCCAGCTTCTGACAGTTATAGCACTTCACTTTGGCCAAATTTCTTTTGCTGCCATGCTTGCCTCTTTGGCGCTTGGCTACTCTGTCTGCCTTTGGAGCCAAGTTATTTGCTCCGCCCTGCTTCTTCTTACCTCCTCGTCTCCTTTGATTAGGCCCACGGGCCTTTTCATAGCCACCTTGGGCGACAAGGACGGTAGAGCGATTCGCCTCTTGGCGCTCCGCCTCTAACTCCAAATGACGCGATATATCAACAAAATTTTTTATATTCTCATTATGGGTCAAAATTTGCTTCATTTGGTTCCATGTTTCTGGCAGGGAGTGAATAACTGCTAAGATCTGTTGCTCATCAGTAAGATCATTTCTAGCAGCCTTAAGATCACGAATCATGGCTGACATCACCCTTAAGTGCTCAACCATAATGTGCTTGGAATCCATCTTGTATCCCTCAAATTTGAGGGTCAAGGCACGTAGCCTTGTGGCAGTAGTTCCTCCAAAAGAAATTTTCAGCCTATTCCACATATCATAGGCTGTGGGAGAACTTTCAAACTCCCCAATAAGATCATTATGCATGCTGCTTAACATAGTAAAGCGCGCGCATCGATCTTTCTTTATCCAATCTTGGTAGACTTCCATGTTTCGACGGTGTTGGGCACTATTGCCCTCTTCAGGTGGGGTTATAACATTAGTCAAGGTCTCTAGAACCTCTTGCTCATTTATCAGGTATTGAATTTTCCTATGCCATATGTCATAGTTGGTACCATCAAGCTTTTCACCCTTTGTTAGGTCAGCAATCACATTCTTAGAGGCCATCTATATTCAATTTGCGCAATGTGACATTTAGCATACATTTTTATATTTTATTATTTTGCCACCAAAAACCCAATTAAAAATATTATTCTATATTTACATTATAAGATAGAAAATTTTGCTAGGCTCATAATCATATCTCATTTATGTAAAATAGAAGTATATTTTTAGCTGATTTCGAGCAAAATAAATTTAAATTAAAACTAATTTAATTCATCGACACAATAATAATAATTGCCAATATAAAATGGACTCCAATTGAGTCTAATTGGCATTCTAGTACAACATGCCAAAGAAAATTTCTGGATATATGAGTTTGCTACGAAAACACATCCCCTTACAAGGCTTCCCAAAAATTAATACATCATTTCTCAAAAAAAAAAAAAAAATGACTACATAGCTTGAATCAACCTACTACATCAATCTACTAGTACTAATTAAATAAATGAGGATGCTGCGCCAAAACTCATATATCTCAAAATTATCTTTGTAAATTTCAAACATCACAAAACACGTGTACTAGAATATCAATTCTATTAAGTACATCCAAACACAACATACATAACAATATAATGGGCTTTGTTGGATGACTTTACCACACCTCACTACAATGGGAGAGGGTATTTGAGTCTCACAATTAATGAGGATTAATATCAAATAAATAAAAATACAACAAGTAATTACCCACATGATAATTAATGCATAAATAATCTAATATGACCCAAAAAATATAATCCACACATAATACAATTGTTCCTAATTTTCATAGCCTTTCCAAGAATTTTTCATATTTAAAATAAATTTTCTGGAATTTTTTTACCAATTTTTGGGATAAAAAACTAATTTTTTTAAAGCCCCAAAAATATAAAAAATAGGTAAAAAATTCTCCAAAAAATAATTTTGACCCCCAACAGTACACTAAATACTGATTGTAATTTTAATCTCAAATATAGCTCCTGGAATTATTTTTTTTAAATATTTAAATAGATTTTTTGACACTTTTTGTAATAAAAATTAATTTAAACTAATTTCCAGAAGCTAAAAAATTACAAAAAATATATCACGGGGTCACAAATTCAGTGAGTGAAGCTCACTCTTCGGAGGTGTCAAAAATAGGCCCCGAAAGATGATGCATGTGCTCCCACGCACCCCGCCGAGAGTGGGGGTTGCATTTATCTGCAATTCATTTTCTTTAAAAATAAATTTTGGCCATGACTTGCTGTCATACTTTGGGACCTTATATCTCATTCATTTTTTGACGAAAAATTATGTTCTATATATTGTTGGAAAGATTTCGCGATAAGGAACAATTCGATATAAATTTCATGCATAATAATTAAGGTTTTATAGATCGTATTAAAACCCAAAAAATCATATTAAAGTTGTGTTTTCTTAAAAATTCAGAACTTTAAACTTAGATTTTTCTCTAACCCAACGGTTGATCGTCATGAAATTTTAAGGGCTACCTATTGGGAATATTTAGAACATATCCACCGTGGTGGATCGTTCAAAATGTATTCAAATAATTACTGTTCAAATAACAGTCTATTAAAACCCAAAAAATTCATGTGTTTTCTTAAAAAAAAAAAAACAGAACTTTAAACTCAGATCTCTCATTGATCCAACGGTGGATCATCATGAAATTTTAAGGACTATATTCTGGGGATATTAAGAACATATCCACCGGAGCGGATCGTTCAAAAGGTATTCTAATAATTACCGTTTAAAAAACAGTAAAGTAGATAAACCTTTTGATTCAAGTTATGCATGATCTAAATAATACTATTCATATATTCATGCATAATATCATCAAATTAGCGAACACAAGTAAAAAGGCTCGGATACCAATGAAGGAAATATATGTAAAAAAGGGTGTGAACCCGGTTACTTCTTTCAATCGGGTTCGCAGAAGCGGAAGATCTTTAGCTTGTGTTACGACTTTCTGATGACCACTGGATCGCCACGGATGGAACTCTCTCGTCAATAAAATGGCTACAATACGAGTCTTCTATGTCTTTCTACAATCTAAGTCCAGAGGCGTATATGGTAACCTCAAAAGAATCTCAGAGAGAACTTGGGAGCCAGGAGAGTTTCACGATAACCAAAATCTCTTTCCACACTTATCCCATAACTATATTGTAGGATAAATAGTTGTTTTGGTTCAAATCCAAAACTAACTAGATAATGATAAGAGTTTTAATCTTATCATAACTCTCATTCAAACTTTGTGGATGCCCCAATGGCTATGTGCTCGGGTCCAACCCGACCCAATATCCAACAACTATGATATCATTGTTTAGGTTCATGATCTTTAGGTTTTGATCTAGGTTAAGTATGGATAGGGTAGGTATCAAAAAAGTCATGTGCAATTTTGAATGTTACAGAAAATTGGTAATAAATTGGTATTGTTAATGATTGCAGGTTGAGATGGCACCACAAGGTCGAAGAGTTGGTAAGAATTTTATACAAACTATGATAGGTATAATATGAAACTAGAAAAATCATTTCATAAAATAGGGCAAGAACTTAATACAATGAATGAGACGTTCAGATGCCTTTAAACATGTTATTTGATAGTAGTGTAGCACAAAATTCTAGGTCGATTTTAAATATTTGGCTTGAAACCGTTATGTTTGAGAATCTTGATTTTTATTAAATTTTTTCTTTAATTTAATCAAAAGACGAAGGTCTTATTCAAGATAGCCCTTGCCATCTCTCACAACTAATATTTGTGTTCGCATCCCACTATAAATGTTGAACATTAAGGTCAGCTTTATATAATTGTAGGTTTAAAGCGATATAGTGACAACTATAAATGAGGATATTTTTTAATATTAATATAATTTTTTACTTTATTTTCTGTATATATTATATTTATTTTTCTTAGATAAAATTTTTTGTTTTCCAACAAAAGAGAAGTATATATTGAATGAAACTCTAATAATAAAGTTTTTACATAAATTTGTTTTATCTAAATAGTAATAATAAAATATTAGAGTAAAATATGAATAAAACACTACTAATAGAATTAAGCTTTTTGTGAGGCCTTTTTGTAGAGCTAGATTTTTATTAACATTAGACTTTTAATTTGATTATACTATAAATTCATAAAATTTGGGGCCTTTTGTAGAGTTAGACTTTTACTAATTTTAAACTTCTGATTTAATTGTATTATAGATACATAAAATTTGGGACCTTCTACTTAAGTGGGGTCTAAAGTGATTATTTTGTTGGTTTTATGGTTGAGCCGGCTCTGTTGGACATTAACTAATGTTAAAGAGGAGGCAAACTTTTTATTCACAATTCATAACAATATTTTATTTCCAATTTCGGCTAGAATTTTTCCCTTTAAGATTTTTCATTTAACCTTTAGTTTTCAAATTTCACATTTTTTTTAATTTACTTCCTCAAATATAAAAAATAAAGAAAAAAATGCCGAATCAATAACAAAATTAAATGTTCCCAAATTAATCATCCAATGTTTCTTCTTCATTGGCCAATTTGAGGAAAAAAATTCCAATTCAAATTAATGTACACTTTAAATTAAATTTCATAATAAAAATTAATGATTATAAACCATAGTCTAGAGATAAAACCCGCCTTCAATTAAAGAAGATTTGAACAAGAGCCTTCTAGAGTGGATATTTTTGGATCTGTTTGTTGAAAAAATGGGTTTTCGAGCATTATGATTAGCTATCTTTGAGCTAGAATTAAAGTGGGTCCCACAAATTAATTTTAGTGGGTCCACATGAGAATGTGTTCTCCTCCATGAGGAGATTATTATACATTGGGTTGCTCAAAACCATTAAGGAGTGAATGAGAAATTACCTCCAAACATCACAAGTTTTTTGCATTCAGTGTTTGTGTTTGAGAGAGAGTAAACCACTGCTGGTTCGACAGACTCACAGATTAAAGTGTTGCTTCTGTGAGATTCAGATCATTGTATCCTAATAGGCAAATGTCCAAGATCGTGAGCACCATTGCGAGGATGAAATTTGTCTTAAGGACATAGTGACAATCACTAGCCTTGATCTAATTCAGTTTCTATAAGTGTCTTAGTATTGTTTCCATTACTGTTTTATCATACTGTAATTCTGTTTTGGTTTTCTATTTTTGATTCTGGTTAGGAAAAACATACTGCTTTAATTTTATTATCATATTATAATCCAATTTCTTTTCATGTTTTCTTTTCTGAAAGTTCTTGTTTTGTTTTTCCTGTCAATATATATATATATATATAATACATTATGTTTCAAACTATTTTATATATTTATATATACTGGGATTTACAACCTTAAGATAGATTTCCATTATATCTTTTATATATATATATATATATATATTAGTTTATATGTTGCAATATCTCATACTGCTAAAACAATGGGAAAAAAATTAGAACTGAGAAGAGAAGAAGAAGGAAAAAAAATTATTATTTCTGTTTAGTACAAAAATTAACTTCTTTATTTATTTAATTAAATTGAAGATTGCTTCATTTATTAATTCAGTTATTGTAAGTATTTTATACTGTCAAAATTTTTAGAACTTGGAAAAATATAGAAATTAAAGTTCCACTTATATTTCTGTTCATTGAGAAGAAAAAAATTATATTTCTGTTTAGTATAGAAATTTATTTCCTTAGTTCATTTAATTAAATTGAAGATTGTTTTTTTTTTTTTTTTAGTAATATGTTTTAATTACAGATTCTTGGTTATTGATTGGAATATATATATATATATATATATTTGTGAAAAAATTTCAGTTTTCTTAAATGGCAACTAATCCTCCTCCTGCCCCAACCGTTACGGCGGTGCCTTCTCCTACACCTGCTATGGCACCAATGACTGTGAGTCATGGAGAAAGGCCAGAGAAGTTCAATGGCACTGGTTTTAAAAGGTGGCAATAGAAGATGTTATTCTATTTGACTACCCTGAACTTGGCTCGATTCATTCAAGAAGATGCTTTTGTTTTGAGGGAAAATGAGACGGATAGGCAAGTGGTTGCCGCCGTGGAGGCATGGAAGCATGCGAATTTCCTATGCCGGAATTACGTCCTCATCGGTTTAGACAACACATTATATAATGTGTATTGCACCATCAAGACTACAAGGGAATTATGGGATTCACTTGACAAGAAGTACAAAACGGAAGATGCTGGTATGAAAAAATTTGTCGTTGGTAGATTCCTCGATTATAAGATGGTGGATTCTAAGACCGTGATCAATCAAGTTCAAGATTTGCAAGTCATCCTACATGAGATTCATGCAAAGGGAATGTCTTTGAGTGAATCATTCCAAGTGGCTGCAATTATTGAAAAATTTCCACTATTATGGAAGGAATTCAAGAATTACCTTAAGCACAAACGCAAGAAGATGAAACTTGAAGACTTGATTATCCGACTGAGGATAGAGGAAGATAACTGTGCTTTCGAAAAAAGATAGAAAAGATGGTCATGGAATCCAAGGCCAATGTTGTGGAACAAGGACAAAACTCTCAGAATAAGAAGAGGAAACACAATGGTAATGGTCCCAAACAAGGTCCCACTAAAAAGTTTCAAGGAAAGTGCTATGTATGCAACAAACAAGGGCACCGTGCTAAGGACTATCACAGTCGCAAGGACCAAGGAAATCCAAGCAAGAGATGTTCTCAAGCCAATATAACCCAAGTGGACAACCTTTCTAAAGATGTCTCAAAAATGAACCTCTCAGCAGTGGTATCCGAGGTGAACCTGATTGGCAGCAATAACAAGAAATGATGGGTGGACACTGGAGCTACTCACCATGTTTGCTTAAACAGGAAGATGTTCTTATCATATCATAGCATAGATAATGGAGAATAACTCTTTATCGGCAACTCTTTTTCTTCTAAGGTTGAAGGCCAAGGGAAGGTGGTATTGAAGATGACTTCAGGCAAGAAGCTTACTCTCAATGATGTGTTGCATGTGCCAGAAATTTGAAAGAATCTAGTGTCTGGATCATTGTTGAGTAAGAAGGGCTTTAAATTAGTCTTTGTATCTGACAAGTTTATCCTTACCAAAAATGGGATGTATGTAGGGAAGGGGTATATGAGCAATGGACTCTTCAAAATGAAGTAATGACCATTGTACCTCTGATTAAAAATAATAATAATAAGAACACATCTTCTACTTATATGCTTGAGTTTTATAATGTATGGCATGGTAGACCAGGATTTGTTAATTATGATACATTCTGTAGATTAATTAATATGGAATGTTTGCCTAAATTTGAAATAGATCTAAATTATAAATGTGAGATTTGTGTGGAATCTAAACTTACAAGAACTTTTTTTCAATCAATTGAAAGAAATAGTGAACCTCTAGAATTAATATATTCAAATATTTATGGTTTGAAATTTATTCAAACTAGAGGTTGTAAGAAATATTTTCTTATATTCATTGATAATTGCACAAGATATTGTTATGATTACTTATTGAGAAATAAAGATGAGGCATTGGAAATGTTTAAACATTTCAAAAAAATGGTTGAGAACCAACTTGATAGAAAAATCAAGGTGATAAGAAGTGATAGAGGTGGTGAATATGAAGCATCTTTTGGTGAGTTTTGCTCACAACATGGTATTATACACCAAACAACTGCACCTTACTCACCACAACAAAATGGTATTGCTGAACGAAAAAATAAAACATTAAAAGAAATGATGAATGTATTATTATTAAGTTCTAGACTACCTCGGAATTTGTGGGGGGGAGAGCAATCCTCTCTGTAAATTATATTCTCAATCGAATACCTCAAAATAAAACCAATAAATCCCTTTATGAGTTGTGGAAACATCGAAGACTTCTTACAAATACTTAAAAGTATGAGGGTCCTTGGCTAAAGTGGTGGTACCCATACCTAAAAAGGTTAAAATAAGATCATAGACAGTTGATTGTATTTTTATTGGGTATGCTCATAATAGTAGTGCATATCGCTTTCTAATTCATAAATCAGAAATTCTTGATATGTATGTCAATACTATTATTGAGTCAATGAATGCATCGTTCTTTGAACATGTATTTCCTTACAAATCGATAGAGGAGTCGAGTTCAATTAAAAGAACTCATGATATTGGATTAAGCAGTAGTCAAGACCAACAAGATGATGATGAACCTAGACGCAACAAAAGAGCTAGAACATCAAAATCTTTTGGTCCAAATTTTCTAACATATTTGTTAGAAGATGAGCCTCAAAGCTTTAAAGAAGCAATGTCGAGCCCTGAAGCTCTATATTAGAAAGAGGCTATAAACGATAAAGTAGAATCCATTCTGTAAAATCATACGTGGAAACTAGTGGATCTTCCACCAGGTTCAAAACCTCTTGGATATAAATGAATATTCAAGAAGAAAATGAAAACAGATGGATCTATTGATAAATACAAGCCTAGACTTGTTATCGAAGGATACAAGCAAAAGGAAGGCTTGGAATATTTTGATACATATTCACCTATTACAAGAATATCATCCATTCGAATGTTAATAGCTATTGCAGCTATACACAATCTTGAAATACATCAAATGGATGTAAAGACAGCTTTCTTAAATAGTGAATTAGATGAAGAAATATACATGAAACAACCCGAAGGGTTTATTGTTCCAAGTCAAGAAAAGAAAGTATGTCGGCTTGTTAAATCTCTTTATAAATTAAAACAAGTACCGAAGCAGTGGTATGAGAAGTTTGACAGTGTAATGATGTCAAATGGGTTCAAAATTAATGAATATGACAAATATGTATATGTCAAGAACACCGAACATGGTTTTGTCATTATTTGTCTCTATGTTGATGATATGCTCATTATGGGTAGTAATAATGAAGTCATTAAAGCTATCAAGAAAATGTTAAATAATAAGTTTGACATGAATGACTTAGGTGTTGCCGATGTTATACTTGGGATAAAGATCTCTAGAACATCAAATGGACTATCTCAATCACATTAGATTGAGAAAATTCTCAAGAAATTTAAATAAGATAATAACAGTCCAATGAGAACACCTGTAGATGTAAATCTACATTTATCCAAGAATAATGATAAAAGCATATCAAAACTAGAATATGCACAAATAATTGGCAGCCTAATGTATGTCATGAATTGTACCCGTCCAGACATAAATTTCGTTGTCAACAAATTGAGTAGATATACAAGTAATCCAAGTTTGGACCATTGGAAGGCAATAGTTAGGGTTTTGAGGTATCTAAAATACACCCAAAATTATGGATTGCACTACTCAAAATAGCCAGCAATACTTGAAGGATGCTGTGATGCAAATTGGATATCCGATACCAAAGGCTCAAAGTCCACAAGTGGTTATTTGTTTACGCCTGGTGGTGGAGAGGTATCATGAATATCTTCTAAAAAAACATGCATTACCAGATCCACAATGGAATATGAGTTTATTGCACTTGATGAAGCTAGTGAAGAAGCTGAGTGGCTTCGTCACTTCTTAGAAGATATTCCAATGTGGCTAAAACCTGTGCTCGCTATCTGTATTCATTACGATAGTCAATCCACGATTGGTAGGGCATAGAGTCATATGTGTAATGGTAAGTCTCGACATATTCGTCGAAGACATAATACCATGAAACAACTTCTCTGTAATGGTATTATGAACATTGAATACATAAGGTCAAAAGATAACATTACGGATCCGTTAACCAAAGGTTTGACTAGAGAGCAAGTGAATAAATCATCGAGGAAAATGGGTTTAAAGCCTATGCACTAAGAGCCACCATAATGGCAACCCAACCTAGCTGATTGGAGATCCCAAGATCTAGGTTCAAAGGGATAACCAAATTATGTGAAACTCATTAAAAGATCACTATGAAGATAAAATCTTCTACCCATTCCTATGATAAGAATAGTGATGCTTGTAGCATTGAAAATGATAACCTAAGCTTCTAATGATTCTTATACCTTGTTAATATACAAGTGGGGTATAGCAGGATACTCTTAATAAGAAATCACCTATGTGAGTGTGAACTGAGTCGGTTCTATAAGAATGATAAAGGCTAAATTTTCTAGGAGCACTCATGAAACCAAAAATTGTTTAGGGCCAAAATGAACGCAATTCTGAGAACCAACTGTGTCAGGAAAGATTTTGAGTGAATGTTGTTATCTTGGTTTGCACAAACGATTGAACAATTCAAGACATCATGTTCACTGATCAATCAGTAACCCCAATAGCATTTCATAAGGGAAGGTTCAAGGCCACAAGCTACCTTCCTCTATACAGGAAATTTCCAACTAAACTCTCTCTTAATTAGTGTCTGCATGTCATTTGCATTACTTTTAGTTAATTTCATTCATGTGGGGGATTGTTGGAAAAATGGATTTTTGAGCATTATAATTAGCTATCTTTGAGCTAAAATTAAAGTGGGTCGCATAAATTAATTTTAGTGGGTCCACATGGGGATGTGTTCTCCTCCATGAGGAGATTAAGATTATACATTTGGTTGCTCAAAACCATTAAGAAGTGTATGAGAAATTGCCTCTAAACATCACCACTTGGAAATGGTAACAAAAGCTTGTGTCCCACATAGGATGGGTGCAAGGCTTTTAAAGATTATATATACACATACCTTGGACGAGGGTTTGGGCCCCAAGGGGTACCCAAGTTTTGTACATGGGGGAAGACCTAAGAAAATACTTGGACCACCATACTCGCGCGTGCGTTGTCGCCGCCCGGCCCTGCACCGAATCTAATCAGGCCGGGTTTGGTTGGGCTCGGGCTTGGGCTTGGTCCGTCATATATATATATATATATATATATATATATATATATCTTTTTGGATAAAATTAATTTAAATAATTTTCCATTAAACGCTGTCATTTTGTTGCTGTTAAAAAACAATTCAAAATGCTGCCGTTTAGTTACTAGATTAATTCAAACCAAAAATGTCACCGTTCTACGAGTACATTTTTTGGTTTTGGTTTAAATCTAAAACGACGTCTTTTTGCGATTGTGTTGGTTTGAATTTTGACTGAACAGTCGTCTTCTTTATGGGTGCGCCTGTGTTTGTTCACCATGAACAGACACAATTGAACCTTTATGACTGTACCAAACAGCCATGAAGAGGCCTATAAATATACATACATTCACGCATTTATTTTTCACAAGTTTTTTGCATTCAGTGTTTGTGTTTGAGAGAGATTAAACCACTGCTGGTTCGACAGACTCACAAATTGAAGTGCTGCTTTTGTGAGATTCGTATCATTATATCCTGCGAGGCGAACGCCCAAGATCGTGAGCACCATTGCTATGATGAAATTTGTCTTAAGGACATAGTGACAATCACTAGCCTTGATCTAATCCAGTTTCTGTAAGTGTCTCAATATTGTTTCCATAACTGTTTTATCATACTGTAATTCAGTTTTAGTTTTCTATTTTCAATTCTGGTTAGGAAAAACATAC
This sequence comes from Nyssa sinensis, assembly GCA_008638375.1. Taxonomy (NCBI): domain Eukaryota; kingdom Viridiplantae; phylum Streptophyta; class Magnoliopsida; order Cornales; family Nyssaceae; genus Nyssa; species Nyssa sinensis. Next base: position 20,152,505 of record CM018039.1, on the reverse strand, counting down.
TACTTTGATTCTATTATCATACTGTAATCTAGTTTCTTTTTTGGTTTTCTTTTCTAAAAGTTCCTGTTTTTTTTTTTTTTCCTATCAATATATATATATATATATATATATATATAATACATTTTGTTTCAAACTATTTTATATATTTATATATACTAGGATTTACACAATTTGTTGTGCTTTGAATTGATATCTCTTTTTGTATACACTTCCACCATTGAAGATGATGAGGTGATCATAAAAAAGACACTATTATTTGATATATTTGTTATAATTAATTATAATCTTAAATTCTAATTAGGTTACTAAACTCAATGAATGTGATCTTAGGAAATTTTTCTTGTTTACAATAATAAGATTTAACTTATTATTTCTTAACAATCTTGGATGTCGATGACAAATAACAATTAGATAAAAGGCAAAAATATAAAACTTTTATAAAAATTTACATTTATTTTATTATTCATAAATACAAGTGTGGCCATATGTTAAATCATGTAACGTTTATTCATTTGTTTCGTTTTCTTTTTCCCTTTCTTTACACTCTTCCTTGTTTTACATGAATCAAGCACTCAAGTCTTTAACAAAATGGCATTTTACAATTTTGAGTCATGTAGAAGGATTGAAACGGTTTGGCATTTCTATGGACGATTCTGCATTCTTAATAGAATTGCATTCAAAGATTAGTTTTGTTAGAAGAAGAAAGACAGAGAAGAGAGAAGGGGAAAACTCCAAATGATTATATTGTATTAGCTGGCTTGATTAATAATCTACATAAGGGACCTTCTTATATAGGAGGGTATATGAGAGTCTTAAAAGAAAAAAAAAAAAAAAACCAAATAAGTGTTGGTTGGGTCCCTTGGTGTGAAACAAACCTAGAGGGTGAGGGGGTTAAATAGGTTATACTAAATTTTTTGATTCTTTCAAATTTTCAATCATAACACTAACAATTACTAAGATGGCATAATATGTGAATTGTAAATTTAATCAATAGTCAACAATTATGTACAATTTAATCTAAAGCTCAATCCATCCAACATAGTAATTATGTAGTGTTTAACATACAAACCATTCAACACAAGCCTAATTGATCCACTAATCCAATTCCAGTGTCAATTTCACAATTCAAGAAGAAATTAGATTATGTGATCAATTTTTAATTCCACAATTCAATTTACTATCTAATTTTCTCAATTGAGATTTTTAATTATTCAATTGACTTTTAAATTTCATAATTCATCAAAACCTAAATTTCAATTAAGTGGAAGCATTTAATTCTAGCAAATTTGAAATTGTAAAGTGTGAAGAGTAAGAGAATTTACAAACTGAAGTAATGATGAAGAAACCACCATGGAAAACTATCCATGGAGTAAAACTCTAGAGCCGGCCATACTCATGAAAGAGTCCACTATGAGTGAGATTGAATTACAACATGATAAAGACTTGGACTTAGTCCCTTAAGCCCCGTTCAACTTTTTCACGTCTTCAATCTACTTTAAATCTACAAACTTCCTCCATAGCTAGAATCTTCATACAACCGGACGATCCTCATGGTCTCAGAATCCTCTGATCGGCGCACTTTACAATTACAATTTCTTGCAACCTCGGTATCTGAATCCTCAAGATTGAACTCCAAACTCTTTAATGATGAATTGAAATGGAATTGAGGCTCTTTGAATTGACTTGGATCATGTGATATGATCAAAATCAATGAATGATAAAGTAAAGATGTATATGATTTCCAAGTATGAAAGTGCACTCATGAAAGCTCTAAGGTCTCTCAATTGTATAACTCTCATAATTTGAACTCTCTCTTACTTTATTCTCACTCATCTCCAATTTAATTTTCGTGAATATATATCTTATAGAGATGGATCTCAAAAAAGGCTTAAAAATAGAAAAATGTTTCTATGTCGCACAGTGTTCGTTTGAACGAGCATTATTCATTCAAATGACCAAGGAATGAATATCAAATCAGCAAATATGGAGATTGTAGCTCTTTGTTTGATGTAGTCCTTTCGAACGAGCAAGAACGAAAAAGAATGAGCCTCTCAATTGTTCGTTTGCATGAGCCACTTGGTTTATTCTAACGAGTAACGTCAAAGAGTTGCTCATCCTTTGTTTGCCTTATGAACTCAATTTTCTAAATGTTTTGAAATATATATTATTGAAAAAATTATTTCACAAGCACAAGTCAACTACACACATGATGATATGATGACTACTATATGCAATGCATGAAATGTTTGGGTGTGTAAGATCCAAATCAAAACAAAAGTCCAAAATACCAAAAATACCTTTCTCAACCCAAGTTGATTGGTAAATGTGTACGACAATGAAGTTGGGACCGTCTTGGAGTAGAATGGGACGTTGAGTTACGTTAAGCCTAGGAATAATGTAATTATGACAATCAAAGCTCGTATTGTCAAACTAGATTTTTCAATTACAATGTCACAACTCGAAATCCACCATGTGCGGATTAGGGGCCAGTAACCGACATTGTCACTCAAACAGGCCGTACAAAATTAAACAAATTGCACCAAAGAGTGATAAAAAAAAATTTTCTTTTATGTGTCAAGTGTGGAAGCTATATATATGCAACTCATTTGATAACAAATCAAACTTTAACAATCATCAATCAGATTATCTTCTAAGTATAAATTTCGATCACCATTAATCACCATTCATACCTAATAGTATCTTTCAGTATTACTAAGTCACAATGTTTATATTGGTATCATCCTTATATGATCATTTAGGATTAAGTCTTAGAGCCGTGCATCATCAATGTTGCTCACAACACATCACTAGCTCCATCAGTCACCATCACTACCTTTCTTCCACATTGTGTTACCTAAATATCTTTGGATAAATCCATGTGAAATTCACTAAGCTCATAAGTAATTCCTGTAACCTATCACAGGTTTTGCAAAGGTAAGGTTTTGCACCAAATACCATGAGCACCAAATTTCTTCAAATAGATAACATATATACAAGAATATCTTAAAACATATTTTCAAAATGGATCATGTATAAAAAATACTGAAGGTTCAAACGGATATAATACATGCATTTTTAAAACACGTTGTTTCTAATAGTACAGTTCGAATATCAAAACACAAAGCAGATGATGACGAGTTGTTCACAAAACGTATAATAACACATATATTTCTTAAAACATGGTTCAAATAATTAATGTGGGATGTATAACATGACATCGAATAACAAATGCACACGAGATGATACTCCTAAAATCTTATTACAAATAATGGATAACACGAGACGAATGACAGACACATATTACACACATCGAGGAATCATGTATTGAGTCGAAGCACTACGTGGGTAAGTCTCATCAACAGTCGGAGCGCCACATGGGTAAACCTCGTGTAGACACAAGAATCGAGTTAGAGCACCATGTGGGTCAGTCTCATCACTAGAGTCGAAGCGCCACATAGGTAGGCCTCGGATAGACGCAAGAGTTAAATTACACATTGACTTAGAATGCCATGTGGGTAGGTCTCATTACAGGAGTTAGAGCACCATATGGGTAGGTCTCACACAAACACATGATCAGATTAAAACAAGTACGATTCGGGTTATAAAGTCAAAATTGGTCCACACAAATCATTTTTCTCATTAAAAGGAGTGCCATAGTTTATAAACATTTTTTGCTAAAGAATTTAGTAAGGATTCAAGGACACAACATCTTTCAAATTAGTACATAAGAATGTTATTTCAAGATATAGTCATGAAGATCATAGCTCTCATATATTTCATAAAGTGTAGAATAGAAATTTTGAGTAAATATAGAAATTCACAAGGTATACATTTGGAAGCAGGATGTAAAATCCACTAATTCAAGATACCGAGTCACTCACAAAATATATTAAGCATTTCAAACAAGAGATAAAATACTTAAGCATTTTTTAAATAGGAGATAAAACACCATTGATTCAGGATGTCGGATTACACACATTGGGTTTTTAGCATTGCATTCCCATACTAGTACCATAGTAGTTATCCTATAGCCTTGTTTCATTTTTTTATCATTTTGGTGATCTTATAATCACGGATCAAAAATACGTTGCATATTGAATTAGTATTCATTCTAATTTCAAACAACTTTATTTAGCGTTTCAAGTTCTTTTGAACGTAGTCTAGTTGATTAAGAGGTCTTCAAATTCCCAATTTAGTGTTCCTGATACTTTATAGCTTATTTGGCCCTTCAAAGGCATAATAGTAATTTATATTTTAACGTCTCATATTTCTCCGTACACAATTTATGTATTCAGACTTCATTTTTGAGTCCAAATAGTCTTTATAATATTTACCTGGACCTTTTAATTTTCATCTATACATTTCTAGTAACTTCATTAAGTCTTAAAGACGTATTCGTCATTTTTTAATTTATTACTAGGTCTTATTTTTTTCAAAAGGATGTCACTGTCAAGTCTGGAATACAGGATATAATTAATTTAGGTTTTTTCAGATCTAAATTTGCATATCTATAGCTTATGTTAAGCCTAAGGGCATTTTCGTAATCTTACACTTTCACATGTCACATTTTTCGATACTTTGTTTGCTAAGATGGATTCCACCTGTTGCGTCCGAAATGTCAAAGAAAGTCAGAATATGCCATCCCTAACATTTAACTGGCTTTTGGATTACTAAGGGCAAAATGATAATTTTTACAATTTACATGTCTTAATTTTTGGGATTCCATCTCGTAAAACAGACCTCTCCATTGGGTCTAGAATGTAGAGAGTAACTGTATCACCCTCGTTTTAACATCAATTTGACGAGTATTGGGTGAAAACAGGATGCATGATGGTGTGGCTGTGTGTGTAGGGTGGAGGTAATCCTGAAGGGTCCTAGTGAGTTTATTCTCGTGTTCACTCATATTTTCAGAATTATTAGAATTATCAAACAAAAAATTAGAAAAAATAGAAAAATTAGACTCTGAATCTTACTCTAACACAGGCCTATAAGCAAATCGACCTAATGCGTCCCTATACCTATTATGCATGCAAGATGACAACAATAAAAAAATAAATAATAAAATAATAAAAATAAAAATAAAATAAAATAAAATAAAATAATAATGCAGCAAGTAAAAAGAAGGAAACGAAATTACCGCCTTTACAAACTACTGGAAAAAAAAAACTATCTTCTGAGTCTTCTACCGTCTCCCCGGCAACGGCGCCAAAATTTGATTACGTCCAAAGAATAACGCGGTAGTTGTAATGTAGCTTTGAGGTGTCGATTCTAAAAGGAGACAAATTTAAAAGAATAACAGACAGAATTTCTGAAATTAAAGAAAAATATTAAACGTTTTACGAGAAAATAAAAATATAAAAAGTGATTTAAAAATGCAAATTAAAATTTAAACAATGTGATTAATGGATAAAGTACTCAAATTTAACGAACAGTAGAGCTTCGGGAATCCCTTGCACATATTCAATATTTTAATTATTTTTAATTCACTGATAACTCAATTGAGAATTTAAATTTTAAAAATCTAAATTGGAAGATATAAAATTATGAACCAAAAATAAACTGAAAGTAACCCTTTGAAAAATCATTCATCATTTTTAGATCACTCAAGTTATTATTCACATTAAGAAAACCCAACGACGAAAATATACCCAACGTGTAATATTGCAGCAAAGAGTTGAATCAATATAAATAATTAATTGTTTCAAAAATAATCAAAACATTAATCCATTAAAAAGAAAAAACATAACTGAATCTATAAACAAACTGAACCCTTTAATTATTCGGAAAAAAAACTCAACAATAAATTAAGAATGAAAACTAAAAAATTTAATAAATGAAAACTACGTACATGAATCAAAAATAAATTAAAATAATTATCTAGTGTGCAAATTTATTCTTAACCTCACTTAAAAATTTAGTTATCCATGCACAAAATGAATAACATAAATTTTATAAAAAAATAATCTATCCATGGAGTAACTCGCGGCTTATTTTCATCTCTGCGCCGCAGCTCTGGTTCCTTTCTATTTTTCAATCAGCCGTAGGACTCCCCTTCTATTTAGGTTTTATTTCCTTTTTATATTCAGCCGTGTAAGCCCCTTCAAAACAGCCGCTTCACCGCACATAAAAACGAGTTCTGGGCCCCGCTGCACTGCGCCTTGGCGCCTTCACAGCCGCACGCTAAAGCCTAGCGCCTGGGCCCTTTTGATTCAGCCCGCTTGCGTCAGCGCCATACCAGCCCTCATTCACTTTGCGCCTCTGTTCAATCAGCGCCCAAACCGCACCAAATGAGCCTCAGGCCCATTCGCACATCGAGGCCCAAGCGCGCGTCACTTTGATTCTTTTTTTTCAGAACCCAAGGCGCGCGTCACTTTCCCACACAGCGCCTGACAAGCCTTCCCTCACGCCCTAATTCGGCTTCAGCCGCACTATTTTTTTCTGTTCTCTTCGATGCAGGGCCTTTGACTTCCTTTCTTTTTTTTATTTTATTTTCTTCTGCTTTGCTTTTTGCTTTGTTTCACGCCAAGTCCAACGCGCCACAGCTGCTCCTAACTTTTTTCTGAAATAAAATGTAATTAATGACAATAGAACTTAAAATTAGTTAAAAAATATTTTAAAAATATTAAGTGTAAAATACAATTATCAATTATTTCTCATTAATAAATAATGTAATATTTGTGATTTAAAATATTATAAAATGATGCTCACATATATTTCACTGTGAATAGAAATTAAATTAAATAATATCCATTACATCCCAACATTCTTATTCACATTTTTAATAATTTTAATCTAATAATAGGATCTTTAGAGTGCATTTATAAGATCTCATCAGTTTCTTATATAAAACACAACAATATCCAATTTATATTAAAAATAACATAGCACTAATCTTGTCACGCCCTGAATCCCAGCGAACCCGAGGCGCGAGTAACGAGACAATAAATAAAATAAAATAAAGGACAACTTAAGCAATTTTAACTAAACATGCATCCGATTCCATTAATACATATAAAAACATAATGTACATCCCACCATCTCAATGTTCACAGGTCATCCGGTCTCAAGTCCTTACATCACAAAACATAAGTTCTATAGGCCAAAAATAAACCAAGTGCTTAATCCTATCAAGTGTCATTCAGTTTCAAGTAGCTGGAGCATCCTCATCTAAAATGTTTGTGCCACGAATGGGTCAGCTCAACTACTGGTACAATATAATGCTAATGCAAGAAACAAAATTAATGATGTGGCATGTGCAAGTGTACATTTATTTCTATATGCCTACCTAATCATTCATATGATGTAATGACAATATTCACAACGCATCAAATACAAACTCAATACCACATTCATGAATTCATTAATACAATGTTATGAAAATATGCATGACGCACCCATGCAGCTCTATGCCACCCTATGTCTCGTCTTACGGTCCTTCCTCGATAGCCCGAGTACTAATATATGTCTCGCTTCACGGTCCGGAACCCATCAGGCATGCGAGTACCTAATGACCGATTTTGAGTTTTTCACCACAGGATTTGCACCCTCATAATGCACAGCACTATGTGCTCAACTCACACCATGTCTAAGGAATCACACTATGCCAACATGCTCTGATTCTATCATGCCATAATGTAATCTCAATAATGCATCTCAGCCATACATGAAGCATGTTTTAAATCGCGCATTTCATAGTCTTAACAATTCTCAAAGAATACAATCCATACATTATATTAATACATGCGATATACACATAATCATAATCCACATTATCACCCAACCTTCAGCAAGATAGCATGAAGCACATAAACATGTGAATAATCAAACAAACATGTGAATCATCAAATCAACATGGTAGTTATTCATAAACTTAATTCTATTTCTTACTTAGCACAATATATCGTACCTGATGGTCAATCTCAATCTCAAAACGTGTACTCGTAGTATAGCAAAACCACAGTATGAACACAGAAGGTCAGACCACCTTCTCCTTGCCTTTTTGTTTCCCTAAAATCATAACATGTGACTTAGTCCATTTGTTACCTGAATTATACTATTCATCAAATTTTATGCCCTTATTTTATAAGTTTCTATTTTATCAAATTAAACTCTACTATTGAGTCCGGGACGTCAAAGAAAATAAATTTAGGCTTTTGTGGAATTCAATTCGGACATCTGAGCTTAAAAGGGTAAAATGGTCATTTTGTACTTTTTACAAGCCCTTACGTCCCGAGAGCTCTTCTCATAAATCGGACTCCATGGTTGAGTCCGGAATGCTCGAAATAATAAAGTTTCACTATTTGTTTACTTAATTTGGAGTTCGTTTGACTGTATTTCAACTCAGGGGTATTTTGGTAATTTAAATGTCATTACGAGTCTTTTATTTTTTTTGGGATCCCATTTTGTAAAATGGACCTCACCATTGGTCTCGGAATGGTCGAGATAGTCAAAATACACTAATGACTTGTCCCATTTGGACTTCGGATTATTTTTGGAATATTTAAATAATTAAATTGATTAATTAATTAATTAATTAAATTAATATTTTATTCTGGGGTCAGTTTATAAATTCCAAAATTTCTGGGTCAGAATACAATTATTTAAAAGTTCTGAGTCAAAGTTAGTTTCCAAAAAGTCTAGGGTCAAATTTGTAATTTTTCAAATTTCCTATTCTTAATTCGATTAGCCAAACAAGGATTACTCCAGAACAGGGATAAGATATCCCTGTTCCCGTTTCAATTTCAATTTTCAATTTCTTACACCCGTAGCCAAACAGCCCCTAACCCATTTTAATTTAAAACCTAGAGGCGACACGTGGCAGGGGCGGGTCGGTCTTGGCCCGACCCGAACCCGAGACCCGAACCCGAACAGTGTCGTCCCCCCGTTTTTTCAGCGACGGCGGCCGGAATCTGCAAAAAATCAAGTTTTTTTTAAACTTGATTTTCTTGGTGTTTTCGAAGCCGTTTTCGATCCTAAATCATCCTAAAACACTTTTAAAGCATTTTAACACTGTTTTGAGCCCTCCAATTCAACAAAACAGTCCCGTTTTCTTCACTACCAGTTTCTCCGACCAACTGGTTATTTCAAATTTTCATGGCTATTCCCCTACTGTTTTGAGCCCTTTCTTTCTCAAATTAATTTTCTGCATTTTATAGGGTTCGTTTCCTACCATTTAAATCAAGTTCAACACATAAAATATCAAACCCATTCCCCATAGCCGTGACCTGCAACTCACTTTCTCTACCTTATTTCTCACCCATTTTGTTTGGTTTCTTTTGTATTATTTTCTATGTTTCATGTGGATTTAGACCCTACAATTCAAATTAACTATCATGCAAGAAAAATGAACAAAACAGATTATGGACATAGAGATTTCTAAAGAGAGAAAATAATGGGTTGGGTTGTTTACCTCTACAAGGGTGTCTCTTCTCTCCCTCCTTAGTGTGCTTCTGACTCCTTAACCTCACAGCCCTTCACCTTGCTTCCTCTTCCAACCAGATCTGCACACACATATCACACTCTCTCTTTCTCTTCACTTTCTCTCTCTATCTCTCTCTCTCTCTAAATCTCACGACAGGTCTGCCTTTCTCAACTCCCACTACACACATATACATACAGATCATCCCCACACTCCTTCAACCACTCTTTTACACACACCATGCCTCCCATGCCACCTTGAGTGTGGCACACTCAAGCACACAAACACACTCAACCATTCACTGCACCCACTCATACACATACCCACGTGCACAATCTGCCATATATATATATATATATATATATATAAATAAACATTTAAATGTTCTCTCATATTTACACATCGCATATATACATGCACATCCCACATATATATATGTATATATATACATAACACATAAAATTAATACATATACTATTCATTATTCACACACATATAATATTAGAATTTATAATAATAATAATAATAAGAAGAATAACTTGAAAATTTTATTTATTAAAAAAAAAAAATTTTCAGGTTATTACAAATCTAACGAGGAAAAGGTCCCGCATAACCAATTAGAAATTATGTCTAAATGAAACGCGTTTTGGCAGAACTCTAAGACGTTGAGACAATTCACATACTTAGAATTCAACAATTAAAATACTTTAGTTTGACCGTTCAAATGGAGCGAGGACGCATCTGGACAATGGTCATTTTATTTTTCTTATTTCATCAAAAACCATCTATAATAAGTTCAACATTTCTTTTAGAAAGTCTAAAAAGGTCAAATTAGTCTATAATCGGAATTAAATTTCTTAAAAACCTTTAACATCAATTCTAAACTATATAATCATAAAGTTTTGTGTTTAAAGTGTAATACATTATATGTATAATAATTTTATTTTAAATTACACACTTTTTGAGTCTTGATTGTACTTATGATGAGGCTGACTTGAGTTTTTGATTAAAACTATTATAATTTACATGACTAAACTAAACTTAACAAATATTAGTGTAAAGAATTACAACTTTTAGAAAGAAAACAAATTTAATATAAAATTACAACATTTTTTCTTGGAAAAAGTATTGACTTAGTACATGAATTCTTATAAAAGTGGTAAAAGATTAATTTTTGATTAATATCGTCGTATCAAATGCAAAGTTTGTCAATCGGGCTGCCCGATTCCTGCCCGACTAAAAAGGCAGACTATGAGGTTTTTCCTTCTTTTTTTGTGAAAAAACAAAAAATTCGTTGATTAAATATATACATAAAGTCGATAATACTTATACTGAGAGAAAGCCCATATAAGTTCCTCGCAAATTTATTAATAAATCCAGCATTGGACTGATACATTGTGTTATTCAAGAAGCTCTTCATTATTTATCTCTTCATTATTTTTCTCTTATTCAATTACTTGAAAAGGTGTATATATATATATATATATATATATATATGTATTTGCTTTCAGTCACCACAATCAACGAACTGGTAATTGACTATAAGGTGGCCTTGGGCATTGCCCCTTCCGTCAGTGTCTATTTGTTGAAACACCCCGGCGTCCAAGTCTAGCCCTCCATTGCTGCATTGGTCAACAATTCTGACCGTTACCTGAGCTCCGGTGCCAGAGTTTGTGACCTGCACATGCCATTCCAAAGACTGTCATTTTCCTTTTCCTAATTGCACGCTATAAATTTACTTTTAGATTTATAATGTCCCCTTGCCCTTCAGATAGCATCTCTTTTGATTTGTGCTATTTTTTTTCATGCTATTGTTATATTTAACATTATTACGGTGTTAAAAAATTATATTTTGATATTTTTATTTTAATAATGCATTTTAAAAATATGTTATTTTTGACACAATTATATTATTTTATTTGTCGAGAACTATTATGCAATTATCATTAAAAAAATATCATTTTCAGCACAATCATATCATTTCTTTTGTCAACTATCGTTCAAAATATTCAGTATATTGCGTCACTTTAATAAGATGCACTTATATAATTAGTTTTTCAACTTTAAAAGTTCGATTCAAAATTATGTCTTGTTATTGACTCTGAAACTACGTATGCTCTTATACATACCTACATATATATATATATATATATGTTTATACAAGTGTATGTGTTTGCCTATATATATTTATCAGAAAAAAATAAATTTTATTGATGATAAAAGGGTAAGCAAGGAGTACAAACCCATAACATCAAAAAAAGGATGGAGTGCAAAAAAACGTCTTGAATTTCAGCTAGGTTGAGACCAAGCCAGAATAATTAAATTTCAAGATTGAAATTAACATCCAGTAGATTGCCCTTATCCACCCGGTGAATCACAATAGCAATCAAATAATCTATTATAGCCTCCTTGTTCCTTGACTTTCATTTTCTATTTGGGATCAATGGATAACCCCTATAACATGAACAAAGAAAAACCAAATCTTGTTTAAAAATTCTTCATTCTCAGTATGCATAAGGGCAATCTACAGATTCCTAAATTCAAGCACTATACCTTTAAGTTATTAGTATATTCATTTTTAGTAATTTCAAGTTATGTTTATTTGAAAACATAAACAGAAAAACGTATAACGTACGTTTGGAGAAAAAATAAAATAAGGACAAAATAAAATATCTTACAATGCCCGGAAGAACAAAAAAACAAGAGAGAGAAAAACACAGAAATTGTTTCATAGCTTACCCTTAAGCACTTGCCACAGGATGCCTGGCCGCGAGGGCCTACCGGTCCACAAAAGGCTGTCCATCCATACTTGCGACGCCATTCCAAGGGCTTGTCAGCATCCCAAGTTGAGCAGTATGCGCTAACAGCATTCAAATTCCAACCATTTTGCTCCGGATTATAGAAATGGTATGTGGCTCTAACATTAGAAGCACTTTCGCCGCCACCGCCACCGCCACCGGACTTGCAGTTACTTTGACAGTTATTAGAAGGGGAACAATAATCTTCAGTTGTCCCACAGTATCCATATTGGCTGCAACAGAGGTTGTTGGCGCATGTCTGTCCACCGGCTTGTTGGCCGCACTGTTGAGCAGTAGCAAAAGCCATTAGACAAAGGGAGATTACCACGCATAAGTATGCCCTTCCCATTTTTATGTATTTTTTATTTGTATAAAGATTGTTGCAAGAATGGTTGTATAAATATAGAGATCGGGTTTGGTGGTGCAATTACAAAAATACCCATTAATTTGGAAGAATATTACATGATTTTTGGTCCATAGTCAATTTCTGATTTTCTTCTGGAATGTCTGAAAATTCTTGTCCAGCACATGCACATTAGGTTCCAGTCAATTAATGCTTGCAATCGTTCAGCTTCTAAAATACGTTAAGAGTTATTGATTGGGGAATGGCCTGAACTTGGACTAATTTACGTACATATTGATTGGCCTGAACTTCTAAAGAAGAGAGAGGATGCTGAAATAAGGGTATTAGAGTCAAGAGTGCAATTGATTTGATTACTTTCCAGCCATGAAGTCAAAAAAATGTAGCTTATCTTTAACTGTTTGTAATGAAGGAAGACTTCCAGGCTAGATAGATCATACAAATTATTTTATTTATTTTTTAATCCATTCTTTGATGCATAGTTGTCAAACTCTACATCAACTTGACAAGGAAATCTTGATCTAGTTAATGGACTACTGGTTCAACTAGTTGAATTGGAAGATTATAAATATTATTTTAAATATTAATAATTGTAAAAATTCAAAACCAATTTCAGAAAGATAATAAAATTTTGTATTTCCATGTTTTGATTTTATTACTAGTACATAAAAGATTTAAAAAATCAAATAAATTTATAATTTGACGAAGAGAATATTGATATGTATAATAAATAAACTATATATTTGCAAGTGATGTGGTCAAAAGATTGCTAAATAAGATGAAGGACTGGAATTCCCTGACAATAACTGCAAGATCGATCACAAACAAATAAGAGCTTGGGCATGGATGGAGTTCTAGTGATATACTCCAACAATCAAGTCAAAGAGGATGGAAGAAGGAGAAAAGGAAAGAACTCTCTCAGAAATTGAAATTAGAGTTTTTGTGCATGCCTCGGCCACTTACAATGAGCCGGTTACAATGAGCCGGTTACCATAAAGGAAGGGAATCCATGATTGAGTCAAAAGCGGAGGTTGCACTACAAGAAAACTGGCTTTTTGCGACGCACAGTATTTGCGACACATAAAATCTGTCGCCAATAGTCACTATTTGCAATGTACACGTGTGCGTCGCAAATAATGGTGAAAAAATCCTGCTTTCCCGCCAAAACGAAAGGGTGCGAAGGCTTTAGCGATGACCCAAAGATTATTTGCGACGCACCGTGCGTCGCCAATAACGTGGGACCTTTTGCGACGTTCAGGTGTGCGTCGCAAATAATGTCATCGGCCTTTAGTGACACTCATTAAGACTATTAGCGACACTCAATGTGCGTCACTAATAGTCTTATAAAACCCCCAAATCGCTTTCGCGATCTCTCTCTCTCTCTCTCTAGTTCTGTTTTCTCTCTCTCTCTATCTCTCTCTCAACTCTCTTACAACTGAGTCTGCCGCCACCGTTCGCCGCGCCGCCGCTTCCACCACCATTGTTCGCCTCGCCGCCGCTTCTACCGCCACCGTTCGCCGCGCCCTAAATCAGAGGATCTCACCTCACTTGATCGGCGGCTTTCTCTGTCACCATAATCAGGTATTATCTATACATTGGCTGAAGTAAACATATGGGTATTCCTTATCCTTGGATTAAACAAAATGGGTTAGCATATTAATTTTTATAGTGTTTGAATGGATGGATATTTCTGTATAATGAATGGTTATAGTGCTTTTGAAGCTAGTTCTCTGGATTTACGGTTTCCAGCTTAGATTTTTTTTTTTTGTGGGTCATGGATGATGGATCCTTAGAACTGTTACTGTTTTTTTTTTTTGCCGCACAATCTGGGTCATGGATGATGGATTTGTGGTTCACTTTACATTTCTAGTGAATATATTTTTTATATGTATAGCGGCTGTACTTTGTACTTCTCTTATTGATGAGGATGCATGCCACATTAACTAAACTTGGTCACCTTTTAAAGTTACAGATACCGTTTATGTTGTAGAATGTAAGATTGCATCAATTGTATTTAACGATGATGTAATATCCCCACCCGAGATACTGGGTCATATGACACGTATTACGAGATTAAAGAAAATTAGTGTAAAAATCTTTACACTTAAAGAGAACAATTAATTAACTAAATAATTAATTATTTATTTATATGAAATCATTAGTTTTAATTATAATTAAATAATTTAAACACACATTAGACTACATGGAGGGTGTAATGTGTATATGTATATGCAACCAAGTATGCATGCATGTATATATGCATAAATGAAATAAAAATATATATATATATATATGTAAAAATGGGCATAAAGTAAGGAGAACACAAAATATCTAAAAGTGTGTGTGTGTGTGTGTGTGTGTCGGTTGAGGTGTGTGTGTGTGTCTCCATGTGTATTAGTGTGTGAATATATATATATATATATATAATATACATAAATACAAATATCAAGCATAGATTGAAGGAAAAGCTGAGAAATTGGAAAGTTAAATTTATTAGGTGTAAGAGAAATTTATGAAAAGTCAAGAATAGGGGCTGGGACGTGTAGAGAGAGAGAGAGAGCAAGAGGAGAGAGAAGGGTCGATGGGAAGTCTTTAAAAGAAACAAAGCATGCAAACCTTGCTTGTTTCTCACAAAAGAAATCAAGGGAAGAAAACTAAGGAGAATAGAGGAGGAATACAGAGGAAGAAGGAAGGGGAAACCAACCCAAAAAGGTAAACCCATGAAAACATTCTTATTTCTCTCTCTAGAATTTCTCTATGTATAAACTGATTTAAGCTTTCATTTTATATATATGATATGTAGAACATATTTAGACTTGTTTACTTATGAATTTTAAGCTTAAAAACACCTAAAAACACAAGACCCAGAAGCTACGGCCATGGATGGACCTTGCTTGAAGCAGGTCTGAAATCATGTGAACTAAACCTTGTTTGGTTTATCAAAACCTAAACTAGACTCCAAGAGTGTTTTAAAAACACTAGACCGCGACAAAAAATTACAAGAAATGGCCCCCATACGATGAGTTACAGGTTTTGGTTTTTATAACCAACCTTTTAAACTCGCGTCAAAACTAATATTTAAGAATGAAAAACTTAACCCTATGATATATGGGTCACGACAGGACAAACCCTATGGGTTTTGGTTCAAAAATGAACCTGAACAACCGATTTATAGGTCGGATTATTAAAGTTGAAACCGAACCCATGAACTGTTTTTAAAGCCTCAAATGAATGTCAAAACACTCCTTGATGTGCCAGAAGTAATTTGGATTAAAAACAGTGGAGTTTCCTTGGTTGAGACTCCACGAAAATGAGAAAAATGGAGGTTCAGGAAATTAGGGTTACAGTGGGTCGAGATGGGGAAGACGACGCTGAGTTGACTCGTCGTCTCTTTCAAGTTGAACGGGTTGACTCGGACATGTGGCAGCCTCTGGGCTTGCCACCGAATAAATGAAACGACACCGTATGGCTTAAGGGTTTTAAAACCCTGATCTCCGCATTAAGGCCACGACGTCGTTTCGGGCCGGTGTGTTATATACGTTTAAAAAATTGAAAAGAAGGGAAGGAACCGAGACTCTTGAGGTTCGAACCCCTGACTTCACACGTCGAAGTCTCTCCCTTTTCCACTCGGCCATGCGTGTGTGTGTGCCCTAATATGAACGGAATATATATATATATATATATATATATATTATATAATAAAATAAAAAAAATAAAATAAAAAGGTGCAACTGCACCTAACAGGATTCGAACGGGGTATCTATGGGAGTGGGAGGTGACACACTGGCCAGTATGCCACCCATTTCATCCCGGTCATATGAGCCACCGAGAAATATATATATATATATATATATTATACTTACTTAATTTAATTTAATTAATTTAATTAATTAAATTAAATATTCACGAAATGCCCTGATGTCCAAACGGGATAAGTTACATATGTATTCCTATTATTTCGACCCTACTGAGACCAGTGGTGAGGTCCACGACACGAGACGGGGTCCCGAAAAATAAAGACACGTAAATGGGTAAAATGACCAAAATACCCTTAGTGCCCCTAAAGCCAAAATGAAATCGGGGAAGGTCTAAATTGACTTTCTTTGACATCCCGGACTCAATAATGGAGTCCAAATTACGAAACGAAGTACGAAAATATGTGACACGTAAAACTGATAAAGTGAAAATTTTGCTCTTTTACATACAAAAGGCCTAAATAAACTTTTAGGAAAGCCTAAACTAACTTTCTTCGACACTCCGGACTTCAATGGTAGAGTCTATTCGACCAAAACAAATGTCTAAAATAAAAAGACATAAAATTTGATGAATAACATCTGTCAGAAGAGTATAAATTGAGATGAATTTAATTTCTAACACATTAAATTGTGTTATAGGTTAAGAGTACGAGTTAAGTTAAGTGCATATGAAATTATGAAATCGTTTTAGGATCTAATACGATTTAAGCATAAGTTAAGGAATATCGAGATGATATTACAATGAATGTGAAGTTGATGAGATGTTTATGAATTGTTCTTAGGAACTACAAGAAAAGTGGGAAAGCGCATTATTAGCACTAACCCTAAAGGACCAAGGTGAGTAACCCTGTATTTGAAGTGGAGATTTAACTGCGTGGATTTGAAAAGGTTTTAAATGCAAAGATATGAAGTGTTTGAAATTTCGAATTCAGTATTTACATGATTCAGTTAAATTGTTCTGTTTTTATAAACTCTATTGTGACATGCTTAGTGAATGGATTCTACCATAGTTTTCTTAAAACATATTTCATCATGTCTAAAGTTTTAAATGTCAAATTATGTAAAGTGTTCTGAATTCGTTTATATCAAGTGTTTAAAGGATTTGTTATGAAATTATGTACATGATGTTTTAAATGTTTATGAGAAACACCTATTTGAAGAAATCATGTATTAAATGTATTCAAATGTAAGAAAAGCTGTGTCTAAGCACCATGGTTTTTGGTTGGGTTGTACGGAACTCAGCCGACTTTATAAATAACAGATTTTTTGGGTTGTACGGAACTCAATTAATTTGTAAACATATGATGGATTTTTGGGTTGTACGGAACTCAACTAATCTATAAAAACATGATGGGATTTTGGGTTACACGGAACTCAATTGGCTGTCAAAATGCCAGGTAGCAGGATCTAGTCCCCCAGGCATGAGATATCTCCACGTATATGTAAAATGGGAGTCTGGTTCGAAACGGATTCCACTAATGGAAGTGATAAGATGTCAAATGATTTGAAAATGGAAGCAGGTTTTACCCTCATTTTTAATATGCATATGTTTTGAGTTCTATATACTCTATTTAAGAAATACGTGATATGTTATATGTTTTGAAGTTCATATGTATAAGTTTAGCTTGAATACTTTAAATGTTTCAAGGCTGCATGTTTTAAGGAATGCATATATTCTGTATTCAAAGTATACGAACAATTGGCGGTGATTATTTTACAAACTCTTATGTACTAAACCACTGCTAATTGAAAACCCTATGACGAATACTGGAATTGCTCACAAGCTTAGATTAGCTTACCCGGACTTTGTTCGGACCCCCCTTTCAGGTGACTGACAGCAGTCGAGTTTTGAGGACGGTGAATCTGTCGGTTTATGGAGATATGTCTAGATGTTTCCTTTTTGGGAGTTATGTAAAATTATTAGCACTTATGTTTTAGATACAGAACGACAATATGTAATAACCCTACGGGGTAACTAATGTTGATGGTTGTATGATATAAGTCTTTAAATTTTAGTTATACTCTGAATGTGTAACCATGTATGCTATGTATAGAGCGACAGTATCGGACGGATGTGCATAATTTAAAATGAGAAAAGAAAAGAAAAAGTTTTTTACGCTTCCGCAAAACGTATGTTGCACATCTATTCGATACCGCTGCTTATGTGAGCCTTCGCCCAAGGGTCCTCGGGCCTGAGGGTGGCGGTCGCGATCCGGTGATCCGCAGAGGGTGGGTTTCGGGTCGTGACAGATGAAGTTAAATTTGTCTGTATGCTTCTAATTTCATAGCTGTTAGGATTTGTTTTTTAAGTGTCTTTACTTGGATAAAGAAGTATCTGTCAGTTTCCATGTTTATTTGCTTGTCTATAATTTTTTTTCTTCTTTTTGTCGTTAATGTCAGTATAATATTTCACTCTGCCTATGCCTTGCTAAGTGTATTATCCTTACACAACTTTTTCCAAGCCCACTTTCTCATTAACTAAGTCATCTTTTGTGCGAGAGGGGGGAAAAGAAAAAGTCAACAACTCAAAACAATTTTTTTAATCAAAATTCGACAACTAGTCACGTGAAATTATAAAATTCATATTCGATTGAAATGCTCAAATCAAATTAACAATGAATTCAGGATTAAAAAAAAAAAATCCATAATTAAACTAAGTAAAAAAAATAAAAAATAAAAATGATAAATTATGGCTTTATTGATATTTATTCCTAATGTGGGCAAAGACTGGACAGGAGATTGAAATTATTTGTCAACGAATATTTTTTTTTGAAAAAAAAAAATTAAATGACACCATTTTAGTCATTAATTATCATCCTAGGTTTCTTTGTTATCTAATATATAGTGTTGAAAAAAGTTAATTTGGCTATAATCATATTTGTATATATTTAACTCTTTATTTTTAATGAGAGTACCATTGACCATTTTGCGTTTTATTGTTAGGGAAATAAATTTTTCTGTCATTTTTTTTTCCTCACAGAACATTATTCTGTTATTAGCTGTTACTTTAGCATCATGGTTAGTCTTGAATTTAGGTTTGTGGTACAACCCCCATTAATTGACTCTTCAAACTATAAGTTGAATGCCTTTTGTGACGTGAAGTTTCGATCTTATATATATATGTGACTATATACAGATATATTATATGTATGTGTATGAACTTACGCTATGTTATGCTATGACTAATTTTCTGCATATGCCAGTTGAGCAACAATAATTATATATTTTCCTCTTTGGATATGAGTTTTTTGGGCTTAGCTCAATATTTTTTGTTTTTTTTTTTTTTTGTTTTAGCTGCCAAGTAATAAGAGTTCTTGAGTCCTATAGATTGAGAGATCAAGTAGATACACCTGACCTATTAAGTCAGTTAGTGGTTTTAGGTAGCAATTGATTTGCTTTTGTTGGTTAAGTTGTTGTTATCAGGTGCCAAGTAAATAATTTTTGATGAATGACCTTAGTTAATAGATAAAAATTGAAAGCTAGGTGCTTTTACTTGTTAGCAACCAAGATCAATATGTTTTCTATTGGCATTTTCAATGCTATTGTTAATGGTTTTTTAAAGCAAAACTCTGTCTGACAATCAGAGTTTGCACTTACACTAATGAATTTTTTAATTGCATTCATGTAAGTCTAGCCTCGTTCGGGAGTCATTTTCATCACATGTGAATCTTGTCGCGAAATTTATTCGCGATTGGGCTCGTGTGTATGAAAATCGATTCTTGAATTGTCCAGAGAGGATAGTTCGGGAATGCATAAATCTGCATAGCAATCAACAGCGCATATGCTTGAATATTTCACTATGATAAAATTTTAGTACGGTCTCCTATTGTTCTCTGGGTATATATTTAGGCGTGCTAACGTCTATCTCGTATACTTGGAGAACTGTGGGGAGATGCTGCCGAAATTTTGTCCGAGTGGAATCAAGCATTTGATTTGCTGTTGATTGCAATGTAGATTGTGCATTTACGAATGGGATAGGACCACCTTACCCTTTATAGAGAAGTTGGAGGTGATAGGATTCATGTTTCATATTTATAACGAGTATCATTTTTTACTTGTATTAGGTAGACGAAAATGGATAAGAGTTGGATGGACTTGAGGGGCAGGCATTTGCCAGGGTATGTGAAGGGGATCAAAGATTTTATTGAGTTTGCTCGTCCATCTACAGATGGGAGAAATAGGATAAGATGTCCATGTAGGAGGTGCAATAATAGGGATTATATGCACATAGATGAGGCCAAAGAGCACCTATTTGAACATGGGATGGACAAGAGGTATACGTGTTGGAAATTTCACGAGGAACGCCGTGACGTACGAGTGGTATTTGATGATGAAGAAGAAGAAGACGATGATGACTTTGGTGATAATGTGGGGGTTGGTTACGAAGGCTTGCCACAAATGCTGGCAGACTTGCAGGGGGCTACAACTGGGGCGAGTAGTCACAGGAGTGACACGGGACCATCAACCGCGTTTGAGTCGTTGTTGAGGGAAGCAAGGCAGCCGTTATACCCGGGTTGTGATAAGTTTTCGAAACTGGACTTTCTCGTGAAACTCCTTCATTTTAAGACTATCAACCGTTGGAGTAACAAATCAGTTAATATGGCCATTGAATTGATTAAAGCAGCGTTTCCTACTGGAGATACCCTTCTGAAATCATATTACGAGGTGAAAAGAATATTAAGAGATTTGGGGCTCGGGTATATTCTCATACATGCTTGCAAAAACGATTGCATGTTATTTTGGAAGGAGACTGAACAATGTAAGGAGTGTACGGTGTGCCACGAACCCATGTACAAGCTGAATGAAGGAAAGAACAAGACAATTCCGCACAAGGTGCTGAGATATTTTCCCTTAAAACCGAGGCTACAAAGGTTGTACATGTCTCAGAAGACAGCAGAAGATATGCGGTGGCATAAGGAGAAGCGTGTTGCTGAGGAAAATGTATGTAGGCATCCGGCAGATTCACAAACTTGGGCTGAGTTTGATACAAATCATGAATGGTTTGCAAATGAGCCGCGTAATGTACGACTTGGGCTGGCTAGCGATGGTTTCAACCCGTTCGGTGACATGAGTAATGCCTACAGCATGTGGCCAGCGTTGCTTGTGCTGTATAACTTGCCACCGTGGAAATGTATGAAAGAACCATTTATCTACATGTCGTTGCTTATTTCAGGGCCAAAGTCTCCTAGTAATGAGATTGATGTGTACTTGCGTCCTTTAGTGGACGAGTTGAAGGAATTGTGGGAGGTGGGAGTGGAGGCATACGACGTCTCTAAGAATGAGACATTTCAATTGCATGCCGCGTTACTGTGGACCATAAATGACTTTCCAGCATACGGGAACTTGTCTGGGTGGAGCACTAAGGGGTATCTGGCATGTCCGATTTGCAATAAGGATGCATGTTCCCTACATTTGTCAAATGGGAGGAAGATCTGTTACACGTGCCAGCGTCGTTTTCTACCGCCATCACATGGTTGGCGAAATCGACATAAGCATCTGTTTGATGGACAAATTGAGCGCAGATTGTCACCTCAATTATTGTCTGGCAAAGACGTGTTGGCGCAATTGGCAGTCATCCAACCAGTGAGGTTTGGAAAGATACTGGGTAGTAAGAAGAGGAAGCGTACTGATGTGGACTTAAATTGGACGAAGAATAGCATATTTTTTGATTTGCCGTACTGGGAGACCCTTAAGTTGAGGCACAATTTGGATGTGATGCACATCGAGAAGAACATATGTGATAATGTGCTGAAAACTGTAATAAACATTGAAGGGAAGACAAAGGATAGTGTTAAAGCACGATTGGACTTGCAGGAGCTGGGAATAAGGAAAGAGCTGCACCTAATACCTAGCGGTGATAAATATATCGTGCCTCCTGCACAATATACGTTATCATCCGCAGAGAGAATGAGGATTTGCGAGTGGTTTAAATTGGTGAAGTTTCCAGATGGATACGCATCGAATATATCTTGGTGTGTAAATGTTATAGATGGGAAAATATCCGGATTGAAGAGCCATGACTGCCATGTCCTTTTGCAACGACTTCTTCCGGTTGCACTACGTGGGTATCTCACCGATGACATATCGACTACGCATTTTCCCACTACACGTGCGTCGTTAATAGTGCATTTTCTTGTAGTGTTTCCATACCGGATTGATAAGTTTGGATGGGTTGTAAACGGGTCGGGTCATAAACGGGTTGAACCCATATTTGACCCGAATTGATGAAGACGAATACACCCGAATTTGACCCACTATTCAACGTTTTTTTTAGAAGCAAAACACTACATAAGATTGCCACATCTCAATCAAGTAATATGACTAACAAAATTTATCATGTTTTTTTGTTAAAACTTTTGTGAATACATATTAACAAAAAAATTATTTCTCTATTAGTAAATTTAATCAAGAGAAATTTATGGTAATTGTTTTCACGGGTTCATTTTATTTTCTAGCATGAACTAAATTGTTAAACTAATAACAACTTAAATAGTTGTTTTGATAAATGACATTATCTAGGTACTTAAACAAAAATTGTAAGAAGATATAAATCTATGTAATTATCTTTGAACATTCATAACTTGATTAGGACTACAAGATTAGAGTCACTCATCAATTATTGAATATAGAACAAAAAGAAGTAAACGAATAAAAAAAGAAAAATTTAATAACAAATCTATTATTGCATTAAACAATCAACACTATTATTTATTAAATATTATATCATAAAAAAAACTTCTCTCGTCATTAGACTTATATAGCCATGATATTGAATAAAGAAAACGCCCACTTAAATTATCGTTTTAACTAACCATAAAGGTTCTCGAGTAAATTTCTCAACATTAAAGACATCCACACACATATTCATAACAATTTTAAAGTTTTAACCAAATAATCAACTATTTTTAAAGATAATTTTTACTAAGAAAAGCTCATAGAAAAAAGTATAAAATCTGCCGCAAAAGTTTTATTTCATTTTTCTAAACGTGACCAAGTTGACATATAACAGGTCACATTAATGGTCATTGTCACCAAAGATATAGTAGAAGTGGTTGCTTCCACAGTCTCCTCTCACTCATTTATCACATGTATGACCAGATGAAAGCAGCCATTTGTACAGTAAAAATAGCAATTCCCAAAAAAAAAAAAAAAAAAAAATGTATGTCTTAGTTTGGTGCAATAATGTCATATCCAAGACAATTGCAACTAATTTAATAATTAAAGCAGTTTCGTGGAATTTTTTTTTTTTTTTTAAATAGCAGACCTTAAAAAGGAAAGGTCAAAATCTTCATACCCTTACTATTATGCCGCAAATCTTAAGAATATCCTGAGTAGAACAAATTTTTTAAATATGTTTTCATAAACAATTGAATTCAGAATATATTCTGTATATTTAAATAAATTCAGTTAATCTTAAGAATATCCTAAATACAAGTGTTTTTCTATATGAATTTAGTGATGTGGTGCAGTGCACATGCATCAGGTGTTTCCAAATTCTTGTTCTAAAAAAAATTGCAAATAAATAAAAATAATAATTGTCTAACATATATGACCCTGTAATTAGGAATGGCAACAAAGAAGTATAATATGGCACCTTTGGATTCGATTTGTCTAGGAAAACACTTGTTGCTCTAAAGTATAGTTTTCTAATATTTGAATTATGTTTAATTATCATTTTTTTGACCTCATTTTTCACTCATACGTAAGGTGATGGAACCTATTATAATAAATTCATGTGAAAGACCACTCTCAAAGAAGGTCGAGTGGAGAGCCCTGACACATTGTTCTGCTTCACTGTCGTTCACTATCAATGAGATGTTAACCTGGTTGGCAGCAAAACACAAACTCATACGTTAAACAAATACAATAATAAGAAAATGTAATCATAAATTTCTGAGAAAGACCTTTGTATCCAGCACTCTTTATCATTTTGCATATGAAATAGTGGAACCAAGAATAAATGAGTCCAACCCACGAGTTTTAAAAGGAACGGTCCTTGCATGTGTGTGTGTGTGTGGGCTGATTTTTCGTGTGCATATATTAACCAACTGCCATGGGTATTTGGGCATTCCGATCTCCACAATTGGGCATGTTTAGTGATAGGTACCAGACAATGAACATATGCCAAGTGTCAAATGTGGTGGTCAAGTCCCTTTCTAAAGAAGAGCTTATATAATAAGATATATGTAAGAGGAAAGAGCATTGTGTAGATACCTTAGATGCAGCTTAAGATATCATCTGAACATTGAGTCCATTGGTACGAAGAACACCGAATACCTACCAGAAAATGAACCCAACAAATGAGAGTCAGTACTGGAACTAGAGTTTCACAAACAATGGGGCAGCTAGATGATGCTCAAACCCAGCTACTATCATTTATTGTCACCATGCAATTGTCAGAAGAATGTAGCCCCAGTATACAGAGGCTTGGTCAGAGTGTCCTAAGTAATATCCAAGAATGATTCTCAATGGCTATTAGGAATAATTTCTAGCTAAATACCCACATGGGTACCAAAAGACTGTCTCAATTTTATCACCTTGTACTTAAAGGTCAAAAAAAAAAAAAAATTGGTTATGTCAAGCATTTTACATAAAAATTTTCAAATTATTCAGCATGACATATAATGGCTTTTTTTTTTTTTTTTTTTAACTAATTTCTTTTTAAGTGTCCTCAAGATAAATTTCAAGATTTTCTCAATTTATAAATTATTCTTACATCTGGAATTTCTCAATCTAGTTTTAACAAGAGTCCTTTGGTATGGGACTGACTAAGCAGTTGTTTGGATAAGCATCCCCTTAAGGTCGAATATGTGCATTTATTAAAATTTAAAAAGACTTATTTTTAAAAAAATTATTTTATGAGTACCTTACATGATATGACGGCCTTTATTATGTAGTTGAGCGAATTGTATATATATTTACTGTGTAATTACAATCATATAGAAAGCCTCTTGTATAAAGGAGCTAGATAGCTATACAAGGTAAGAATGGAAAAAGAAAAAGGGAATATGCTAGGATATGCAACAAGGGTGCCCTAACCCTACTCATATATTATACATTACATCTATAATACTATACATCTAACATCCCCCTTCAAACTTAAGTAGGTAAAACAGAAGCCAATTTGAGTTTGGAAACCAAATCTTGAAGATGTCCAAGAAGATGAGCTTTAGTGAAAATGTCAGCAATCTAATCAGTTGAGGAAATTGGAAGAAAATGAGTAGTACCACAAAGAATTTGTTGCCAGACAAAGTGACAGTCAATTTCAATATGCCTGGTACGCTTATGAAATACTTCATTGTGAGAAATTTGGATTGCATTCCAATTATCACAATAGAGAGTCGTAGCAGAGGTGTGAGTCACACCCATGTCCTCCTAACCAATGAAGCCAAATGAGCTCTTAAGTGGCATCCGCTAGAGCACAATATTCTACTTTAGTTCTAGATTTGGCAATGATAATCTACTTTTTACTACCCTAAGAAATGAGAGAATTACCGAAGAAGAAGTAGAATCTAGTGGTGGAATGATTAATAGGGTCACTTGCCCAATCAACATCTCAGAGTAGGCATGTAAGTCAAGAGATGAATGAGAAGAAAGATGAAAACCAAAGAACATGGTCCCCTTAACGTAGCAAAAAACTCAAAGAATAGTCGTATAATGAGTGGAGCAAGGGGCCGAAAGGAACTGGCACCCACGATGAACATCATGAGCAATATCAGGTCGAGTAATAGTAAGGTACACCAGACTCCTAACCAGTTGAAGGTAGACTGGTATTGTTGAGCTGGGTGTCGTCCAATGGAGTGAGTCTAATATTGAGCTCAAGAGGGGTAGCAGCAATCTTGCTATCAGTGAGTCATGCGCAAGTGAGTAGGTCGGAGGCATAGTTGTCCTGAGATAGATAGTAACCATCAAAATCTAAGGAGATCTCAAGGCCTAGAAAATAACTAAGAGGTCCTAGATTCTTTATTTCAAAATGTTGATTAAGGAATTTCTTAAGATCTATAATGTCAATGGTGTCATCTATAGTGCAAATCTTGTTATCAAAATAAAGGAGCAGTTGAATGGACCCATGATTAGATTTGCGGATGAAGAGAACACAGTTATGAGTGTTGGGAATGAAACCAAAATCTCCAATAACAGAGCTGAACTTAGAAAACCAAGCACAAAGAGCCTTTTTAAGCCTATAGAGAGCTCGACGAAGCTTGCGAACCTTGTGAGGAGGATGGTTGTACCCAAGAGAAGATTGCATAAAGACTTCCTCTATAAGGTCTCCATTCAAAAATGCATTTTTCACGTTCATCTAAAATAGGTCCCCATTTACAAACAACAACAACAACAACAACAACAACAAAAATATGTAAGCTACTGACAGAGGCGAGAAAGGCAACAGGTGCAGGTCTCCTCATAGTCAATGTCATATTCTTATGTAAAGCCTTTTTCCTTGAGATGAGCCTTATATTGATCAATGGAACCATCGAAGTGGGTTTTAATTTTTAAAATCCACTTTCAACCTATAGCATTTTTTTTACGAGGTAAATCAACTAAGTCCCAAGTATTTGTTTTGTCGAGTGCCTGCAATTCTTTTGTCATTTCTTGCTACCAAAGAGGGTTAAAACTTGCCTCATGATAAGATTGAGACTTCTAATGAGAAAGAATGGTAGAAAAATGATATTCACGAAGATGAACAAGTGCTTCCCTTACTCGTGTAGAGCAATGAATGTGAGAACCAATAATACAAACATTAGAAGAGGAGGTAAATGTAGGTGAACCAATGTCAGTGGCTGGATTAGTAGACAGGGTAGATGTCTTAGGAGAAACCACAAATGTAGGCTGAGAAGGCTCGTCAAGAAATAAGTCAATGGAAGAATCAATAAAGAATAAATATGGTAGTGGAGAAGATAAGTGAAATGAAGAAAGGAAGAAAAACATTTTGTGTTCCCAAAAAATGAAATGACAAGAAATGCGAAGTCTCTTAAAGTAAGGATCCCAACACTTGTAATCTTTATGTTTAATTCCATAACCTAAGAAATAGTAGAGACGAGTTTGAGGTGCCAACTTGGTATGTTCATGGGGTTGAAGTAGAACAAAACAAGCACAACCAAAAACCCTAAGAAGGTTATAGCAAAGAGAAACACCATAAAGGCAATCATGTAGAGATTGATTATTGATGATAGGAAAAGAAAGACGGTTGATGGTATAAACAATAGTAGTAAGGGAAAATTCACCCCAAAAATGCTCAAGGCATCACATAGAAAGAAAAAAAAAGCCTGTATAGTGTCCAAAATATGCCTGTGTTTTTTATTCAACACGACTATTTTGTTAAGAAGTTCCAGGGCATGAGTGATGACAATGGGTACCATGTTGACGAAAAGTATTTAAAAAAATAGTTTCTTTATATTCCATAGCATTATTAGCTTGAAAGAATTTGATTAGACAAAAAAATTAAGTTTTTAGCATGCGGGTAAAGTCAAAGTAAATTTGAGGCAATTCCCAACGATGTTTCATGAGATAGATCCAAGTAAAGCGAGAGTAGTTGTTAACAAAAATAACAAAGTATATGGATTTTCCCATTGTAGAATTAGGTGAAGGTCCCCAAATGTCAGAGTGGACTAAATAAAAAAGGGCAAAAGAAACAAAATCATTTTTATTAAATGATAAAGTAGGTTTTTTTACAAGCTAACAAGATAGACAATAAATATTTGCAATTTTGAGTGATCCTAACAATGCACTAGATACTAATGTTTGTAGAAAACTAGAAAAAGCAAGACCCGATTGTGAGTGCCAAAACGTGGCAGGAGAAACAATGGAGATAGAGGCTATAGAAGATATTGAAGAAGGAATACAAATATAGATCAGCTCAAACAAGTGCCCAACCTTTATGGCCTATTCCCAATGGTCTTCCCTATTATGGATCCTGCATACAACAACTAGAAGAAGTAAAAAGAGCATTTAATTCAATATTGCATAAAATAAGTGTTAGGAAAAAATGAATGAGAGGTAGAAACTTCTCCAATGTGGCTAATAGACATATGTGAGCCATCTATAGTGGGAATAGATGGAATATGGGAACCAGAGGTCTGGAAGAGAAATACTAGAGTCTAAAGTCATATGATTACTGCATGCGGAGTCAACATACCAAGAGGACTTACCAAAAGTGGCAAATATAGCAGTGGAGGGTGGTGGAGAAATAACCTATTTGAGGATCGCTTTAAGATTGGTAATAGAGAATGAGAATCAGATGTAAAAGAACCTTCAATAGCAGCAGCAATAGAAAATGAAGCAAAACCAAATTTTGATTGGTTACCATATCTGTCCTTTAGCTAGTTGTTTCGTGTCTGGCAATTAGGATATTTTCAGCAATCAACCTGATAATGTCCAAGCCCTAGCTTTTGACAAAACCTTCATATTCTGGTAGGGAAGTTCGATACAACATGGATAGATAGGCGACAGTACTTGCAGAACTTCTAGGTAGATTGACTTCATTTGTGTTGATGAGGCCTGAAAGCTACAAATGTTATATCTATTAATGAGGACTTGAAAAGGCCAAGGTGAGTTTTTTTAGAAACCAGTTTACAGATGGCTTGCTCTAGCGTGGGAAGAGGACTCTGATGAAGCAAGGATGATCGAACATACTCAAAGTGTTCATTGAGAGCCATCAAGAAATGAATCAAACGTTGTTGATCACGATAGGTAGCAAATTTTGCATTATGGAGACCATAGCTCCGTGCGGGTTCTAAAAGTGTCAATTGATCCCAAAGTGTGTACATCTAAGACAGAAAATTATTAATTGATTGTCCAAGTTCTTGTCATGTACGATGAAGGGTACTGAGAAGCTGAAATTGGTGAGGGATATCAGCAATGGTGTAGTGAGGTGTTAAGAAATCCTAAACCAATTTGGCAGTTGTGAAACAACCAAACTAAAGACTGATAGAAGTGACGGTGGTGTTGAGAAACGACATGATGATTTAATGATTCTTACTATCCCAATATTCCAGCCTCTCTAGAAATTTTTCATCAGTTTCTTCCTTTCTTTGCTTAGGCTTAGTGATATTGCCAGTGATATATCGACATAACTTGCATCCTACAAGAAATCTTGACATGGCCTGAGCCCAAGGAATGTAATTTGAATTGTCTAAAGTGATAATGATTGGTTGGGATGCATCATGACACTCCATAGCTTAGAAACTTCGATAAAAAACAAGTTGACAAAAGTGACTTGTGAAGGGCAATCGATCAAAATTGAGCCCAAAGATGGAGCCAGAAGGTTGAAAAATGGTAAGAACTAGTTTGAACCTGTCTAAAACTAGGTGAACTAGCTGAGTAAAGTTACTAGTGTTGAACTAGTTCAAAAGGGTGAGCCAGTTTAGAGTTGGACTAGCCGAGTAGGGCTGATGTGGTAGTGATGTTGATGTGTCTTACATGTGGCACTGTCGTGTCAACACAAGGCGCTGACGTGTACTAATGGCGTAGTAGAAGTGGGCCCTGATGCTGACATGGCAGAATGATGTGGAAAGTTTTGATGATGTGGTTTTAGGGCTAACAAGCATGACTGCACATGTGCGAGCATGTGCGGGTGCATGGTTGCTTCAGTGGTGCGCGGACACATGATTT
Organism: Nyssa sinensis; assembly: GCA_008638375.1. Taxonomy (NCBI): domain Eukaryota; kingdom Viridiplantae; phylum Streptophyta; class Magnoliopsida; order Cornales; family Nyssaceae; genus Nyssa; species Nyssa sinensis. The sequence goes on along the minus strand of CM018039.1, from coordinate 20,122,562 downwards.
TATTTTTAGGTGCGTAAGGGTGCATACGGTGATGGTTTTATTTCCAATTGGTGGCAGCTAAAAAACTTTGGATGTGTAAATGTGTTTTTGTAGTGGTTTAGGACCAAAAAATCAAAGGTTTCTTTGCACATAATCTTGAAATTGTGTTTAAGAGCCCTCAGATTGGCGATCGATAAATATGAAAATTGGTGGATGAAGGTAGTGGTGTGTGGGCACTAGGGAAACAGTTAAAGGATTAGAATGACTCTAATACCATGTTGGAATTATGGATAAATGAGATAAAAATTGAGAGAATTGTATATGTATTTACTATTTGATTACAATCATATAGAGGGCCTCTTATATAGAGAAGGTAGATAGCTATACAAAGTAAGAATGAAAAAAGGAAAGGAGAATATGCCCAGATATGCCACACAGATGCCCAAACCATACTTATACATTATACGTTACATCTGTAATATTATACATCTAACGTCTTTGAATCCTAAAACTATTAAAACATGAGTTTTATTTATTATTTATAATTTTTGCCAAATCCATTATGTGGGCTGCATAATAGTTACTTCTCTCATACCTATAATTTCTTTAATCTAAATAAAGTTAAGATTCAATGCCAACATTATGATACGAACTTTACTAACTAATTTTTTAACATCAAAGAAATAAGTTTTATTGATATAAAATAGTGTGCAAGAAATACAAAACAAATGCATCAATAAAGGTTTTAGTGAAAAATGCATCATGGAAAACAAGTCTCATCCTAGCACCAGGTTGACACCAAGTAAGAACCTAATCATTTGCCAACACAGAAATCAAAATGGAAGGAAAAAAAATCAAAACAAGAAATGGCCAGACATCTTAAGGACTCCCAAAGAGAAAATAGCAAAAATAATACAACAAACTAACACTGCCAAAACAAATAACTAAAAAAAACATGCAACTACACAATCCTACAAAGAGAATTATCTAATAACTTAGATGAAATATAAGAAAATTAAACCTGTGTGCCATTACATGGAATAAGAAAAGAATTTGGCCATTGCATAAACACTTGTCCATTAACTTAGTAGTGAATTGCCCCAAAACTCAATGAAGCAACACAGCAGGCTAAGAATAAACAATTGCCATAAAAACTTACTAATGCCAAGAGCTAACTAGGAGAATCAAAAACCACATACAAAACCTTACACAACCTCACTAACCCAATCACTAAAGATGCAAAGGAAACACTAATAGCCTACTCAATTCCCATCAATTGAATTTAGCACATTCCATAGATTATAAAAAAAATCATTCATTAAATAAAACCTCAAATTAGAATTTAGTTTTACCCAATACAAAACCTTAATCTTAATTATTTTCACCACATTCTCCCAAATTGGTTGCCTAACTTCAAAGAAAGATTTATTCCTATAATGCCAAACGGCCCACAAGAATGCGATTGGAATTGCTCTCCACATCATCACTTTTTTCTTCCTAAATTTCCACCCATACCACCATAACAACAATTATCTGATAGATCTTGGACAAACCCATTGTAAACCCAACTAAGCTAAGGAATATCACCAAACCCTCCAAACATTTTTTCATTATAGTAGAATATGATCTCCAAATTCCTCTTCTAAACCATAAAATTGGCAACCTGCAATTTGAGACCCTCCAATTATCCCCAAAGCTTTAAGTTTATCTGATGTTTTAATTCTTCCCCACCACACTAACCATATAAAAAACTTCATTCTAGAAAGAGAAATGTTACCCCAAATTTGTTTAAGGATTTTCACTTTTGTAGCCAAACTATTTTTATATTGAGAGCATAAATTTTTCACTAAGAGTTTGATCCTTTCCATGAAAGAAAATCAGAATTTCCAAAGCTCAAGTGAGGAGCAAAATCAAACACTTCATAAAAATTAGCTTACGACCCCTCTTTCCAAACAAAAACCTTCTTCTAAAAGACATATGCCAAACTCTTCCACCATCCATAGAGGACACCACCTCATCCATCTTTACACCCTTAACACTAGCAATGCTAAACAATCTTGGAAACAAAGCTAAGAGAGATTCATTCTTAACTTATTTTTCATGCCAAAAAGAAATTTAGCATCCATCTCCAAGCTTAATATTAAGATTGTTGTAGAATTGCTCAAAGAACTTTTAAGTCTTACCTTAAAGATATCCGTCCAAATGTGAGACATATCTGAGTGAAGAGTTTCCTTTGGAAACCATTTATCACTTGAAATTTTGTATTTATCACAAATCATTTTCCTCTATAAAGAATTTTTATCCACCCTAAACCTTTACCACCATTTCAAAAGTACACAATTATTCATAAGCTTCATGTTTTTGAATCCTAAACCACCCAAATCTTTGCTCAAAGAGGAATTCTCCTAGCTTACTAAATGCATTTTCTTCGCCCCCCCCCAATCCCCCAAAATCACTTCCCCATAAAAACTTGCTCTAGATCTTATCTAGTTCCATAAGAACCTTCTTAGGCATTTTGAAAAGTGACAAATAATAAATGGGTAAATTGTTTAAAATAGATTTTATTAAAAAAACTCTACCACCAAAGGAAAGGTATCTCCTCTTCCAGCTGGATAACCTTTTTATGAACTTTTCCAACACTAGATACCAAGTATCTTCAAGTCTAGGACTAGCTCCTAAAGGCAACCTGAGATAAGTCAATGGAAATTCCTACTTTTTGCACTTAAGGACACTAGTAATATTATGTAGCAAATCATCCTCAACTCCCACCCCCTACACCACACTCTTAAAAAAATTGATCTTAAGACCAAATAGGACTTCAAAACAATGCAAAATTCTTCTAACACATATAACCACATCCCAGCTTACCTCACAAAAAATAATTATGTCATCGAAAAATTGTAAATGTGAAATATTCACACCATTAGAACCAAAAGGTGCACCCTTAACCATTCTTAACTCATTTTCTTTCCTGAATAGTAAGCTCAAACCCTCAGTAGCAATAGTACATAAGAAGGGAGAAAGGGGATAGCCTTGCCTGATACCCTTATGCATTTTAAATTCTTTTGATGGAAAGTCATTCACCAAGATGGAAAAAGATGCCATAAACACACATTCTTTGATCCATGCATGTTGTTTATCCCCCAAACCAAATCTATATAGCATTGTGAACAAATAACTCCAATTCAAATTATCATAAGACTTTTCAAAATCTAACTTTAATATTAACCCCCTTTTTCTTCTTCTTTTTCCATTCACCCTTAACTTCATTAGAAATAAGGACTCCATCATGTATAATTATTTCCCCAACAAAATTTGTCTGTATATCACCAATCACGTTAAGAAGAACCATTTTTAGCCTTTGATAGGATTTTATACACACTCCCTATAAGGCTTATTATCCTGTAATCCCTAAACCCTTTAGGGTTTGGACATTTTAGGATAAAAGCAATAAAAGTTAAATTCAAGCCTTTAAGAAATTTTGTGCTTGTATGAAATTCCTCCCAAAATTGCATGAAGTCCTACTTTAACCACCCTTAGTACTTCTTAAAAAATAACATGTTGAAACCATCAGGCCCAAGGTCTTATTCCATATACAATAGACTATAATATTCCAAATTCTTGTTCGAAAAATTTACCATCTTGCATAGAATTATAAGTTGTATCAACTCCACCTTCAAAACAATAGACTATAATATTCCAAATTCTTGTTCAAAAAATTTACCATCTTGCATAGAATTATAAGTTGTATCGACTCCACCTTTAAAACACTTAGCTTTGATTATAGGCCTCTTCTCCCAATGTTCCACGAACATACTCTAAAAGTTCTTCAAAACAAAATTCATCACCTCAACAGGCTCTTCGACTATTACCCTATTAAATGAGATAAAATTGTGCATTTGTTTCTCTATATGCAGTTAGCTAACAATTGAGAGAACTTACTATTTTTATCACTTTTCAAAGTCCAGTCAGCTCTAGATTTTTGAAGCCACATCCATTCAACTATTCTCTTATGGTGCCAAAACTAAGATCTTAGTTCTCTTCTCAATTTCTTGTCCTTAACATAAATAGGACCCATTTTAGCCTACAAATCCAAACGATGAAGATCATCCACACCTTTTGTAACTTTACTTTCACATCTCCAAACACTGAAAAATTCCAACTCTTAAGACTATATCTCAATCCTTGTAATTTCTTAAATAGTTTGAATCATGCCCAACCATCCACATGAATCTACTTCCAAATATCCTCTAAAGTTTGACAAAACTTGGGATGAAGAAACTACACATTCAAGAATAACCTTTGGCCACAATGAATAAATAAAATTTCTCAAAGAACTTTCTCTTTTGGACTCCTAAATAAACACAAAATCAATCTTTTTATCATACACCAATTTATTGAAAAGATCCGTCATCTGCTTCTTCGCCAATCCCCTAGCATTCCAAGTTAGAAACTTTAATATTAACAAAGAAAAAACCAAAAATACACCAAACCCCAGACACAAATTCAAATGGCATCACCACCCCCAATTTCTTCGAATCTTCCATTATCTTTCCTTTCAAGTTGAACAATCTTATTAATAACCTCTTCATCATCTGCATTGTAGCTTAAACCCAATTTTCCCCCATTATCCAAACTGCATTAGCCTCATCCAATAGAAGAAGATTTCTATTTCTAATGGCTTCAAAAATACTATAATTGACATGCTCATTGCTACTGGCCTCCAACAATGGATTTAGATTCGCTATAAATCAACTCCTTCACTGATCTTTGCTTCGACATTCTTGTACACCCAAAATCCTTCATCTTTGAAGTGAACCAACCAATTTTTTTAGAAATAAATTCCACACAATGAGCTAAATTTAACGATTGGGAAATGGGCTTAGAGATACTAATCTAAAAATCAATTTTCTCATCGAACACAACCATCGTCTTGCTCATACCTGCCCCAATACCTGTATCTAATCTCTATAAAATTTCTTTGCTTTCGGCCTAGTTAACAACCCCAACATTTCCACCTTAAGTTTAAATAAGATGGTACATCAGAATTCAAAGAATTTGACACTACACAATCATTTTCTTTTCCCATCGTGTGTTTTCCACAATCCCACGTATTGCATGACACACTCAACTCCATTTCTTGTTTCAAATTTTCTTCAATATCATTGACTACATACTCCAACGTGGCATGCTGATTAGATTATACTCTGTCATATCTTCAACCTCTATGCCTTCTATTGATTCCTCAACATTGGCACAATTTTTCGATTGATGATCACCAATTAGATTGTTGTCATACAATGGAGTTTGATTACACTTACACTTGCATTGTGAGAACATAATACTCTCAATAACCAGTTGCTCCTCGATAACCCTAATTGGATATGATCTTCTATTACATTCCAAATAGATAACTTGGTTGATTAAAACATCCATAAAAAGTAATAATCTTAACTTTACGCACAATGAATGATAAAATTTTAAATGTAGAATCATCCAAGAATACCACCTCCCCCTAGATTTCTCTAATACTATTAAAGGTTCTAACATTCCATTAGTTCATATGAACACCATAACAATTTAACCAGATTGTACGTTGTGCATTGACATTATGTTCACTATTCTATTCATGCACCTCATCGAACCAGATCCTTAGCCATGTCATATCCCTATCTATCATCGGTTTCATGTCTTCCAATGAATTAAATGTTAATAGTATCCATTTGCCACCCAATGGACGAACTTGAATGTTAAAGACACCTTTACCTAAAAGGCTTCTTTGATTGAATCCATCGATCTAAGAGAACGAGGCTTTGCAACTACACAACTGGACAACCAGTCATTACCAATTTCCTAAGCTTTAATGGTCTTACACCACTGCTATTTGTTGTCCCCTTTAACCACATCTACAAAAGATAACCCATTCATACTCAAAATCTTCTTAATTACGGAATTTCTATCATTAAAATTCTCCCCATTCACTCCTTAGGTTTTCTAAGAGACATTACCATAGTTCTCGTATTTAGACTTTTGAAGCCCCCTACTCTATTAGACTTAGATCCTGCTCCCTTCCTGAACGTTAAAAACTTCACAAAAAATCTCCTTATCATGCTTTGAGTTGCATCCAATATATATATATATATATATATATATATATATATATATATTACCCTAAAAGCTTTATTCTTCCACTAAAACCTAACAAAACCAAACTTTAACTTAGACCAATTGCTCTTCTTTTTGGGAATGAAAATATTGGCCACAAGCACAGTTCCCCTAAAAGTCTTATTTAACCATATTGAATTTATCTCTTCAAGAAGGTTGTCCACAAAAAGGTTAAACACTAAGATCCCTTTGATTCCAAGGGACGCTTCATGGTAACCATAATCCTATTCACCATTTCCACTCGTCCTTTCGTTTGCCATTACCATTTCCACTCGTCCTTTCGTTTTTTTCGCTATTGAGACTCTTACCTCTCTTCCCCTCTTCCATTTTTCTCTAAACCCTTACCCTTTATAAACCTAGAATTCACCATTTTTTTTATTCTAATTTTCAAATTTTCCTATTTTTTTCTCTACTTTTTAGAATTCCCATCCCACCAACAATTTCTTTTAACATTACTAATGAAATTACCTGACACCTTGAAGAAAATTAAATGTGCAAACACTTTTGTAATTTTACATGCTTTTACTTGACGCTCAATAATTTAAAAGTCAATAGATACACTTTTTATAAATTAAAAATATTTTCTATTTAATAATTTAGTTTAATTTTTGACAGATAAAAGATCTCCCTAGCTATTAACATCTAAATTACAAGAGATTGTATGAAAAATAAAATAAACTAAAAGAGATGTGTAAATGATTTAGCTTTAAAAAAGGGTTAATTAGTGATAAGCCCCTCAAAAAGTTCAAATTATGGATTAAGTCCACGAGTATTTCTTTTTTGGTCAAAAGGACATGTAGGTTTTTTTTTTTTTTTTTTTTTTTTTTTTTTTTTTTTTTTTTTTTTTTGAGATGAGGTCCAATTTGATGAGCTGGCACACCTATTTTTATAAATGACTGCTTTATTCTTAATGTGTTAAAATATCTCCCCCACTCTGATGCCAGTTTGGGCTTAAGCGATTTAGGGTTCTAACGAATTAACTAAATTAGTTTTTAATTAATCAATTATCCCAAGAGTAACATAGATAACTCCAAATTTATTTTTCTGATTAACCTTGTTTAATTAGATAGGAATCGTTGAACTAAACAGTAAACCAGTTGTTCTTAAATATAAATTTAATACCAAATTCTAATAAATAATCCAAGTGCTAAACAAGAAAAATAAACGATTATTAAATCAAGCCTAATATAGAGAGAAAGAGTGACACTAAGACGTACATGGGAAACCGTCCTAGGGAATAAAACTCATACTTGTAAGAAATCTATTATGAATCCAATCCAAGTACACACAAAATTAAATTTTAGAATACTAACCTGACTATTATCCGTCGTAATCTTCCATCGTTAGTCAATTCATACACAGTTTTTTTTGGTAATCTTCTTGTGTACGGTTTGATTATGTCTTCACCAATGATTTCTCTACAACAATCACTTTTACCACCAATCTGAACTCTCACAGATCAACACGAATTAGTGTTGTGATAAATAGTGAACCTAAGACTCACTCTTATAATTCAAAATGCATCACAATCACAGGGACTATATGTAACTCTGAAGTAAATATAAATTTAGACTATAAGACTCATAAGGGAATCAAAGTACCCAAAAAGTTGTATAAGAGCAACGACTCAAAGTAAAAAATCGAAAGTCTTTCTCTATGCATAATGAAATTTTGCACATATAGTAGCTTGCTAATCTATCTAGGGTCAAATTTGAAAAAACCAATGAAAAATGTCAAAATTTTCACAAATTCAGATGGAACATGAGTTTCCATTTGGATGGGAAAGACTTCTTTGTTTGGATGGAAAGGCTACTGTAATTTGGTCTTCCATTTTTTATTTTTATAAACAAGAATTTCCAAAAAAAAAAAAAACTTGAAAGAAATACAACAAGTTTAGAAATTTCAAAAAATCTCATTTTTCTAAAAGTATATTTGCGTATAGTCAAAACTAATCTTACTTAATTAAGATTAAATTAATCAGGTAAAACTCATATCTAAGCTTAAAGATAGTTAAAACATAGAAATGTTAAATCCTTAGTCATCCTAATTAATGTGTGACATAAGAGTGATGCCTAAGTGTGTTTACCTTTCATGTGTAAGATTTGAAGTAAATATTAATCATAAAAGGTCTTCTTCAAATGTGAGAGCTGCAATATGAGTCTAGATACGAACAAGTGTTCATCAATGCTAATTGAATACCAATGAAAGTTGTAACAAGGCTTAATCTTTCCTAACAATTATAAACTCAATATAGATGTTTGGAATGAATTTCTAATAAGACATTATAAGAGAGAAATTTTACAATATGTCTAACTCAAATTTCCTAACATGGGTCGTACTCTTGTTCCCATCCTTTTCTTGCACCACCACCAGTGAACCCAACATCTGACGACTCCACAGACGAAGATGACATGTTCATCCTCCTCCAAGATTGAACCCCATCAAACAAAAGCAATCCACCAAATCCCCTCACTTCACATATCACATTCATAACCCATCTCAACGGTTGATTCGACTCGACACCTCTACGCCTTCTTTTCATTCACCTCTTTCTTCCATGGATTGACGCCACTCTTTATTTGACTCGACACTTCTCTAGTGGGATTCTACCTCACCGGCCACTTTCTCTGTCGAGTTCATACATAAACTTCCACATCTATATGGTCAATAGTTAAAAATTTAGCTATATCAAACGAAGATACTTTAAAATCCCAAAAATGGCAACATAACTGAATCATTATAATACCTTAAAACCAGAAAGAAAAGTGTGGGGTTTAGAAAGGACATCAAATCTGGTGTTAATGTAGCTAATATCAGCGGCAACACCAGAGGTGTTGGTGATATCATAGAGGGTGAGCTTAGAGACAAAAAGGTTCACCTTTATTAGAAGTGTAGGTGGTTGGCTAATCCCGTTTGTCATGACCCGAACTCGGAGAACTGGACTATAGGGTCATTAGGATCCCGATTGTAAGGTAATTAAATTAATCAACCTAGTCATGTATATAAAATACGGGCCATTTTTTAAATTTATTTGATTCCTTTAATTGTTTTTTATTCGTTCTCCTACTTATAATTGTTTAAGTCTCGTAATAGGATTAAATGAAATAAATTACTATCATGTGCAACAATACCAAAAATATCCATCAATAGTGTATAACAAGGCAATGTTCCAGAGCTGACTCTAACGGTTCAATATACAAAATATACATCAGTGTTAAGAAGGGTACTTGCACTATTTACAAATACAAATGAATACGTACATCAATGTAAAATTAGATGCCTACTATGGTCTCTGTCCATCTCGTGCTACTTTAGCAGTTGTCATCTACTAGTCCATTACATGCCATTCTCATGAACAGTAGGGATGAGCTATAACGCTTAGTAGGGTTTCCCAAAACACAAGCACACAACGTGCAAAAATTAATACAAATTTGAAGAGGACAATTCCTAATGTCCAGTATGCATCACAAGCACACAATAATATCATCTAGTATATCATAGGTGTAGATATGACAATCAATGGAATAAGGTACTACTCCACGTAATGTAATAACAGTAATAGGTCATTTAACATATGTTCGAACATGAAATATATCAATGTATACTAACCCAACGACGCACCTCCATTTTCTTTTCAAAGCAGTGAGAACACAATATCTAGTAGTAATACAACCAACAACAAGTCAATAATATAATAAGCTAATAAAGTGTGATCACTATGTTATCTATATACATCAAATGTCAACCATAGCATAATAATTCAGATTAATATCCACTACATTCATCAATACAACCAATCCATACTCAATAGAGAAAGGTTAACGTGCATTACTTGAACTAAAATTCAAAACTTAACTTTATCTCTCTCAATCTACAATTTAATCAATTAATGACCCTTAGTAAAGCTTAGTGTTTCTCGGGCTACTAACGTAATAGAAATGCTCCATTACTCGCACGGGGTTACAATTCAAAATCGAAGGGAGATATAATCCCCATCATAAAATATCCTTGGGTATTTAGCGAAATCTCACATGCACATCACTCTTCTATTCCATCAGTTCGTTCTATTCATTTCATTTTCATTCACAGTATACATGTCTCACAAACTCACACCATTCAAGTATCCTTAACAATGTTATATAAGCTCACAATATAAGGTAGCCACACAGGCGTACACCATAATTCACATCAACTCTTATGAAGTGCAATGCGCGCATGATGTCTTTATACACAAGAGCACATAAACAATTGAGTGTGCACATATATTTGTGATAGACATATAACTAATGGTAAAACATCAGAATGATAATAACAATCATACCACAAAAATCAAATGGCAAACATGCAATATCAATCAATTGGGATGTGATCTTAATCATAGTTGTCACAAGACTATAGGAAGACACTATTTGTGTTTTTCATAATATGTGTTGGATACCTTTCACACTCATAGTTTAACTCCCAGTACCACCCTGACCCTTAACACTAAGGTTTCATATCGATTACATAAGTTCTCTAAGGTTAATTATAGATTACCTTATACACAAAGTGCCCAATTTTCTAAACGGATATAAAAAAATGTGTTCCTAAGCCTAAAAAATCCTAAAGTGACCCAATCGAAATGTTTCAAAGTCATTTGAATATCTTTTGAACCTAAAAGGACATTTCTGTAATTTTATCGGATGAGTTTCGTGCCTACAGAGACTGACTCACAAAATGGACCTTGGAATCGGATCTAAAAGGTTCAAAAAACCTAAGTGTGCTCTCTTTACATTTTATTAACTCATTCATATGGGACCAACTCTATATCCCAATTTGGTTAATCTCACATCATATTTGGATTCTTGACATCCAAAAACCTTGGAAATGCTTTTTCTAGATTTTAATTAGACATTTAATTATTCAATCTAACTCTAGGGGTATCATCGTCATTTTACCAATTTAGGTAGCACCACCACTGGTTCCTAATTTGTCCAATCTACCATTGTATTTAGGTTTCAGGCATCCAAAAATTTTAGACTAGTCCTTTCCAGATTTTAATTAACCTTAGAATTGTTTAATTTATTACCATGGGTATTTTCGTCGTTTTACATATTTATGTGGAACCACACCAAGTCCTCGATTTCCCAAATAGACCCTAACATTAAATCCGAAACACCCAAAAATGTTGGGTATGCCCTTTTCGCGTTTCAATTGGTTTTATTTTCAATTTTCTAATCACTTAGGTCTTTTCATAATTCTCTAAAAATTTATTCACTGAATTGTAATTTTCACCATTGAGTTAACCCCTTTGTAATTTAATAAATTTCAATTTGTTATTCTAATAGTCAAACAGTTCAGATTCCTTTTTAATTTAAATTTCGGAATAAGGATAACATTATTCCAATTAAAGCATCCAAATAATGAACAACATAGGACTTATGTCCAAAGTCTAAGTTCAGTCCCAGTAGCCAAACAGTCTAGCACCAACCCATGATCCGACTAACTGACCTGGTCAACTGTTGACCGTTTAACGTTGACCATTGACTCTTCACGCTAGTCTCCAGTTGTCTTTTCCGGCAACATCGCCGAAAAATGGAAAATATGATTTTCTCCTTTATTTTTCTTGAGTACTTTCTACCCGTTTTTCATCTTAAACATTCCTATACATCTTATAACATAATGCAGAACTTTGGTGATGATCGAAACTAACCAAAACCTGAGAAAATTGCCACTCGCGATTTTTTTATAAGGTATTGTTAACACTATGTTCTCCCTCCTTTTTCATGGCTTTTGTGCCCAATCAGTTCTAATCAATTCCTGGAGCCCTATGGATGCTAGATCAAGGGCTAAATGGGACCAAACTATGAAAACCAAACATGTTTAAAAACACTTTGGTTCCGGTTCTTTTTCTCTCTAACCCATATACATATACGTGCATATACAACACAGAAACACATATACATCTAAATTTTCCACCAAGTATGCAATGATCATACATAGCTTGAAATAAAATCCTAATAATGCTTAGAAAGTCCTTACCTCTAACCGCCATTTTAGAGAGAGAACTAAGAAGAGAGCAGAGAGAGAGAGAGAAGAGAGAGAGAGCTTTGAGTTAAAACTTCTATAGCTGCCACTGTTTCAATCTCTATGATGCCCTCCTTCTTCTTATTCTACTTATTTCTTATTCCTTCATTCTTTCTTCCTTTCTTTCATTTTTTCTTTTCTTCCTTGTATTCTTGGTTCCACTGTGTCAATACATACACACACTCACACATGCACATATACACACACTCACTCTCTTGAGCACACACCCATACTCTTCCTCACTCTCCCATGACTGTTTCATAGCCTATATAAACACACACATTATACACCTACCAACATTCAGGTGGGAAGGAGAAAGAGAGAAAAAAAATTGAAATCTAAAGGAGGAGAGAGAGATGAGACTTGCACAGCCAAAAATGAGGGAAAAGAGATAGGGCAAAAATGGAGTTGTCTCCTTCAAGTCCTATTATATGTACCAACTTATCTCCTAGTGGTGCACCTCACACACAAACTAGCACCCCAACATTAGATTCCTTTTTGCCCAATCAAAATGGGACACTTGTCCTTGTCTAGAAAACCTAACCAAGCTTTTTGGGCAAAATTTACACACTCTCCACTGCGCTACATGACTAGTTGGCCAAATGTGTGCATGCACTAGCTTGAAAATTAATTGTCTCAAAATCACATGAAAGTTGGTGCCCTAGCTAATTTTTACGTGCTAATTTCAAATATACCCTCAATTTCTCAAAATTCATTCATTAGAATTTTGATATCTATCTATGTCCTGTATTTGACTACGTGGCTCTGTGGCCCACACCAGTTCCGAATAAATTTCTAAAGTCCTAGTTTAGCCTCACATTTCTAAATTGATGACCTATTAATTAATTTTAGCATTTTTTGATATATATTTAATCAATTACTTATCTAACCTCAATTTAGACTCAAAAATTACCAAATTTCTCTTTAGCAATTTTTTGGGTCTTTACATCGTTGATGCCTCCCAATACAGTGAGAGTTGTCTCCTTCAAGTCCTTCTTATCGAAATTCAACTCAAATGAGAAGCTACAATGTAGTAGATAAGACAGTGAAGTCAAGGCAAAGTTACTTCTTCTGAGGGTGGCTTGGACGGATCTCAGCATTGTACCTTCTATTGTTTTCTTATCTAGTGAGAGAGTAGATAGAGAGACAAGGCTCAAGCATAGAAATGACTAATTAGAGAAAACAAGTAGTCTTGGAAATATCATTGAGACATCAACTTCATGAGGAGAGAGTATTAATTTTCAAAACATAAACGATGCCATAGGTAACACCAAGCATTAATGATGTTATGTACTCAAGGACTAACAAAGATTGGTGGAAACTGGTCATGATAGAAGCAAGTAGTGAAATTTTATTGTGTTTGTAAAATAGTGAAATTACACAATGTTTACAAAAATAGTGAAATCTCACCTTTTGTTTTATTCTTTTTAGTTTACTTTATCATGCATAAATTGAAACTCACTTTAATTAGGTGTAAATTTTTATTTTAAACCTATTGTATTACCTGCCCCATCTTTTCTTCTTTTTTTGATTTAATTCCTAACTAGGACATTGAATTTCACTGTTTTAGAGAGAGAATGAAATTTCATTCACCGTCTCTTGAAATTTCACTATCCCCTGGATTGAAATTTCATTGTTTCATAGCAAATTTTTTTTTTTCAAAATTTCATATGTAATATAAATATTATTTAATTGATTTTGATTTTTAGAATCTAAATATATAAATTTTATTAAAAAAAAATTATTTACAAGTTATTGAATTTTGAAGTTTATAAAAAAAATTTGGAAGAGTTCCTGTATTCACCGTAAATTAGTTAAAAGATGTGTATTTTAATCACAAAATAATTGCAAGAGTCCTAATTGCGAGACTTGTTTAAACCTTCTCTGAAGAGTCCTAAATGAATAGCCTTTCACTTTGGCTTCAGTGATAAAAGAATGGAATAAAATTTTCAGATCTTATTTAGAAAAAAGAAAGAAAACAAAGAAATATAAATTAAGTGATCATCACAAATTAATATCAAACTAAAATTAATAATGCGAAGTGGCGGACCTAGACTAGAGAGTTAGGGAACAAAAATATAAAAAATAGAATTAAAAAGGATTTCTTATAAAAATATATATATAAAAAAATAGAAGGGCAAATCTTAATTTTTTAAAAACTTCCTATAAAATCTAATGGTAAAAAACTAATTTTCAACAATTTGAGAGGGCATAGCCCCCCCTAAAGTACTCCTAGAACCGCCGTTAAATTGTACCCAGCTACATGCTTAACTTGCTTCATGGGTCCTTCATTGCCTCCTCAATCAATCGTAAAAGTAAAATGATTAATTAATCAATAAGAATGACAAACACGATGCGGAGAATCAGAACAAAACAAAAAGCATATGCGGTTCATATTTGAAGAGCATAAAAACCACATACAAGTTACAACAACTACAACGATGCGGTTATTAAACTAAGCCATCGCACATATAAACAAGCAACACTTGATCAAAGTTTCATATCAACAACTATTATTGCCTTTAATTTCCTTGTCCCTAACAAATTCTTCAAACTTTGTTCTTCTCATATATATGAAACCAGAATATATATAGACACGTCTTGACTTCATGCTCGACCATATATCTCGAGCCGGCCTGCATTAACTTCGGTTCTTGCACTTCTCCACTGCTCTTGGCGCTGCATTCATGAGATTAACCATGTTAATTAAGATATAGAAAGTTTTATGGTACTCAAAAAGAAACCTAAAAAAAATGTTAATTTAAGGTACTAACCAAGTCCAATAGCCTCAGACCCTTTCATGAACCGCAAGCGTTTGCATGAATCAACAAACATCCTGATTGAAATGCAAGAATACCCAGTTAATAATGCATTCACACAGACACACACACACACACACACACACATATATATATATGTATAACCATATATGCATGCAAGTATAAGAACTTACTCCCATGGAACATCACCAACAAGCATCCAATCTCCATCCTTATCTTCATAAGTGGGCACATAGTCGGAATCATTCAAAAGATCTATCAATTTGCTCTCATTCATGAAATCCTTCATTCCTTGAGACCCACAGTTACCAATGGTGAAGGAGCTAAACATTTTGCCCAAGGCATCAGAAAGCTCTTGATAGCTCTTATACATCTTTAAATCCACCTTACGTAGGTATGGTGCACCATCCATGCTTACTTTTACAAATGCTGCTGCACTGCTGCTAGCCTTCTCACCCTCGTCCGGCGCTGTTCTTTTGGACGGCCAGGATGTTCTTTCGGAATGATCGAACCGGTGGCCAACCCACAACTTGTGCCCTGCAACTCAAAAAACACACGTAATATTATTCACCATTATTTTACACATCTAAACTATGCCAGGCATACTCTGCGGTCAAATCCATATAATAGGTAAATTAAAATTTTAAAAATAGAATTAAAAAAAGGAAAAATATATATATATATATATATATATATATATATATCAAAATGAGTCATTTCTATACTCATGCACTCCCACTAACATACTATAAATTAAAATGCATGAATATAAAAGATGAGTGCATTTAGTCTCACCCTAAATATAAATATATATATATATAATTATGAAATAATAGTGTTCTACTTTTTGCAAATTTTCTTTCTGGAAAAGAAATATCATCTTAAATTTTATGTTCACAAACAATACCAATGTACCAAATGAGGTAATATTTTGGGGTTACATGTAAATTGTTTTACGTGCACGTGGGTTTCCCTCCTTACAGTACTGTTGGTTGTTTAGAAAAGCAAGATTCCAAATGTTTTGTTCTTTTTCACATTTTCCCGACAACCAACCATAGCCTTACATATAATATTCCATGATTCTAGAAAAGTGTTCAAGAAGACAGGCTGTCATGAAAGATAAATGTCCATATTAGCATTAAAAAAAATAAAAAATTTGTCCATATTATTATATGTACTTTTAGCGGCATCGATAATATCGAATGTATGATCCATCCAAGTTTGTGTTTCCACAATTAAATTTGATAGAGGTGATCCATGCTCTCTCTCTCCCTCCCTCCTCTAGTTTCCGACACCCATGTGTTTACATGAACAAATTTAAACCAAAATAACAAATCCAAATAGAGTAGATACAATATCATATTATAAAGTTTGTTACAAATTTATAGTTTATTTTTAATGTGTTTAGTGGGCTTATTACGCTAAATTAAAGAGTCTGTTTTCTAGCAACATAGTCTGCAACAAAATTTTCTCTTACTACATGATAATCATTGGAGTTTTTATATTCAACTACACAATAAAAAGTAAATTAAAATAAAGCATATGTGCATTATATATACATATATATGACAAGTTGAAATGCAAATATATCACTAATAAAAAAGAAATTTTTTTACTTAGTTTAAATTAAAGATAAATATTATCCTAAAAATACACTTATTTACATGAAAAGTAACATACATAACAACTTTTACATTTTTTTTTTGATAAGTCCAACTTTTATAAAAACCTAAATATGTATTCCTTCCGTCCCAATTTAAGAGTCTCTTATTCTATTTTTTTATGTCCCAAAATAAAAGTCATATTTGAAAAGTCAAAACATAAAGTGCTGTAAAATTTTTAAATTGCCCTTTTTATTAATAGATGTGATTATAATAATTAATGTGAAAGGAGGTTAGTTTTATAAAATTATACTTTTTACTAAAGCATGAAAGCACTAAATGCATGTCTTTTTAAAAAGTTAATTTTTTTAAAAAAGACTCTTAAAATAGGACAGAAGGAGTATATATTTAAAAAATTTTATTTCAAGAATAAGAAATAAAAACTGTTGCAATTTTCTTTCCTTAAAATCTTTACTTTTTAAGCTAAGTATTTTGTTTTTGGTAATCCAAACCCATCTCACTAATCGTAATTTTTAATCACATGACTATATTATAAATCGAAATCCCTTCCATGCTTGCAAGTAGGTGACCTCAAAAAGAACTATACTCTTTGGAATATAAATTGGAAAGCTGTTATTTTTTTTAAGTTCTTATCCCTTCACTCGTTATCAAGACTTACTCGTGGGGTTAAGCTAAGCATATTCCACTTCAGGTTTTCAAAGAAATATTCTATCATTTTTTTTTTATTTTGTTGAATGGTTCTAATCATATTCCTTCTTTCCTTTTCGCTTGAAGAAAATCAAAAGGGTTTATATAAGGGATAAATTAAAAGTTTAGCATTAAAACATGAAATATAGATTGGAGTTTATAAAACTATAAATATAAAAGACAGAGCTCTCTCTCTAAACACCCAAACATCAACCCACACACATGCATATAAAGAAAATGTGAAAAAATACAAAAATAAAACACACACAAGTACATAAATAAAACACACAAGTACATATATTTTTGGAAAAAAAAAGAACTTACTTTGCCGGAGGCTTTGGCGGATCGCCAGAGCGAGGAACAAGGTTATTCTCTGTCATCTTCTCGGACTGATCCATCTTCAAATCTCTGGACGAAAGGTTGAGTTTCAAATCGACAGTCTCTGAAAACCCTCTCTTCCCACTGTTCTTTGCCGTCTCACCATCGTCTCCATTCCCACCCGGCAACCCGAGTCTCAATTCAGTCTCCTCATAATTCAAGCGATGCCCATCACGCTCTGCACCCATTAACGTCGTCATTTCTCCACAATTCTACGTCAAAACTCGTGGATAATATCCAATATATATATATGTGATCTATATATCCAAGTTTTTCTTCTGTCTCTCTCCTCTCTATCTTTCTCTCTTCTTGTTGGTGTAATAGTGTTTGCGTTGCCGGTGTTGGTGGCGAGACAGAGAGAATGGTGAGGCTAAGGTTTGTTAAAACGTAAGAAGGTGTATTAAGAATGAGTGTGTCGTAATATATGGGATGGGATGGGGTGGGATGTCGGGGTTTGATGATTTTGACGGTGAAGATGATACCACGTGGAAGATGTGATTAGCAGGATCGTCCACAGCTTGTCGGGCAAGTGACGCAATGAATGACGTCATTAGGTGTATGATTGTGAGGAGGCTAGTGGAGACACCAGTTGGCCTTGTTTGCCTTTTTAAGCTCCACTAAAAAATACTACACTACACTACTAATACTATCAAAAAAATAATCATAGTTAACTAACAAAAATGATATCATTTGTCTTCTTTCCCAAATTTCTCTAATCTCAGTTTCATCCATTATTAGCTTTTTTCATATTTTTTTTTTCAAAAAAAGAAAATATACTAACCTCTTCT
Organism: Nyssa sinensis; assembly: GCA_008638375.1. Classification (NCBI taxonomy): domain Eukaryota; kingdom Viridiplantae; phylum Streptophyta; class Magnoliopsida; order Cornales; family Nyssaceae; genus Nyssa; species Nyssa sinensis. The sequence goes on along the minus strand of CM018039.1, from coordinate 20,104,097 downwards.
CTTTCTTTTTTCTTAGGTTTCTATAATTACAGATAGTACGTTATTTTTCAAAATTACATTACAATCTTCTTGTCAATAATAGATTCTTCCTTCCATTAATAAAGTCATCAAAAAAATGTATATGTATATTTTTTTTCTATGTGTTTATGTATGTATATGAATCTTGTATGCTTAGATCACACTTACATATAAGTTATTTTATGTTATCAAGTGCCCTAATATTAGGATGTATAAAGTCCAGTTTGACGAATATGTCACACTTATTCATTTTATTGGTTGGGAGATCAGAGTCTCCAACCCAGTGCACTTGTGTACTTGCTTTCCAAAAGTCTTCTATGTTTTACTTCTTAATTAACACTTATTAAAGTTGATATAAAATTACTCTTGTTATCTATTTTACATAACTATGCACACGTATGTGCCCATCGATCATTCATTTAAACTTAGTCTTTATTAATCATTGCATTTAGCCTTAATTACCCAATAGTATTATGACAGGATGTTACACAGGTAATGCCACTCTCCCCTTCTTTCTCAAATAGTAAGCATTTTTGTCTCTTCGAAATCCATACCATGTACAATTGTTTATTCGTGATATCTCTTTTTCTTGTTTTCGGGATTAGTGTTCTTTCTTGAAACATAAAAACTGATCTAGTGAAAAAAATTAACACAAAAGTTATCCCTGAATATCTGACTAGATTACCTAAGAAATTTGAAATAGAAGATAAATTCCAGGTCTTGAAAAATAGAAAGGGAGAAGACAAAAAAGAAAATTGAAGAAATTGTTTCGTGAGTAAAAAATCATGCTATTAGAAATTTTAATTCTACAGGTCAAATTACCCTCATACCAATTATAAAATATAAAACAAATATTGACGAGATGAAAAACACATCCTGCTAATAATAATCAAACCTGGAACACTTCTATTATTTATTAAAACAACAAGAAAAATCGAAACTAGTAATAATACAAATAGGGAAGACAACTTAATATTATTAAAATTGGATGATTAAGGTGTAATACCACCTTTATAGCAAGTCTAACTCTCTTTCGATAGACCCCTTTTGAGGGTAAGATCTCTCACACACGACCACCACTCTTAACTCATTCTCATACAGTTACGACTCTCAATTTTATAGTCACACACACTCTCCACAACAATCTCGCGGCTCTCTCTCTCTCTCTCTCTCTCTCTCTCTCTCTATATATATATATATATATATATAATCACGGGTTAAAATTGCACAAAAATTACTATATTTTATTCATCTTTAATTAGGAAACTAACTCTCACGAGAACATTATTCCAACTATAATTGGGATTAACCAAAAACACTTCAATTACTATTACTATGGTCGAATCTTATACTTGTTATACAACTTCTTAGCTTGTTCAATAGAATCAAAGAATGAATCCATGCATTTACCAAAAATTCCACCATCATAATGATGCAGAGCTTGCCAAAATCTTAGAACACTAGAATCTTCTTCTCTAACAAAATTTTAGGCAACTAAATTATTAAAATTCAATCTATTCTTGTAACTAGACATCTCTTAATTTTCAAAAGAAATTTCTAGTAAATTAAAATCTTCATCTTCATGAACTAAAGCTAAGCTTTCAACCTTACAATTATTTTTTCAACTTCAACATCCAAAATGTTTTCTTCCTCGAAATAAACAATGAAGCAATCAATATCATATAAATCTAAATTTATCGCATTATATGAATCATCAAAAATTGCATTAAATTCTAAAACAATTTTCAACAATCAATCACTTTAACTTTATCAAACTTGTCTCTTTTAAGAATCAATCACCTAGTATCTATCCATCGGAGGTTCAAGACTATTTCTTGGATTTTTATACAACCAATTAAAATAATCTAAAATTTATGTGCTGGTGGATTGTTTTTGTCACAAATCCAACTATTCCGATGCACCGAATGTATTGTTTTCTAAATTATCTAATAAAAATAATTAACTTTTTTCTCATAAACCTCTTTTGACAAACACTTTAGTACGTTATCGATCAGAGACAACTTCATAGACATCACAACTTTTAAGATAAAGAGTGACACGATGGGACCATTCATCGATCTAACCTCAAACTCTTAAGTTTTCAAACTTCTGTCTATTAACCAAAATTTTTCCATAATTCTAAATCAATAAAATTTAAATCACATACCTGATGCTTCAATCTAACTAAATTGGCCTCCCTATCAATTAAACCGGAACTTCTAATTTTTTTTGCTTCACAATTATTTGTGTAGTTACTTTGATCCAAACAATCATCAAATCTTAACCGAGCGACTGTCACGCCCCGAATTTCTGTAAACCCGAGGCGCGACTGACGAGACAGAAAATAAAATAAATAAAAGGACAAATGTAAATAATTTCACTAAACATGCATCCATTCCCATCAATACATAAGCTAACATAAAATACATCGTTCATAGGTCATTCGGGCTTAAGCCCTTACATTTCAAAACATAAGTCCCACGGACCAAAAATATAACAAGTGCTTCACCCAATCAGAGTATCATGGAGTCTCAAGTAGCTGGAGGGTCCTCATCTGAAAAATGTTGCCCACGAATGGGTCAGCTCAACTGCTGGTACGATGAAGTGCTAATGCAAGAAATAAAGCTAAGGCGTGGCATGTGCAAAGTGTACATTTATATCTAAATGTCATTCAAAGTATCGCAGTAATATATGAATGGAATGCATGACGCACCCATGCACAACTCTATGCCACACCCATGTCTTGTTTACGGGTACTCCCTGATGGCTACGGAGTACTAATGCAATGGCCAATTTTAGATTTTTCACCACAGGATCTACACCCTCATAATGCATAGCACCACGTGCTCAACCCACACCATGTTCTCAAAGGATTCATCATATGCCAATATGCCAATGCAATCTCAATGAACATGGTTTTCAATAATATAGCGTGTTCGGATAATAACAAATAAATCATCAGTCAATTTCATATACATACATATCTCATGTGTTCATACATCATAATTCATGTTCTTCACTTTACTAAACTTGCAAGTAACACATAAACATGTGAACAACCAATTCTAAATTATCAAGTAAACACATTACAAATAAACACATAAAGCATTCCAGTCATTCACAAATATTCCTAACTTAACTTCATTTCTAACATTAGCAAAACACCATACCTGATGGGTTAGTCACAACCCAAGAAGAACGTGCACGTTATGTAACTAAACTGGTCAATGAAAATGCAAGAGGTCAGATCTCCCTTTCCTGTCCTGTCAGTGTCCCTAAAAGCATAAATTACAACTCAGTCTATTGTCATTTGAATTTATGCTACCCATCAAATTTTATGTCTTTAATTCATAGGTTTCTATTCTACAAAATTAAACTCTGCTATTGAGTTTAGGACGTCGAAGAAAATAAGTTTAGGTTCTCGTAGAACTCAATTCGAACATTTGGGTTCAAAAAGGCAAAACAGTCATTTTGCACTTTTCACGGGTCCTTACATTTCGTGACCTCTTTTCACAAATTGGACTCCACGTTTGAGTCCGGAATGCTCGAGATAATAAAGTTTCACTATTTGTTTACTAAATTCGGAGTTCGTTTGACTGTACTTCAATTCAGGGGCATTTTGGTAATTTTAAAGGTTACTAAGGGTCTTTTATTTTTTCGGGACCCCGTCTCATAAAACGGACCTCACCATTGGTCTCAGAATGGTCGAGATAGTCAAAATACACTAATGACTTGTCTCATTTGGACTCCGGATTATTTTAGAATATTTAATTAATTAAATTAATTAATTAATTAATTTAATTAATATTTTATTAATAATTTAATCAGGTGGGTCAAAGTGTAATAACCAACAGTTGGGGGGTCATTTTGTAAATTCTGAAAGTCCTGGGTCAAAGTTTAATTTCTAAAAAGTCCAGGGGTAATCCTGTAATTTTGGAAACCCTTATCCCATATTCGGAAAACCAAACAGGGATCATACCAGAACAGGGATAGGATATCCCTGTTCCTGTTTCAATTTCAATTTCAATTTCTTACGTCCGTAACCAAACAGACTCAATTGGTTTTTAATTTAAAACCTTAGACCGACACGTGGCAGGGGCGGTTCAGCCCCGCCCGACCAGGACCCGAAGCCCGACCCGCACAGTACCTTTCTTCCCCGATTTTCCGGTGAGCCTCCGGTAGGGTTCCGGCGCCTTCTCCGACGCCGGCAACTGGTTCTCCGGCGAGATTTTCAAGTTTTAAAAATGCAGTTCCCTAGGGTTTTTCATGTAGATTCCATATCTATCCTCCATTTCCCTCAAAACCTTCCCAATCTTCTCGAAATAGAGGGTCAACCCCTCAGTCAAACCTCCGGCCGACTCTTTCCCCTTCATTTTCGTGACTGTTTGTTCATGGTTTAACCCTCATTCCAATCCCAAATGGTTTCTGCACCTCCTAGGGTTCATTCCCTATCATTTAAACTAAGTTTTTCACATAAAATGACAAGACCCATTTCTTACACCCGAGATCTGCAACTCCTCATTTCTCCCTCATCTTTCAACCATTTTAACTTATTATTTTTGCATTATAAACCTTACAACATGCTCTCTAAGATCATATGCATAAAATCAATTATCATGCTTAGAAAAAAATCAAAACAGAATGGTCACTTACAGTTGTTCTCTTGGGTTTCCCTCTCTAGCCGTGTCCTCTTTCACCCTCTGGTTCCAAGCTTGTATCAAGCTCCAAAAACTCTCTTCCAGAACTCTCTTTCTCTCTCTCGCTCTCTGCTTTCTTTCCTTTCTCTCCTCCCAACCGAGACCACACATATACCCACTCATCCACTCTCACACGTCTCTCACATCACAGCCCCTTTCCTTGACTTCTCTCACCCTGCTCAGCCACCTTGTTCTTCCCCAAATGCAGCTTTGCATTAAATGCAAAGCTGCCCTATATAAGTCTATATATATATATATATATATATATCACTCATTACACACACACACACTAGACACACACATAGCCGACACCTCACACACACACTCAGTTGGTCACACACACACACACCCATCCGGTTTCACCCACACACAGTGCACACATGCACTGTTCTTTACATATACATATCCACATATACATACACATATTGCATCCCACACACATATACATGCCACACATATATATATATAATCCATACACATTAAAAATTAATAATAATAATTTAATAACCAAGAATAATAATAATAAAAAAAAAAAAAATTTTCCGTGTTATAACAGCGACTCTTCACAAAAACCATTCAAGATCGCAATCTTGAGCAATACAAGAACTATAACTCTTTGTAATCATTTAAGAATGTGATCAAGCTTTCATTTTCAATGCAACCTCAATAGTCCAAAACCTAGACAAAACTTTGATAAATTATCCCAAAATTGAAAAAGGCTGAGATAAATTATCTTAAGATCAAGACAAGGCTCAGATACCAATTTTTTAATTTTAAAAATTACTCTACTCCCAATTGTTGAATCCAAAATAATATTATAAATTTTTCAAATTTGGAGAAAGAAACAAGCTTGCAAACAAAAGTAAGGAAATATGTTGAACTAGTAACCTCGGGAAATGCAAATTTATTAGAAAGAAAATTCTATTATAGAAGCCTCACTCTCACTTTTATTCAAAAATAACAGACCACCGCTCACTACTTTAGGGCAATCATAGCTACCACTCTTCACTCTGTCTACCAGAACTCTTATAATGGCCACAATTTTATTTTTGCAAAAAATAGTCTTGACAATCACGTGCCCATGTTCGGCCTCCAGCCATGTTGTGCTATGCTTGGGCCACATGCTTGGGAGGGCTTGCCTAGCACTGCCCATCATGTTGTGCCTGGCCTGGCCCACCATGTTGTGCCTAGCCCAGCCCACTAACCACTATGTCATGTCATGTTGTGCCACTCATTAACATGTCGTGCCCGTGCCGTGCCTGGGCCGACCCGTCCTGATTGACACCTCCACTTCTTTATAAATTTCTTAATTGTTTCAAAAATGAAGAAGAAGATCTAAGATCAATGAAATTTCTGATAAACTAATTCCACATCTTCGGCCAACCTAGAATTCCTCTGTTAGGTCAGATTTCATTCGCCTCTTTTGTTTTAATTTCATATTCCTCCCTTCTCTTATCCTTTTATTTTTTAATGGCTTCTTTGAAAAGTCACGGTGAGTCTAGGGATCCTGAGAACCCTAAAAATAGGATAGAGGTTGTTCTTACAGTGGCCATAGTTGATAGGTTTGTTGACAAAGGTGTCGACGCGAACAAACCTAAGGAGGAAGAGTCTAATGCTATCATTTCAACCATGCTTGAGCAAATTAAGAAATTATACGACTTCCCTAATAACATCGAATGTAGGATTCATAGGCCTTAAGACAAGCCATGGAATATAGATGCCTAAGTGATATGCGTGAATCTTGAATGGTTTGAAATAAGATTTAGGTTTCCTTTCCACCCCTTCCTCAAGGAGTTTTTCAACTTTAAGACTCTGCCCTGCTAACCTCAACATAAACAGTTAGAGGTGCCTAATAACATATATAGTTTTAGCCCATAAGAATGGCATAGTAGTAGATCTTAACCTAATTAAGTATGGGATGGATTTGAAGAAAGCCCAAGAAGGACTGTAATACATGTCATTCAACGCTAGGTTCAAACCCCTTACTAGCGTCCCTTCTTCCAATAAGACCTGAATAAGTGGTATTTATTTGTCAAATGAGGTTAGGAGTTTCCTAACTAACCCTAAGAAAGCGCCAGTAATTTATCGTGGAGTATTGGACTTGTAGGTGAGGTAAGATTTTTGCACTCGTAAGCTCTTTCTCGATATTAAGTTTATTTAATGTACCAATCTTTTTCTTTGGGTATCTATTTCAAATCATTTTGTGTGGCAGCAGCACAAGCTTCACAAAGGACCTCTAAGAGAAGTTAAGGCTTTTGTTGCAGCCTCCCTTGCGCCCTCACTCTACCATCCTCAACTCAACAAATCTTCACAAGGTCGACCTCATCCAACCAAAAGGCATGGACCTAAAGAAGTCAATCCTTGCCTCCTTTTGTCTTGGCCAATCAAAGAAGGCCCCTACTGGTCCCTCCAATGCCTCAGTGCTCGTTCTTCTTGATCTAATCTCCAAATTTGGTTGTTCCCCATCTCCATCCACCGCCACCCCAGCCTAACCAGTCGTCGCTACCGTTACCCCTTTGTTTCCTCATTATTATTGCCACCATCACTCTCAAAACTTCACCGCTCCCTAGGCTCTAAGAGCTTGCAAAACACCACCTTTATCCCACCGCTACGCCAAAAAAAAATTCAATTGCAACCACCACTTCTTCCCATAATACCCCATCGTTGCAAAAAAAAAACAAAAAAACAAAAAAAAAAATGAAAGAAGAAGAAACCTCCATCAGCTTTCCCCTACTCTACCACTGAGAAAAAAAGAAAGAAAAAGATAGTGAAATAACTTAGTACAACTCTCACAACATTGGGGTCAAATATTATAATGGGACATGTAAGATTTACAACATAAAGTGCAATTACTACAATAATGCAACTATATAATAGAAATAACGTTCCTGACCAAAGGTCTGTCAATTTGTTGACTACCATTCCTCATTTTGCTCTCACTTTCTTTTTTTCCTTGTCAACTGTTTTGATAACTCTTTTTAGTATCTTTCGATTTTATTTTATTTTGGTTTAAGTAAGTAAACGATTGGAAATAACATTTGATTTATATTAGTTTGGAGAGATGATGATCAAATATACTCTTGTATTCTATATTTTATATTTTTACTTGGTAAAATTTTATCAACTAATATCTTTCTTTTCTTCTTCACTTAAATAACAAACCAAACAGTGCGTAGAAATACATTTTTTTGCCCTTTTAATCTTCCATCTGTTGAATCAAATGGAGGGAGAAAAGAGTAAATGGAAGTGAGAGTGTGTCGTGATGCAATTTATATCTCTGGAAACAGACAAGCACAGAAAGCAAAGAATAAAATGGACTTGCCATCTACTCCCAAACAAAGCGGGGGCCATGCCATCCCATGCCAACCAATCCATACTCAGCACTCAAAACACCTAGCATTAATATTAATACTTAATTGTCACCATCTTAGACACCACACGTGTGCGTTAAATGCCCTGATATTGATCTGTTGACCACTGCCAACCATGCCTCTCTTTGACTGTGCTCCTATCCTTTAATTGCAATTTGTAATTTTTTCTGACTTTTTCTTATCTTCTTATCCTCTTTCTTCCAAAGATCATTCAAATTATGCCACTGGTCAAATTATTGAATGCCGACTAGGACGTGAACTTAAGATTTTGAAAGAAGTTTTATAAAACCAACTCCGGATTAGTTTCAGTGGTAAAATTTCGTTGTTTGGGATTGAGATTTCGTAGTTACGAATTAGAGTTAAATATACTTTTTGACACTCACAAGTGTTTAGGAACAATCTCTCTGACAAATATGTGAAGCAACCTATCTACTTATTCATTTTTTTTATCAAAAAAAAAGGTAGTTTTATAATAATTAAAAAAAAAATTAAAAATTGAAATTCTAATTTTTAAAGAATTTTAAGAAAATAAAAATTCAAATTTTGATTTTTTAAAATTTATTGGCTCTCCTTTGTCAATCCTGACCACTATCGAGGATAATTTCTTTATTTACGTTTGTACTATCCTCTGAATAGAATCCTTTCATTTCTTGGAGTTCTTACACAAAATTTAAAATATTTATTTATTTAGTTGAAGGATATGAGAAAAAGAGAACATGTATTTTTTTTACATGCCATTTTTATTTTAATAATTAATTAATTCTCAATTATTTGTACAATATTTTTAACTTCTAATTTTATGTATACAAGATAGAAATAAAGGCACAAGGAGAATAATTTTTCCCTTCTTCTTTTTTCTCTTATCCTCAAAACTTAAGAATCAAATATAATTTAATTGTCATGTAGTTTTAGTAGTACTAATTGTATCATATATTAATTCTAATTTTGATTTGGCTTTTCTTTTTCTTTTTTTTTCTTTTTTCTGTACTAAGACAAGAACAAAAGTTATATGGTCAAGTCTGTCATTCATGTTAGGTGGGCTTTACTGTGATGAGAGGTACTCGGGACTGTTGTGACTGTTTAGTCTTTATTCTTGCATTAGTTACTTGTAGAGCCTTCACATTTATAAAATAAATATTAATCCATGGTGGGGATTGGATAGTCGTATCAATCACGATTATCTTTAACATTCCTATATTACGATTAATTATTTGTTACAAGGCTAGCTTTTCGGTCATAATATATGTAATGTTTATTTAAATGTAAATTAAATATTCTTTCTTCGTAACTCTCATATAAAGTGAGTACAACAATTAGACTTATAAAGAAGATTCTAAATTTAATATATATTTTAAATATAATTTAACTAAAAGTCTAAGACAAGTCTAAGTCTCATAAAAAAATTTAAAATTCAAACCAATTATATTTGATAAATAAATAAACAAATAGTTTTACTATAACTAAAATACAAATATATATTACAATAAAATACAAATAATATATATTAAAAAAAACATGAATTAAAAAAAAAAAAAAGCAAGGCCTCACTTATAGACAACGACCCAAATTTTATATATATATATATATATATATATATATATAGCATATCTCAACTAGAAGTCTAAGTCTCATAAAAAAAATTCTAATTGAAAATAATTATATTTGATCCTAAAAAAAACTAACAAACAAAAAAGAATTCTATTGTAACTAAAATAAATAAATAAATAATATATATATATATATTAAAATACATATAATATATATTACAAAAAAAAGTAGTGAAAGCACTACTTATAGAAAAGGCCCCAAGTTTGCATATATTTATAGTAACAATACAATTACATAATATATTAAAGTTACAATGCAATTACAAAATATATATTACAAAAAATGTGAATATTAAAAATAAGATAGGCATGTGAAGTCTAAGAAAATATACAATTGGACTCTTATAATTTAAAAATAGGTCATTCGGACACAAGTCCATAAAAATGGTGAAAATTATTGCAAGGTCCACACTCAAACATATTAACCTCACAGATTCTTCAACTACTTTAGTGACTAAAATATCCCTCAGCTAAGTTGCCTATATATAGAAAGGTAGCTCAAAAAAACTTTACACACTTTAAAGTTCAATAATTTATAAAATATATATCAGTTCTTAATAAAATTTATATATTTGTATTCTAAAAATTGAAAATCTATCAAATAAAATTCATATTAAATATGAATTTTTGAAAGAAAGAAATTGCTCCAAAATAGTAAAAATTTGTCCTAGCAAAGCTGTAAAATTTTATAATTTCATAAAAATTAAATAAATTCTTAACTACTGTTAATTTTATTGAACTTTTCGCTACATGTTAGATCCCCTGCAACAATATCAGCTACATTCAATCAAATGGTTATGAACTTTTTAGAATGGATATGTAATAGTACTGTTTGATTGCCTCTACAACCACATCTTGAGAAAATGAGTGACTTTTTAAGAAGTGTGCAACTTGTCATTTCATAATGGCTTTTTTTTATTTGAACTTGATTTTTATCTAATTAGTGTTTTCCAAATTTATTGAGGGGAAAAAATCAAAGGGAAAATAATAAAAGAAATTAATTTCCATCATGTTCTCTCTCTCTCTCTTAAATCAAAGGGGAATCAACCTTCTCACCCCCCTACAGCCCATGGATCAGACATCTTTGTCTAGCCTTCTGATAATCTCCAACCCATTTCTCAAAGAAATTGGTCTTCCCCTGCAACTATATCAGCTCCATCCAATCAAACGGGTTCTAAACTTTATACATCTTCCATCATATTATAGCATTTTTTGGAACAATATACATCTTCCATCGACAACAATTCTCTTTACTCGCTCTTCGCTAGGGGTTTGCACGAGATTAATGGTGGTTGTTGTATGTGTTAACCAGATTTTCCGGCTTTTTCATGGTGTTGAATCCGCCAGATCAAGCCATCTTTCATGGCGGCCTCATCAAACAGGATGTCTTTGAGGGTAATCAGTGATGATAGGGATCTGTTGTGATAGTTTGACTTGGGTAAAGGATTAAAGATATTTTTGTTATTTAAAAAAAAAAAATTAAAAATCCCGGGTCCAACAAAATAGACGTGAATTTAAAATATAACATTACTAATTATCCTTCAACTCAAAGATAAAAAAATACTTGAACTTCACATTAATTTAGTTTTTTTTTTTGAGACTTCACACTAATTAATTCTTTAAAAAATATAAAAAATAGTTTTTTTTAGTCATAAAGGATTTATGATTAATTTGCTTAACGAAAAAAAGAATTATAGAAGAAATAATTTATGGGTTTATTTATTTTAAATAGTTTTATTAATTATAACTCTTAATTAATAATTTTACGTCTCAAAAAATAAAGGAATAAAATTTTATATTTTTATTGAAAAATAAAAAAATGCTCATTCAAAGTTGACTTTAGATTCAAATTGTTTCGAGCCGGCCTTGTTCATAAATTTTCCTGTTTCCACTCCTACACACACATATATAAAGATTGAGGGTATTAGAGTTCACAAATAGTTAAAAATTTATATTTTAATTAATAAAATTATAAAATAATTATTGATTAAAGACAGAGTTTATAAGTATGTAAAAATAATTTAATAATATCATCTTATAAAATTACAACTTTTTAGAAATTTGAAAAGGGCTATTAGCATCCGAATGCAAATACACACACACACACACACACACATATATATATATATATATAGAAATTCCACATTTAAATTGTTTTAATGATATTTTACCAGATGGTTTAGCTGAAAATTTTTATTTTTTTTTATTTTTTTGTCAAAATTACTCATAAAAGTACAAAAAAGTGTGAAATTTAATTTTGTACCCAAAAACACATTCCTATGATTAAATGTAAGTAAATTATGCTTTTAGCCAACCCGGTAAGCGATGGCTCAGTCTATGTCATCTAATTTTTGACATTATTTAAAAGATAAATGATTGTTTACCAAAATTTTCAATTTGTTCTCTTCTAAAATAAAAAACCACAAATGTAAATCAGATATGATTTGACAATGCTTTTCAAGTTGATTAAGCATCAGTATTATATATATATATATATATATATATATAATTATTATAAGGACATAAATTTGTTCATAAGTTCATATTATGCCACACGTACAAAAGAAACACAGTGCTTAAACCAACTTTATTTGATACGATTCGAACAGAAGATAACAGCTAAGCAAACAAGGGCCCGGGCCGAATTGGTCTAGACTCCTTGGCACCAAGATTTGTTCCGAACGGAACTAAACACAACTAAAACATGGCTCTAGTACGGATCTATCAGCAACTCGAATCGTTTGACTAAGTCAATCTCATTCAATTATCCCCAAAAGTAAGAAATAATCATGATTCCAAAATAATAGGGAACGTAACCCCCATTATGAGCATCCTCCCTGATGTATTAAAAATCCTAACATTTGTACTATCTCTTTTATCTTTTACTTTTTTAAGAAATTATTCTAATTTGAACGTTAAAAAATACTTGATAAAAACCAGGTTAGTGTCTAGTAAGCTCTTTCAAGTATCTTTTTCTTATCTTGCAAGGGCATCTTAATTCGAATGTAGAACAAATAATAAAATAGAACATTATCCTTTTTTTTCAACCATACTTTTTCCTTAGACTTGTCCTCATCAAAAACCAAGCTCATCTGAATTACCACTGGAGACTGAAATGTCATGACGTTAAGGTCACGGGTGGATTGCCTCCTTCCAACCCGTCAATAATTAAATTAGGTTCATGACAATGACCAACAGCTTAGACCGTCACTATAAATTCATGTCTACAGTCTAAGTTTGGCCTTATGGGGGTCCCTCACACAATTATGTAGTTATTATTTATCACCTATATGGTGGGAGGACGTGTAAAGTGTGTGTGATCTTTTAATTTTAATTTTAATTTTTTAAAGTCTTTTGTCAAGTCATAGCATTAAACAAAGAGGCCTGCTACATTTTTATTAAATCGTGTGGTTCACGCGTTCTCAAATCACCTCTAATTCAAACCTAATCTATGACATTCATATTTACAAAATGAGGCAGCTGTGGCAAACCAACAACAACAATTAAATACGAAACTTAGCTCATCTCAAAAGGTATGATATGTTAAGAGGTTTTTTTTTATTTATTTTTTATTTTTTTTATTTTTATTTTTTTTTGTATACAAGCGATGTGGGGAGAAGAAAATCGTAACATTTATGTGTTCAGGAACTTGTACTAAAATTGTGTTTATGGAAGAGATGAATATTTCTATCTCGGGTAGGTCAAATATGGCATTGATTTAATTAGCTAGAATTTCGTTATGTGGATTTGATTTTACTGACCTTTGAACAGAAATTGTGGGGGTGATCGTGGAAAGTATAGGATGCAGTGAATGTGAGAAACGTGAACAAGTTTGGGTTGAGAGCTGACAAACAGTTACAAGAAATTGGCAAACAAGCTTCAATTCAAAGAGAAACTATACAAAAATGGATTCCGCGCTCATGAGTAAGCTGTTGCAGGCTCCAGCACTCGAATTTCAAACAAAGTGTTATTGGCAAACAAGCTCCAATACTATTATTATTAGTATTATTTGGACAGGTAAGTGACTCTTGGGGGTGAAAGTTGAATTAGTCAACCCAACTCTTAAGATTATTATTCTCTACTACATGGACGGGGCTACATATAAGTTCATCCCACTGAAATTTGAAAATAAAATGAGTTTATATGTAATATTTAAAAACTAAAGGGTTCAAATTAATTTTTTATGTTGAAAAATTATGAAAATATTTTCTAAATTTTAGAGAGATGGATTCTTGTTCCGAAAGGAGTTTTTATTATTTTGGTTGCCATCTTTATTCAAGTAAAATAATATACAAAAAACATAAACTAAAAAAAACTCATAAACTGTAATATATTTAATTTTTTTATTGTTAAGTAGAAACATTATGTTATTTTTCATGAAATCAATTGTTTATTTTAAATTTGTATAAAATTTATTTTTTTAAGTTTATGGTCATAAATTTGTATTTCTTTATTTATGTTTTATTATAAAGTTTTTTATTTTTATAAAATTAAAAGTACATACATCACTTGTCTTCAACTGAAGAAATTTTTTAGCTCCGCTCCTGATTCTTTAACAAAACCAAGTATCTATGTAGAGACATGGAAAATTGGGAATGAATTTTTTTTTTTTTTTTTGTTTTGCTAAGAGGACTGTAGTACCCTGAACCGGGACGTGGCACGTAGATCGAGGTAGACCGGCTAAGTTGTGTAGTACCCAAGTAACCCGAGCTGTTAGGGCTCTACATCGAGATATTTTATAGATTGAACGATTTGAGGTATGAACGATTTGTTTTGAGTAGTCAGTACGGACGACACCCGAGTAACCTAGGACCATGTCTCGAAATGTGTGTGCCCACGCATTTTCGTGCCTACAGACGTTACGTGTATAAGTATAAGCCGTGAAATATGAGTGCATGTCTACGTGCCCGGAATTTAATATATACGTACGTATATGAAAATATATACATGTACAAAAATGTGTGTTATGTATGTGTAGGTGTATATGGTGGAACATGGATGTATATATATATATATTACATGTATGTTATGTGCATATGTATATGTATATATATTTAATGTATTTAAATATATATATATATAGACAAATATAATATATATATATGTGATGTACATGTATGTGTGTGTGTGTGATGTGTACATATATGTGTGTATTTAAATATTTATATATATATATATATGTGTGTGTGTGTGTGTCGGGCAGCGTGCGCAAGATTGGCCGTGTGTGTGTGAGTGCAGCCGTGTGTGTGAGTGTACCTATAATATATATGGAAAACCAAATGCACAAGGAATGCATTTAATGCATTCTGAAAAGGGAGAAAAAGGGGGAGTGATAGAGCAGTAGGGAAAGTTAGAAAAGGTAGGGAAGGGTGGCTGTTGCAGGGAGGTTGCGTGAGAGAGTGTGAGGGAGACGTATGGGGGAGAGAAAGAAAGATATATACATATATATATATATAGACAGAGAGAGAGAAAGAGAGAGAACATGAGGTGTGTTGGGTCTTGATCTTAGAGAGAAAGTCAGAAGAAAGAAAGAGGGAATGAGAGTGAAGTGAAGGGGACTGGACTGAGTAGGAGTCGCACGAGGAGGGGCTCAACCCAAGGAGAGAAAAACTGAAACCAAGGTGAGTCACTTTCTGTTTCAGAATTTTCCTAGCATGATTAATCTATTTTGAATGTAGGACTAGAAAGAGCATGAAATATGGAGTAATTAGGAAAAAGAATCGAATCAAATGGTTGAGAAATGAGGGAACGAGAACCAGTTGCAGGTCGGACGAAAAAGTTGGGAAGCCCATCCTTTCATGTGTAAAATTTAAAGTAATTGATTTGGAACTGATCTAATTACATGCAGAAAATGAAAGAGGAAAATTTTAAGAAAAACCATAGAGAAATAAGCAAGAAATGAGAAAAATCTTTCTCGTCGGAATCTGGGTCCATGGCCGGAATTTGGGTTTTTGCATGTCGGAAACCAGGCATGGGTGAGGTTCAAAACAATCCGAATAAATCCCTCAATGTTTGGGGATCAATTTGGTGTAAAAATTAGAAAATTTCGGACGTAAAATATCGTGAGAAAGTGAAGAAAAACAGTCGCCGTCCGGCAACCGTGGCCGGAGGGGACGACCAGAGGGTGGTCGGAGAACCGTGTGGGCGCAGGGGCGACTTGGGCCGTTCCTGTTGAGCTTGGGCCTGTAACCCTTGGGCCTAGTTTGTTTTAAATGGGTTGGGTTTTGTTTGTTTTAAAAAGAAATTTTGGGCCTGGGTTGTTTAAGTGGTGGGGCCCAATTGTCTAATTGAAATGGAAAGAAAAAGGAAAGAAAGAAAAAAAAAAAAAAAGGGGTGGCCGAGATTCGAACCAGGGTGAAGCGCGTGGGGGTGAGCGCGTGAACCAGCTTGGACAGGACAATCCCGTGTCCTTTTCATATAACTAATAAATATATATATATATATATATATCTTTATTCTGTTTTACAAATTAAATTTATTTAATTAAATTAAATACACCAGAATGGCCCGGAGCCCAAATAAGACAAGTTATATATGTTTTCTTACTATCTTGGACCTCCTAAGACCAACGGTGAAGTCCGTGATACGAGACGAGGTCCCAAAAAAAATAAAAGACCCGTAGAACCCTTAAAAATTACCAAAATACCCCTAAGTCAAACACTGTCAAATGAATCCCGATTAAAATAAAAAGATAGTGAATTTTTATTATTTCGAACATTCCGGACTCAACTGTGGAGTCCAATTTACGAGAAGAGGTCTCAGGAAGTGAGAAACCATGAAAGTACAAAATGACCGTTTTGCCCTTTTTAGCTCGGATGTCTAAATTAAACTCCGCGAAAACCTAAACCTATTCTCTTCGACGTTTCGGAACCAATGGCAGAATTTATTCTGGCAAAATAGAAACCAATAAAATAAGGACGTAAAATTTGATGAATAACATAATTCAAGTAACGAATGAACTGAGTTACATCTTATGATTTTAGGGACACCGAAAGGCAAGGAGAAAGTGGTCTGACCTTCTGCATTCTTATTGTTAGATCCATTACACTACGAGTACGGCTTCCTGGGTTGAGACTGACCCATCAGGTACGATATATTCTGCTAAGTAAGAAATAGAATTAAGTTTAGGAATAACTGCCATGTTGACTTGATGATTCACATATCTGCTTGATTGCTTATATGCTTATGTGTTTCCTATTATCTTTTTGAAAGTTGGTGAAGAATGAGGATCGTGACTGTGTATATCGCATGAGTTAGCATAATGTGTAAATTATATTTTCGAGAATTGTTGAGATTATGGAATGTGTAATTTAAGGCATGTGTTTAAGTAAACTATGTATGCATGTACCCTTGATGGAGGGATTTTGTGATTGGACTGTTATTGTGTAATACATTAGTTTAAAGCATGCTTCATATGTGGATAAGATGCCTTATTGAGATTGCATTATGGCATAGTGGAATCAGAGCATATTGGCATAGTGTGATTCCTTGGAATAGGGTGTGAGTTGAGCATTTGGTGTTGTGCATACTGGTCACTCAGGCCGTCGGGGAAGGTCCGTAAAGTGAGGCATACTAGTTACTCAGGCCGTCGGGGAAGGTCCGTAAAGTGAGACATACTGGTTACTCAGGCCGTCGGGGAAGGACCGTAAAGTGAGTCATGGGTGTGACATGGAGTTTGCATGGGTGTGTCACGCATATTTTCCTTGCATTGTATTAATGAATTCATGAAGGTGTGATGAATCTTGTTAATGCATTGTATGGATGAATTGGATAGCATGTAGGTTATAATTGTGCATGTAGATATAACCGTACACTCGCACATGCCACGTCCTTAATTTTGTTTCTTGCATTAGCATTATATTGTTCCAGCAGTTGAGCTGACCCATTCGTGGGACAACATTTCAGATGACACTCCGGCTGCTGAGAGATTCGGTGATGTTTTAGTGGAAGAAAGAACTTAGAGTATTTTGGCACTTGGGGCGCATTTTGTGATGTACGGGCTTAAGTTCAAGATGACATGTTGTATGTATGTTGATGGAAATGAATGTAAGTTTGGGTTGAATCCGTTAGATTGTCCTTTATTTCTTTATTAATTTATTCTCTTTCTGTCTCGTTACTCGCGCCCCGGGTCGCAGGGAAATTCGGGGCGTGACAAACTATGTATATGCTTTTATACAAAACATAGCTTTTTGTAACTAATAAATGGTATTTGTACCATAAGTAGCACATGCATGTGACTAGTATATATATATGGAAAAATTACATATAAATACTCTCACATTTTGTATTCCTAATTTTTAAACAGTAATCATTCTTTACCAAAGCATATAGTATTTTTTTAGAGTTAATTATTGAAAGGTCCTAAAAATTAGTGTGTTCAAGTTAAGGTTCAAGATCAAATATTGTAACCTTAAAAGTATCTGATTTTTAAAATTATTCAAGTCCAAGTCTGAATGTTACTGATGTGTCATCATTATTTATTTTAAAATGACATATATATCCTCACATTTACGAATTATTCACCATAAGTGCATGGGATAGTCCTTGTCCTATTAACATTCAAGTTATTTAAATTTTCTTTTTTACTTTGTAATGGTGGTATCAGAAACCCACTTTTTGTAAATTAGAGGCAATGACCGACACTATTACCTACATTGGCAGAGTAAAAATTTACATATTAGAGTTCAGGTTTACTTACATTGAGTCCTTAGCATTCACATTTCCATACTGATTCCATAGTAGTTATCCCATAGCCATTGTCCATTTTCATTCTTTGATGATCCTATAATCATGGATAAAAAATATTGTATATTGAATTAATATTTATTCAAATTCAAAGCACTTCTATTTAGTGCTTTAAGTTCCCTTGAACTTAGACTGTTTGTTTAAGAGACCCTTAAATTCCCAATTTAAGACTCCTGTTGCTTTATGGCTTATTTGGCCCTCCAAGTGTGTAATGGTAATTTTACACTTTTGTGTCTAATATTTTTCAATATATGATTTTCGTGTTCGAACTTCATTTCTAAGTCCAGTGAATCCTAAAAATATTGTTATAGGACTTTTTGTCCTTTCTATGTTCATCTGGTTGTTTATTACATCATCAACGCAATTTAAAAATCACCAATTTTACATATCTATATTTTTGGCACCTTATTTGACCAATCCGACTCCACCACTGACACTAAAACGTTAAAAAATGGTGGGGTAGGTATTCTCACGGTTATTGGAGGTCATTTGGTAGCTCAATTTTGCCTTTAGGACTAATTTAGAATTTATCCTGTTCATTCATTTATATGTTTCAAAATTTAATTTTTCCAAACGGACTCTGCCATTGAGTCTGGATTATCCAAAAATATTAGAAACATCTCTTTTCGCATTTTTGTTGGCTTCTATTTCACCACTTTTAGGCCTAGTAGTAAAATGATAATTTTACTCGATCCTAGGGGCATCATTGTAATTATAGTTTTAACGTATTTAATTGTTCGGCATCTCATCTGTCAAAATTGCCATTGAGTCCAAAGAATAGAAAAATGTTAGGGTAGGCCCTCTCCATGTCTTAATTAGGCCCACTATTTAATTAATTAATTATTTTATTTAATATATATATATATATATATTTGGTGTAAAGAAATTAATAGCTAATGGCTGTGGCCAAATGGTCATGTGGTGAGGTTCCATGGTAAAGGTCATAGGTTTGATCCATGGGGGCCTCAAGCGCCATTTATTTTTCAGAATTTTCCTGTGCCAAATGGCAGATAAGGGAAGATAACGTGGATAAGCTATCCTTGTTCATGGTATGGTTATTGAAATAATTGGCTATTCGTGTAACCTAACAAACTGAATTGGATTTTAATTATTTAACCCTCAACCTAAAATGATGTAGTGTCGATTACCCAATCTGTGCATGGATCGGACCACGACTTGAACCTGTATCCGACCCTGAACCAACCCAACATTGTTTATCGTCTCCCTTAGAACGATGAATAATAACCCTAAAACCTTAATTTTTATAGTCGGTTTTGCTTGGTTTTCTTTAATGGTTCTTGCTCATTTCTAATCCTAAATCACTCCTGCTACATCAGCACACATCATAACCTTAATTTAGAGGCTCGAATCTAGCTCAATAGCTTGATCCGATCGTCCATGGCCACTATTGTCCAATGCCTAGTTCATGGTCATTCCTAGACTAAATGAAGCAAAATTGGTTTGTTGAGTTCGTTTTTCAATATAGATCAATTCCCTGTTCCAAGAGTTGAGCTTAGTGCTTATTCTTTCAAGTTGTCATTTTTGGTCGATGTTGCAACTTATCGTTTCAGGGCTCATTTTTGAGCTAAATGGTCGGGTCTAATTGGTTTTGTGATCCATTTCACATGTAGTTTAAGTTTCGGTTCTTATAATTAAATTTTATTCAAGTCGGTTGTTGGGTGGAGTTTCCATGCTCCATTAATGGTGGTTCAGGCCTGATCCTAGGTTTTACCTACTATTTCTCTTTATATTTCATGTTGGGTTAAGCTATTTTAACTTCAGAATAACATTAAAACCAAGGAAGACAGTTAATTAGCTATTTTTGGCTTCCAAGTACAATTTCTCTCTCGTTTAGCCACTTTTTCTCTCTTCTTTTCCTTCTCTCTTACTGGTTCGGTTGTCTTCTTCTTCTCTCCAAAACTCTATTCTTCTTTCTGATCCAAATGCATGCAAAGTTCGATCCCTCATCTTTAGGTTTCCTCTTATTCTTCTTTTTTTTTTTTCTCTCTCTCTCTCTAGATTTCTCTACATAGCTAGGGCATTAGGGTTACAACATCCTCTTACTGTAATAATGCACATATTAGTGCATATATATATATATATATATATATTAGCTATTTTTGCATAAATTGGGATTGGATTAGGGGTTGGTCCACAAAAGTCACGACACCCAACTTTGATCCTATGAGAGGTTGACACCTCATTTTACTACATGAAATTCATGTTCACATGTGATGCTTATATTTATATTTGGCTAAATATATGACAATAATACTCTAGTGGCCAAGTGGTAATGTTTTGGCCTTCTTAGCCTTGGTCTTGAGTTCAAGACTTGGTATGAGCATTTTAGCTCTTTTTCCTCTCCCTTTTATGTTAGTGAAGAAGTTTATATCTCATTTAATATTATATTCATTATATATTCATTTTTGTATATTTTTAGTCACTTAACGTATGTATTATGCCCATGAAATGTAGTCATTTCATATGGTGTAATTAATTAAACTTGAGTAGTCATAACATCAATTCTTGGTGTATTTATCTTTGGTATTTATGCATTGATTTATCAATTAATCCTTAGTTACGCTTTTGTCTCCAAAATTTCTCTTATAACTTTTCCATTATCTTTGATTAAGGATACTTCCATTTATATGTCACTAATCTTGAATTAGTCTCTCGTGCACTAATTTTCTCCACAATTATTCACAAGTTAATCCCTAATTTGGATTAATTATAATTTTTTCATCAACTAATGTTAACCCTAAAGGTTTTCAACCAAGGGCATCTTAGTAATTTTGATGATCACAAAACATTATCTAGTGGAATAATTTTTTATCTAAGTGATAATGCAAATAGGTCATTTAGGTTAAAAAAGATCGTTGACCAAGAAATGACAGTCCATCAAGGTAAAGGATTCCACTCAAGAATATGCTTCAAAGCAAATATCAAAGCAAGTGGAATGCTTTCATGATGATTCAAGTAAATGTACACACTCAAGCCCAAGGATTCAAGACAAGTCAAGTAAAGACTTTCATTTTCCTCATTTTGGGTTTTGAGTGAAGTAAGATTAGATTGATCATTAGTCGTAAGTTTTTACTATTTAAAATGATCATCTAAGAACTAATCTCAAATGATTTTTCAAAACAAAACATTGTCATACCTTAAGTTTGGAAAGATCAAAAGGATTTGATAAAGTACACTAAGAAAAATAAGCTGGAAGGCACTAATTGTCTAAACTAGTCGACTAGTTCAAGGAACCCGTCGACTGATTCTTAATGGCTTATTTTTACATTGATCAAACCAGTCGACTTGATCCATCAAACCAGTCGACTCAATGATGTTCTACAAAACAGCCTAAAGACTTACAATCCAAATCCGACTTATAAAAAGAATCAGTCGATTGTCTTCCAATGCAAAATAGTGTACAAATAGAACCAGTACGACTGATCCATGGAACCAGTCAACTGAGTAACCTTTTTTTATGTACTCCCTGAACATACTGTCCAAATTAGTCAACCATTTCTTAAAGGCAAAATAATGTACAAATAGAACCGATCAACTAACCCATAGAACCAATTGACTGATTATTCTTAACCAAACGAACCTCAAACCCTCTGGACAAATTAGTTGACCTAATCAATTGACCAGTCCTCATTCTAGTCGACTGATTCTGTCGATCTAGCAATTGCAATTCAAATTTTGAATAGACAAAAAATGGGGGAAACAGCTCTTTTTGAAAAACAACGGACATATTCTTTAAAGGGCTACATATAGAGATTCTTTAGGGCTTTCTAAGCTAGCACAAGCAAGCTTACACTTTTACATCTTTGTTATTGACTTTAGATCTAACATCTTCCAAATTCAAATTTGAAAATTATACTCATCTTAAATACTTAAAGCTTACATCTGAGCTATCTACAGAGAGTGAGCATCTCATTGCACCAAAACTACTTTATAAGAGAGTGTTATTTGGTAAACATCTTTGTATCATCTCATTGCGGTGAAAGTTATGGGTAAGTGCTACCTGGTGAGGCAAAAGAGTATATTTTGCTGGGATAAGAGGGATGCGATCTTCGCATTGTAAAAGTTTGGTCTCTACTTGCAAGGAGGTCACAATTGTGAAAAAAAACTCAAATGGGGATACTCGAGTCGAGGACATAGGAAGTTTTTTGAACCTCATAAAATTGTTATGTTTTCTCTCTCTCTCTCTCTCTCTCTCTCTTATTTATTTATTGTGCATTTACAACTTTCATTTTAAAGTTTCTAAAAAAAATCAATATTTTCAATATATCCTATTCATCCCCCCCCTCTAGCATAAATATATGGGCAACAAGTGATATTAGAGCCTCATCTCTTGTAAAATAGAGTTAACTACTCTAAGAGAAAAGATATTGTAAACTATTGTAGAAACTGTCTTTGTCGAAAGGCAATCGAAAAACAGATCCCCTCAATTTAATAATTAAAACTATACTTATTAAAAGGCTACAATGAAGATCTATCTTCAAGCCTTAGATTATAAAATATAGAAGGTAATTACAAATAGGCCTCTTATTCCTATGAAGTCTGAAATTTCTACTAGCACTACCAAGGTTGCTAAAAAAGAACAAGAATGGGATGCAAATGATCTCAAACTCATTCAAATAAATGCTAGGGCAATGAGTAATTTATATTGTGCCTTAGATGCAAACGAGTTCAATAAAATCTCTAGTTGTGAATCAACAAAGGAGATATGGGACAAACTTGAAGTTACCTATGAAGGTACAAATTCAGTCAAAGAATCTAAAATTAGTATTCTAGTTCAAGTATTAACTATTTAAGGTAAATGATAGTGAATCCATACCCGAAATGTTTACTCGTTTTTTTAATATTATTAATTCTTTAAAAGCTTTTGGCAAGAGCTATACTAATATTGAAATGGTGAGAAAAATTCTTAAGTCTCTTCCAAGGATATGGGAAGCCAAAGTGACAACCATTCAAGAAGCAAATGATCTTAACAAGCTAAGCCTTAATGAGCTTCTCGAATCTCTCATGACTCATGAGCTTACCATAAGAAGTCATAAAGAGCAAAATAGATCAAAGAAGAACCTTACTTTTAAATCCTCATCTCTTACAATTGAAGATGAAGAAGAGGATCAAGGAAGTGATGAGGATGTTTCCTTCATCACAAGAAAATTTAAAAGCTACTTAAGAAGGAAACAACAAAATCGAAAACAACAAAAAAGGGAATCTAACAAGAAGGAACCTCCAACTTGCTACGAGTGTCATAAATTGGGACATATAAAGGCGGAATGTCCTCAACTCAAAGAAGAAGGAAGAATATCCAAGAAGAATGCAATGAAAGCTACTTGGGATGAATCAAATGAGGAATCAAGTGACCAAGAAGTAGCCAACTTTTGCCTCATAGCTCATGAGGATGAGGTAAACTCTAATCTTGACCCATCTCCTTCCTATGAAGAGTTAGAAAATGTTTTTGAGTAATTGCATGATGAACTCATCTCTTTCAAAAGATCTTCAAGTTTCAAATGATCAAAATGAGATTTTAAAGAAAGAAAATGATTCATTGATTTTAAAAAATAAGGATCTTGAGGAAGAAAATTTCTGACTCAAGAAAAAGATGGGTGATCTAAATTTCACCATAAAAAAGTTTACTAAAGGAAGTGAAATTTTGGATAAAATCATCTCACAACAAAGATATGTTTTCGATAAAGCGAGTTTGGAATATAATGCTCATACTAAACAAAAGTATTATCAAAATTCCTTTGTAAAAGCCTATAGTTCACAAGCTACCATTGATGCTCAATATTTAAGAAAATATAGAAAATGCATGAAACAAAAAGGCAAAATGATTTGGGTTGAAAAGAGGAACATTTACACCTAAGACTAACCCTCAAGGACCCAAGAAGGTTTGGGTACCAAAAGGAGTTACTTGAGTTGTTTTTGTAGGTGTGCTTGAAGTTCTTCCTCAAGCAAGGACAAATAGTTCCTTGATAGTGAATGCTCAAGTCACATGATTGGAGATAAGACCAAGTTCACATTTCTCACTTCAAAATATGGTGGATATATGAGTTTTGGGGACAACTCAAAAGGTAAAATCATTGCCATTGGAAGTATAGGTTAAAATTCTTCTTTATCTATTGAAAATGTGCCTCTTATTGATGACTTGAAATATTACTTGCTAAGTATTAGTCAATTATGTGATAAAGGTTATATTTTCACTTTCGAAGCCAACAAATGCTTAATTAAATATGCACACAACCATGAAAATACCTTATTTATTGTAGATAGGGATAACAACATATACTGCATTAATTTTGATGATATTGCATCACAAAATGTAAAATGTTTTGCGGCCATAAATGAAAGTAGTTGTTTATGGCATAGAAGACGCATAGAAGACTAGGCCATGCAAGTATGGACGTAATCTCCAACTTTTCGAAACATGAATTAGTTAGAAGTCTACCCAAAACCAAATTCATAAAATGGCGTATGTGGAGTTTGTCAACTAAGAAAACAAGTAAAATCTTCTTTCAAACAACAGAAGGATATTTCAACAAGTAGACTATTACAACTATTACATTTAGATCTATTCAGGCCTACTAGAGTTGCAAGTCTAGGGGGTAAACATTATGTCTTTGCTATTGTGGATGACTATTCAAGGTACACTTGGATATTATTCATTTTTCACAAAGATGATGAATATGAAGCCTTCACAAAATTATGTAGAATAATCCAAAATGAAAAATGATACTCTACTGATAATGTTAAAAGTGATAGAGGTAAATAATTCGATAATAAAAAATATAGAAAGATATTTTGATGAATGTGAAATTGGTCACAATTTCTTAGCTTCTATAACACCTCAAAAAAATAGAGTAGTTGAAAAGAAAAATAGATCACTTCAAGAAATGGCTAGAATAACACTTAATGAACATAACTTACCTAAATACTTTTAAGTTGAAGCAGAACACTACTTGTTGTGTGATAAATAGAGTGATTATAAGACCAAAACTCAATGAAACTCCCTATGAACTTTGGAATCTGGAAAAAGCCAATTATTAGCTACTTTCATGTATTTGGATGTAAGTGTTATATCTTAAATGACAAAGAAAACTTAGGAAAGTTTGATACTAAATCCAATGAAAGAATCTTCCTAGGATACTCCAACATAATCAAAGCATATAGAATCTTTAACAAAAGAACTCTAACCTTAGAATAATCCATACA
Organism: Nyssa sinensis; assembly: GCA_008638375.1. Lineage (NCBI taxonomy): Eukaryota > Viridiplantae > Streptophyta > Magnoliopsida > Cornales > Nyssaceae > Nyssa > Nyssa sinensis. The sequence goes on along the minus strand of CM018039.1, from coordinate 20,078,438 downwards.
TGTTGTGTTTGATGAATCTTATCCTCACACCTCAAAGAAGAATGGAGATGATGATGATGTATAAAATGATTCAAATACAAATAAACCACTTCAAGACAATAATGAAAATCATCAATAGCTTAAATATGGAAAAGAAGAAAAAGAATATGAAATAGAAAATGAAATGGTAACTCATGATGTTGGATTAGATCTTTCCAAAGAATGGAAGTTTGTCAAAGATCACCTTAAAGACCAAATCATTGGTGAACTAACTCAAAGAATTGCTACTAGAGCATCACTGAGAAATGTATGCAACAATCTAGCATTTCTATCTCAAATTGAACCTAAAAAAATTCAAGAAGCTGAAAATGAAGAATATTGGATATTAGCTATGCAAGAAGAATTAAATCAATTCGAAAGAAACAATGTTTGAAAATTAGTTCCTAGACCTAGAGAATAAAGTGTAATTGGAACTAAATGGGTATTTAGAAACAAGAACGATGAAGAAGAGAAAAGGATACAACCAAGAAGAGGGCATTGATTATGAAGAAACTCTTGCTCTGGTTGCTAGATTAAAAGTCATAAGAATGTTAGTTGCCTTTGCATGCCATAAAGGGTTTAAGCTCTACCAAATGGATGGAAAGAGTGCATTCTTGGATAGATTCATTTCCAATGAAGTATATGTTGAACAACGTCCCAAATTTGAAAACCATGAAAATCCAGACCATGTATAAAAATTAGTTAAGGCTCTCTATGGCTTAAAGAAAGCTCCTAGAGTTTAGTATGAAACATTTAGTGTTTCCTCACTAAAAATGAATTTACTAGATGAAAAATAGATACCACTTTGTTTATTAGAACAAAAGGGAAAGAAATGCTCGTTGTGCAAATAGATGTGAATGACATTATATTTGGCTCAACAAATGAAGATCTATGCAAGGACTTTGCCAAGTGCATGCAATATGAATTTGAAATGAACATGAACTTCTTAGGATTACAAATAAAAAAAATCTAAAGAATGAACATTTATCAATCAATCTAAGTGTATCAAAGAGCTACTTAAAAGATTTGGAATGGAAGAAACAAAACCCTTAGGTACTCTCATGAGTGTTGCTACTAAACTTGAAAAAATGAAAAAAAAAATGATGTTGATATTAAAAAATATAGGAGAATGATCGAAAGTCTCTTGTATTTCATGGCAAGTAGACTAGATATTATGTTTAGTATATGATTGTGTACAAGATTTCAATCTTGTCCTAAGGAATCACACCTAAGATCCATAAAAAAAATCTTTAGATACCTACTAGGAACAATTAATATAGGACTATTATATCCTAAAAACACATCCTTTGATCTATTAAGCTATTCGAAAGCTGATTTTTCTGATTGCATGATTGATAGAAAAAGCACAAGTAAAGCCTATCATTTTCTAGGAAATTCCTTTATATCTTGGTTTAGAAAAAAGCAAAATTCAATAGTTTTATCCACGATCGAAGTAGAATGTTTCAACTGGAAGTTGCTATGCTCAAACTTTATATATGAAGAAACAACTTCAAGACTAAGCTTAACTATGATCTAATACCAATTAAGTGTGATAAAACTAGTGCAATTAACATAAGTAAAAACCCAATTCAATACTCTAGAACTAAACACATAGAAATTAGACAACATTTCCTTAAAGATCATGTGTAAAATGGTGATGTAATCCTAGAATTTAGTGATACAAACCATCAATTAGTGGATATATTCACCAAACCACTTCAAGAATATAGATTTTGCTTTTTTAGAAGAGAACTAGGAACGATTGACCCAAAATATTTGAGTAACTAAGTGATAAAAATTCACTTATGCTCAAATCAGTCGACTGTCTTCATAGGCCAGTCAACTGATAAAAGAAAACAGTCAACCATAAGGTCCACTGAAGCCATAAAGACAAAAGAACAAATAGCACCTAGTCAAACCAGTCGACCAACCAATCGACCGATGATTGAATTAGTCGATTGAATGGAAAATCCAGTCAACTGATCAAGGTTTTTAGAAAGAAAGTTTGAGGCACTAGTTAAAATAGTCAACCTACAAGTTGACTGCCCCAAAACTAAGGTAAAATTGTCGACTGATTTGGTCGAATCTATAAATGCTAAGCAATTTTCAAAACATTTCAAACTTACACTCTTACGACTCTTTAAATTTTTTCTCTCTCTCAAAGCTCTTGAAACCTTCCAATTTATTCCCCAAACTTCTCAATCTCTCTTCTATGGTTCCTTAAAACCAAAAACCCAACTTCCAAATCCCTAGGTAAACACCCTAGAGAGGATTTTGACGTTAAACACCGAACAAAATCTCGCCATGACACCCAAGTTTTCCTCAACACTGGTATTGTACAAAATTTCAATGATGACAACAAGCATCGACATATAGAGTACGATAAAACCATTAACATCCCCTTTTTCGACTCTGAATCCATTCTAATAGGTACTTACTTTGACGACCTTAGTTGGACCAAGTTTTTTTCTTGCTCCAATATTCAATATACCCGACTAGTCCAACTCTTCTATGCCCATTTTGAGATTTCAAAGGGTCCCAATGCTTCATCATGGGTTCTTGACCATCCCATCTCTCTTAAACTAAAAAACGTCTCTGAAATCTTTAATATCTCTCAAGGGAATTTCCAAAAGATCATTACCAATACTTAGGTAGTGCATGATGGATTTGATCCTTTCACGACCATACAATAAATGTGTGGTAACCCTAACATTGCCAAGGTTTTCAAACCTATAGCCTCACAACTCATATTTGAATCCTGCCTCATCCACCACATCATAACCTACAACATCCTTTCACATGCTGGTGGATGAGACTTGTCTCGTATAAGGACGTATTCCTCATTTGGTGCGTCCATAATCATAAAAGGGTCGACCTCCCTTACATTATCATTCATTACATGAATGATTTCCTAAAAAAGAAACGAGGCATCCTTCCCTATGGAAACCACCTCATCACCCTTTTCAAACATCACCAAATCGATCTTGGTGGTCAAACCGATTTCTACACCTTTATCCACACGAACATTTATTCCAAAGGCACTCTGAAGTCCATGGGATACAAGTCCACTAACCAATGGTCCAAATCCATTCCCACACCCGAGCAAACCCAAGAGACTTTCTCTTCTACTCACCTTACCACACAGACCACCTCACCTCCTCTAGTCCTAAACGGAGACTTTTCCTCCATCCTCACCTTCCTTAGGGAAATGGATGCCAACCTCCGAACTCAAATTTGGACTGTTGAATCCAATCTCTCTAAGAATTTATCTGACATCATCGAACGAATAGAGGCTATAGAGATCGGCATCCAGATCTTGAAGATCTAAGCAGACTCTCTCTATGACCACAATGAGAGAAAGCACAGAGAGACCAAGTTGGAGGTGCTCGAGGTCAAGGATACTCTTCAACAAATCCTCAGGCATAGGCCTCCTCCCAAAAAGCCTTGAGTCAAATTTTTTTTTTTAACATGAAAAATAGGGAGAAGATAGGAGAAATATGAAGAAGAACAAAAAATAAAGAAATAGAAAAAAGTATAAGATTTTTTTTTTGTTTCGATTCAAGATTCTTCTTGTAATTATCTTCCTTTTCTTTTTAAATACTTGTAATTCATGCTTAATATTGAAAAAGATCATACATGAACTCACCTCTAATGATTTTTCAAAACAAAATATTGTCATACCTTAATTTTTGAAAGATCAAAAGCTTTTGATAAAAGTATACGAAAAAAAATAAGCTAGAAGATACTCACTATCTAAACCAATTGACCAATTCATGGAACTAGTTGACTTATTTTTACTGTGATTAAACCAGTCGACTGAACCATGGAACAGTCGACTTAGTGATGTTCTACAAAACAGCCTAAAGACTTACTATCCAAATCAATTGACCTTTAAAGAGAATCAGTTGACTCTCTTTCAAGGAAAAATAGTGTACAAATAGAACCAGTCGACTGAGTAACCTTTTTGATGTATTTCCTGAACATACTATCTAAATCAGTTGACCTAAAGGAAAAATTAGTTGATCATTTCACAAAGGCAAAACAGTGTATAAATAGAACCAATCAACTGATTGTTCTTAACCAAATAAACCTCAAACCCTTTGGACAAATCTGTTGACCTAATCAGTCGACTAGTCCTCATTATAGTTGACTGGTTGATGATTTAGTCAACTGATTATGTCGATTTGGCAATCAAAAATTTAAATTTTGAAGAGAAAAAAATTAGGGGAAACGACTATTTCTGTAAAACAATAGATATATTCTTTAAAAGACCATATATAGACGTTCCCTAGGGCTTTCTAAGCTTTCACTTACAAGCTTACACTTTTACATCTTTGTTATTGACTTTAGATCTAACATCTTCCTAATCTAGATCTGAAAGTTATAATTATCTTAAATACTCAGACTTTACACCTAATCTATCTATAAAGAGTGAGAATCTCATTGCACCAAAACTATTCTAGAAAAGAGTACTATTTGTTAAACATCTTTGTATCATCTGATTGTAGTGAGAGTTGTGGGTAGGTGCTATTTGGTGAGGTAAAGGGTATATTTTGCTAGAATAAGGGAGAAATGGTCTTCGCATTGTAAATGTTTAGTCTCTACTTGTAAGGAGGTCACAATAGTGAAAAAACTCAAGTGGTGATGCTTGAGTCGGAAACGTAGGAAGTTTTCTGAATCTCAGTAAAACTACAGTGTTTGCTCTCACTCTTTTGTTTATTTATTGAGCATTTACAACTTTCATTTTTAAAGTTTCTAAAAGAAACCAATATTTTCAATATACCCTATTCACCTCCCTCTCTTTAGGGTAAACATCTGGGCAATAACTAATAATCTTTAACATTAAGTTAAGTTCTCATAGCTAGTTACTCTAGTTTCTATGCCTTGTCCTTTAAGCTTATTATTGGTATCTAAGACATTATGTCCTTAACTAAGGAGTCTTCTAAACAAAGTGTCACGCCTCGAACCTAGATGGCGCAGACTAAGGGGTCATCGGGACCCTAAAAGATAGGTGATTGAGACTAATCATTCCTAGTCAAGTGAATAAAATGCAATCCAATTATTTTAGAATTGATTTCCTTTAAACAATTTTCTTTAATTGATCTCGGTTCGTTCTCATGATTAGACTTGTTCAAGTCCCATAACGGGACTAAATGAGATAGATCACAATAAGGTACAACTAAATTAAAAACATCCATCAACAATATATAACAAGGTAATGTGTATAGCTGACTCTACAAGTCTAATATACAATAGGTACATTATGTCAAAGAAAGGTACAGACACCCTTTTATAGTATATAATGAATGAATATAACTGCAGACACCTCATTTTGAGACCCTTGATTGAATAAGTTAGTTTTTCCATTTTTGAAAAATTGATACAATATGTCCCATCTAGGGGTATTTTAGTAATTTCTCATTTCACCGATAGAGGGCATTTTCGACATTTTGGTCATTTTGTCCATAGAGGGCATTTTTGTCATTTTTTTCTATAGAGGGCATTTTTGACATTTTAGTCATTTTGTTCATAGAGGACATGTTGGTAATTTCACTTATTGAGGGCATTTTGATCATTTTGTCTATAGGGGCCATTTTGGTCATTTCGCATATAAAGGAAATTTTTGTCATTTTGTCCGTAGAGGGCATTCTCGACATTTTGGTCATTTTTTCCATAGAGGGAATTTTAGTCATTTCATCCATAAAGGCATTTTTGACATTTTGCCATAGAGGGCATTTTCGCCATTTTGGACATTTTGCCCATAGAGGGCATTTTGGTCATTTCGCCCATAAAAGGTATTTTTTGACATTTTGGTCATTTTTTCTATAGATGTCATTTTGGTGATTTCGCCTAGAGGGCATTTAGTTATTATGCCCGCTAAGGGCATTTTTTATATTTTGGTTATTATGCCCATTAAGGCCAGTTTGGTCATTTGACACATTATGACCCTTGAGGGTATTCTAGTTATAATGCCTACTAAGGGCATTTAAGTCATTCTTAGTGTTTCCCTACCCATTAGGGGTGTTTTAGTAAATACTAGAGGTTTCCCACCTTTTAGGAGTATTTCTGTAACATTGATGCTATTTTGCCATTTGGAGGGCATTTTGGTAATTATAGAATATTCCTATCCCATATAGGGTATTTTGGTCATTCATTGGCACACATTTAATTCTCATGTCATTTTACCCATATAAGGTAAATTTGAAAATTTTGGTCTTTAGGGACAAGTTTGAATTTTTTATGACTTAGTGGCATCTTTGTAATTTCTTTCTCCCTAAATTCTCCACCGAATTAGGGGCAATATAGTAAATATAGGTTTGTCCACCAAATACTTGCCAAATTTCCTTCATTCCTTATTCCAAATGATTTATCCTAGATTTGTGCAAAAAATAATATCCATATCTAGTTGCTTGCTCAGTAAGCATTTAATCTTGGTTATTCATCTGTAGGATTCATTATGAGCCCTTGGATGAAACCTCCTTACTTTTTCCTTATAAATAAGACCCCCTAGCCACCATAATTCAGGGTTCCACATCAATATCATGACAAAAACATTAAGAAGCCAGATGCTGTAGTAATAATCCTTCTCTCTCTTCTATATTTCTTCTTTCATATTTGTTGAAGCCTTGTTCTATACAAGCAATAGTTCTAATCAATTGAAGACGAAGTTCTACACCATTGAAGATTCAATCCATGTAGTTCAAGCTCAAGTCTTATCTGATTCAATACAAATAATCAGGTACGCTTCCTAAAACCCTACTATTTTCTCTTCTCCTAATTTAATTTATCCTGTCAATCTTGGTAGAATAAATTTAATTAGAGAACTACGTTGGTTCTGATTCCATTATCTGAATGAATACGTAGGATGCCTTATGGGCTCGAATCTACTCTTTTCCTTTAAGCTATTTACTTTATGTCTTTTTCTTATTTCTTCCAAGTCAGTTGTTCTCTACTCTTTTCTGCAATCTACTTTATGTATTTTTTTACTATTTCATTCATGTCAATGTCTCTCTCACATCCCATCTCTCTCTATTATTATTATATCTTTTTTCTTATTTCATTCATGTCAATCTCTCTCTGCACCCCTTTTTTTGGCTTATTTGCTTTATTTTTTGAATTTATTTTATTCGTTCATGTCATTATTATCATTATCTATTTCTACTCTCTCTCTCTCTCTCTCTCTCTCTCTCTCTTCTCTCTTATTTTTGTCATGGAATATTAAGCCTTGTGGATGAACACTTCAGGTGAGTCTATTCAGACTGGGCGGGATAGGTGCCTAACCTTTTTCCATCTCGTACGTTAGCTCCCAGATTCAGAATTCTTTGGTTCATTGTAGATTCATTTTGCTTTACTTTATTTTAACCCATGTCAAGGGATTTAGAATATAAATAGGACCAAAGTGATGTAATTCTTAATTTTTTTGTTATTCTTTTTATATGTATTCTTAATGGGTTGTATCAAGTTTGCTTGTTATTTAGCCTAAAACAAGCTTGCGACTTTTTTGTGTATCCATGTACACCCTAAGCCAAAAAAGAGGGTGTGTTCCTCTCCCACTTTGAAGGAGCGGACTTTAAAAGCCGTGTCTAGATTTTTTCGGCTCACAGTGGCAGTCTCCGCTAGGGACTAAGAAAGCTAGATGCATTATTGTGTTCGTCTGCAAGACTTTATTATGCTTGTGTATTTAATTCTAATATTATCTTGTTTGTTTATTGCTTGAATAGATGACTAGATATATTTAATTCATGTGCTAATGAATTTAATTGGAATACCAAGCACACAATTCACATCATGACATATGCATATGCACTACGTACCCTTCTACCCCCCGGATGGTTGGTAGCCCACACCTAGTTCATTCATTACTGCTGGGAATGCTGGTAAAAGCCCTCCACTCCTCGACCTCTTACCGGTTTCACCAGGGAAAGCCTCTGATGGTACCTTGGGAGGTATATCAAAAGGATTATTGCCGTACCAGTTAACCGTGATTCATTTTTTGAAATACCATGGGAGGTATATAGCACATCCTATCGAGGGGAGCCTAAAATCCTGTGATACCCAGCCTAACATCATAGTATATAGTTCATCTTAAACCCTCAGTTTTAGTAAAAAAAAAACCCAATTTTTTCATAAGACACTCACTGACCTTCGCTAAAATCATGTCCTGAAAAAGCTCAAAAAATGTTTGGACGACACACTCTCTATGTGCCGATCGGCGCACAGGTGAGTTTTGATCGACACTCCCCTCTGTTTCAATCAACACACAGTGAGGGTGCTGCCCTACTCCACAATTTCACAAATTTTTTCAAAGTTTTGAACTTTTTTTTCGAAAAAACTCTATTTTTCTCACTATTGGGCCTACAAATTGGAATTTTCTTGGGCCTTTTCAAACCAATAATGAATCATTAATCTGTGGACCAACAAAACAACTTTCAAAGAAGATCTTTTGGGCCTAATCTAATCACAATTTGAAATTCCTTTTGAATGTCCTACTTCTTGATGTTCGATTCAGGCGAGGTTTTGAAATCAGATATTTTCCCGATTCTTTGGGAATCTTTTCCTCAAAAATCTAGAAATAATTTTTTCTACTCTAGGATTCAATTCCTCTTCACGAGTCTTCTCTCTTATCAATTCTTTAGGAATCTACTCATCATCAGTTCCTATTTAAGTTCTAGGCATCATCTCTTCTCAATCCATTATGGTCAAATCCATTATTGACATCAGAATAATCTTTCATTTTCGTAGTTAGGAATTCTCTACCTAAAGCTTTTCATCTTCTTAGGACTTAGGGGCTACCTAGGCGTGATGCCCCTAGTTTTTTTTTTTCTTTTTCAAAAAGAAAATTTCCAAAATCACAAAAATAAAAAATTCCAAATTCAAAAATTCATGATCTTTAATGTTTCCTTTTCTTACTAAGGAATGATCTATTTTTGTAATCATCTCATTTAAACTTTTTTGAAATAAAAAATTTTAGACTACTGGCTTGGATTCAAACTTCTCCATATTCAGTTGGCAATCAAAGATTTGGTTTTTCTTTTCATTAGCTCAACTCAAGAACCATGACATCAAAGGCAAATCAATCACTAAACAGAGCTCCTACGGCCATGAATCAAGAAGAGTTGCTCCAGCTACTAGCCAAAATAAAGAAAGACATATTCGACGAATGGGAGGAGTCACAAAGAATCACCCGAACTTTCTAAGAGTTTGCACAACAGAGGCTGCCACCACCCTCATCTCCAGTTGAACCAAACAATTTGCAGCCAATTCCTCAGCTAATCCCTCCAATACAAGGTCAGGATCTGCCTTTTCATCATCCACCAATTCAAAACATAGTGGCCCATGATCCTTTTGATTGGGCCGAGCAGTACCCACTTGCAGAAAGACCAAAACCCCATGATGAGTCTCTTCTTAGGAGGCTTGAGAAGATGGAAACTTTGATCTACAAGTAAAACTGTGGTGATGTTATGATTGATATTTACAAGTTTCCCTTTACCCAAAGGTCTGCCTACCCCAAAAGTTCAAAATGCCAAAGTTGGACAAATTCAATGGGACCACCTGTCCAAAGACCCCTCTCAAGATCTATTTGAGAGCCATGCAACCATTAGGGGTTACAGCTGAAATGATGGCCCAGATGTTCCACCAAACCCTCACTAGAGCAGCTCTCTGTTGGCTCTTAAACTAGAAGAGCCCATATCCACAGACTAAGAACAATTCTACAATGCCTTTATCAAGCAGTAAAACTACAACAATGAGTTGGACATCATACTCAGAGACCTTGGGATTACAAAGCGAAATCCCGAGGGGACTCTTTCAGCTTTCATTACCAGAAGGAGAGCTAAGGTAGCTCAAATGACTAACAGGCCCATGGAAGCTATACAAGTCTAGATCATCAAGAGAAGCCTTCTCCCAGTCTACAGCATGCCTTTATTTTCCCACTACTTTGAGACTTTCAGAGCACTTACAGGAGCTAGAACCCAGATTAAGGATGCTATCAATGACGGAACAATGAAGAAGCCTACATAAAATAACTCAGTGTCTGTAATTAATGCTTTAGCTTTTCAATAACCACCCTCTTGGCCTATCAATTCAGTTTCCTCACCACTACCAAATTCATCTCAGAGGTGACCATCAAGATCATTCTCTAAACTATCTACATCATGGAGAGAAGTTTTTCAAAAGCTTTGCGAAGAAGGGCATCTCCAACCTTTGGACCCTCGGCCCACCCCAAACCCAATACCCAAGAATTATGATCTGAATAAGCATTGTGCCTACCATTAATGTGTAGGCCACACCACTAATCATTGCACCATGTTGAGGCATGCCATTCAAGACCTAATCGATGGTGAGATCATTGGCCTTCCCTACTAAAGGGCCAACTAACCTATAGTCACAAGTGGAGAAGTTAAACTTGTCAAGTCAAAGACCAATCCTTTAGTCTTCATGGATAGTTTCTCTTTGTCTTTCCTTATGTTCAATAAAAGAGATTTCAGACATGTTCTTTAAATTTCCACCTTTTCAATAAAATGTTTTGACATGATTTACTCTTTAAATCATTGAGAAAATGAATGTCATCGAATTCACAATAAGATTGAATCTTTGAATCTCAGCATCATCAAATCTCATCAATAATCTTGATTATCTTCTTGTTCTCCATTTCATTCATCTATCTTAAGGGAGTCTCATCTGATTTACACACCATCCCAAGAAGATAGAGAAGTGATCATTACCTTAAGTAGACATCAACATCTTAAGTCCCAATAATGTGGTTATTTCTTGAAAGTAAGCAATTCCAAGGAGAAGCCTACTATATGCGCACTCTCACAAAGTCATTAAAGAAAAAGGAAAGAGAAGAAATATATTTCCCCATATGAAGAAAAGAAATTTCATGCAAGGAAGTGAAAAAATTCATAGATGAAGAATAAAAAGCAAGGAAAAGAAAATCTTTGCCCTATATGAAAAGAACATTTTTCAAGCAAGGAAGTAAAAAAACAATCATCAAAGGAAAATCACAAGAAAAGAAAAGAAAATCCTTGCCTCATCAAAAGAGACATTTTCCAATCAAGGAAGCAAGAAAAAGAGAACATCAAGCCTTGTATGCTTCGAGGGGCTTCAACAAGTAACCAACGAACTATGTCAGACCTGATTCTCTAAAGTAGAGATACGTAGGCAACCAAAGAAGTTAATTTAGGTTTGGTCATGTGCATATCAAGAATATGCCTACAAGGGGCTTGGTCCAGACATATATCAAGAAGATGCCCACAAGGGGCTTGGTTTGACACATATCAAGAAGGTGTACACAAGGGGCTTGGTATCATGAACATGGGGGATTATGAGTCTTATATCCTTTCATTTCATTAACCTTACCCTAGCCTATGTTTAGTCCTTAATACTAAGACCGCCTTGAGGTCTTACTTGCTTAAAGGAAATCATCACATTTCAATTGAGCGCTCTTTCATAGGGTCCTACAAAAATGGATGGATCATGTAATAAATAGTTTCAGACATGAGATTTCCTCTTTACCTATTTACATCATATTACTTCTTTATTCCTTACCCATTTTTTTGGAGTAACTCATCAAGAGGCCTCATCCCTACCGATTGCAATAGATTTCTTTCTCATGTCTACCTATTTTCTAGAGTAACTCGCCATTGCTTCACAAGGGGCTCCCTTATGCCTTATCCATTCTAAGAACAACTTTTACTTTCCCAGATCATACCATTTTCTCTAATCAAAGGGGCTTCTTCATGCCAATTGTGGGCACCAACACCGGAAAAAGGAAAGTATGTCATCATTTTCCTATACATTTAGAGGGATCTCGGTTGTCTCCTTCCCTTAAGGTGGGAAGGAATGCCTCTTACGGAAGATAAAGAGATTAAGGAGTTGCCAGCTTATTTTTGGGCAAGAAACAAACAAACCCGTTACAACAGAATATAATTAAAAAAAAAAAAACTAAAAATGAATGAAATAATCAAAATTACATTGCCTTGTCTCCTAATTACATTCTAAAGATCCCTTGACATTGATCAAATAAATAAACCATTGAAATAAAGCGAAAACCAAAGAAAACATAGATTCGGGGGCTAAGGTACGGAGTAGAAAGGTGTTAGGCACCGACCATGCCTGATCCGAATGGATCGGCCTCGAATATTTGCTTGCAAGGCTGTTTTTTCATGAGAAAACTTATTCAGTCATGGGAGTCAAGCAGCACTTCGGCTAGGAAAATCTAGATCAAAGGCTTCAATCGGGTAGATCTCTGGCCTATTCTTCTGTTTGGAAAGCGTCGCTTTGGCTTGCTTCGTGGAAGGAGGCTGTCACTTTGACAGGACTTCGGCCTCGAGAGAGGGAGAGTTCTTGTAGAGAAAACTCTAGAATTATGCTAGCAGCATAAGGCTATGAAAATTATGTATTTCGTCCGTCCTTAAAACTGATGGTAAAGGGGCTCTATTTATAAGGAAATATAGAGATTTGCTCCAAGGGCCTAAGATGAACCTAAAACGGAGGGCTAGGATCATATCTTGAGTGATAATTATCTAATTAAATAAATAAATAATTAAATAAGATGATTATCCTAACTAAATAAATTAATAAATAATTATGACAATGCACGAACCAATAGAATTGGTATCTACATGCAAGAGCCAATAAAATAAAAGAGAAATAGAATTTAATTAGAAAATAAATATTAAAATGAAAATGTCTAGGTTCAATGTATCTCCATTAAAGGAAATATCAAGTAACCAGATTTATGAAAACTTTAAAAGTGGAAAGTCCTAATTATACCTAAATAGACTACTATCACTCAAGATTACCAAATTGCCCGCCAATTCGGTAGAGAATCTCTAGATTGCCACAAGACATGTGAAATGACCAAATTACCCCCAATTCGTTACCAAAGGGTTAAAATTACCAAAATACCCCCAAAGGGGATAAAATGATGTAGAAATTATGAAAATGCCCTTCAAGTGACTAAGAAGTGCTACTAATGGTAGGATTATGCCAAAATTACCAAAATGCCCTTAATGGGCAAAAAGGTGCCAAAATTATCGAAATGCCCTCCAATGGGCAAAAGAGTCCTAATGAGAGTGGGACTTTGTTAGAAAGAGTCCTATTTGAACTATGCCTCTAGAATGAGAGTCCTAACAGGAGTGAGACTCTATCGAGGAAAAGTCCTACTTGGACTAGGACTTTGGCGAGAACGGGACTCTATCGGGAAGAGTCTTACTTGGACTAGGACCCCGACAAGAAAGTCCTAACGGGAATAGGACTCTGTGAGGAGGAGTCCTAATGGAAATCGGACTCAATTGGGAAGAGTCCCTACTTGAAGTAGGTTTTTTGGCATAATCATCAATTTTTATTGCTTAATCAAGGCTCACAAAATAAGGTGTCTACATAAATTCCCTCGTTGACGGAACTTGCAAGCAAGTGAACGTCAATGCAAGAAAAAAAAACAAGTGAACGTCAATGCAAGAAAAAAAAAAGACAACCATTTTGACCTTAATTGTGATTTTGACGTGGTCGGACTCATTCCTCTATGAGATTCCTACGTATCACCCTCAAGCGAATCAGACCGTTCGTAATTCGTTACTAGCAGAAATAAGTGTTGTCCTTACCAAATTTTCTTTAAAGAGATTCGTCTCGATAGGACTATTGTAAGGTTACACCCTCAAAAATGACTTCTCAGAGTCATACTTGATAAGAAATGTGATCCTAACAAGTCTTTCATAAGGTTGCGTTCTCATGAGATGATCTTATGCCCTCAGATGTAACACCCCAAGCTTAGTCCCCGGTTAATTAATGTAATAGAGTTCCTTTTGTGAATCTAATGCAATATTTTAGCTCCTTAAATCCTATTTTTAACACTAGTGGAACTCGAATTAGCTAATTACAAAATTCCAAGAAAATAATAACTGACACTAGACCTTGGACACTGAAGCTAACCTGAATAAGTGTTGACCAGAAGAAACCGCGTCGAAAAGGAGCAACAGAAAAGAAGTCAGAGAGGAAATAGTTGAAACAAAATTCTGCGACAGCCAAACAAGGCATAAGCCCAAATGGGGAAAAATGTCCAAAATGAGGCCAAAGGGACTTGAACCCTTGTTCAAGTGGGCAAGACCTTATGCATCCAAAAAATTACCAAGTAGATTGCTAGCATCTTTGTGTCTGGATATACAACAAATTGTATTTAAAACCAATTCAGCCAAGGCCACCTCTCAAACTGGCCAATGGCCATGCATGCAACACCTCACCACTACCTCAGCCTATGCACCCTAGTCCATCATCACATCTACCCTAGCGTACTTGATCACCTCTCCCCCAACCATTTTGCATGCAACCAAATAATTACTTACAGATCAAATAAATAAAATACACACGATTCTATATTAGGTATATGAACATTTGAAGAGAGAAATCAGAAAGTGTGTGTGCAAGTCTGAAATATAGAGAGAGAGAGAGAGGGTGAGTTAGAGAGAGAGACATAGTGTGCATGCTTGTGTGTGAGAGTGTGTGGCCATTGAAGGGGCAAAAGGAGGAAGGATTGAGGAGTGCACGAGCAGGACAAGACCTACCACACTGAGGTCTCACTTTGAGCCACGAACAGAGAGAAAAACTATTGTACAAGGTAAACACCAAAAACTTAAGAATTTCTCTTTTGGATTTCCTCCATTATTTTGGTGTATTTTGGATTGTTACTGCATGCATGAAGTTAAAACTGTGAAATCTGGGTTAAAGGCGTGAGTGTTGGACCTTAAAACAGCCTAGAACATGAAGCCGTACACCCAGCCGCCATTGATACACCTTGGGTTGAACAGGTCTAAAACATTTGCTCCAAACCTAATTTTGCCTATTGAGACTTTAACTAGACTTCACCAGCATCTCAAAAACACTAATCCGCGACCCCAAAAACCTAGAATCGACCCTCAAATGGTGAGTTACAGGTTGAGGTTCTAAAACCCTGATTTTCGGAATGAGGGCTGAACCCCCGTGATATGACGATCAGTTTGAGCCAAACCTCACGAGTTTTGGGCTAAAAACAAGCGTTTATGAACCAGTTGCAGGTTTCATTATCAAACCTTGAACCAGACATTTAAGCTAAAACCGACGTTTCTAATGAATGCCAAACCGACCCTTAGACTCCTAGAAATGAGTTGGAACCAAAAGTAGAGAATAAATCGATCCCAAACTTCACAAAATTGAAGGGTTTGAAATCGGAAATTAGGGCTACAGTACTCTGCGCGATGGGGAAGACGACGAGTCGACAGAGTCGACTCGCCCAACTCGTTCAGGCCTACCGTGTCGACTCGGACACGTGTCCACTCATGAGCGTGCCACCGCTTTAGTGGGACAACGCCGTTTTGGGATAAATAGGTTTTAAATTTGATTTCTAGCTGCTTGGGTACGTGGATAAAAAAATTTAAAAAATTAAAGATGGAACTAACCTAAACATGGATAGGAGGAAAAAAGAGGATATCCAATTCCGGTTCTCTAACTTAGTTAAACCGGTTGGTTTAAGGGGAGATAAGCCGGTCTAGGGTTTTGTTTAAAAAACCAACTGGGCCAGGGGCATAATTGAAAGGAATTAAACCGGAACTCTGCCTATTTATATTCTGACCCCAATAGTTCTGGGGAATTCTGTTCTTGCGTAGCTTCTGAAAAATTAATGCAAATACACCCTTGAAGAAACAAATAAATAATAAAATAATAAATTTTATTATTTTATTAATTGGGTAAAATTACTATTTTACCGTTGGGCATTAATAGGTCAAACGAAGTCCAAATTTAATAAATAAATAGTTTATTTTTACTACTTTAGACATTCTGGACTCAACGGTGGAATCCGATTTAGGAAATTAAGTCCCGAAAAATAAAGACACGTAAGTGGTAAATGACTATACTGCCCCTAATGATACCTAGGACCAAATAACACTAAAAAATAGTCCATTTTGACTATCTCAACGATGGGGTCTGTACTAGCAAATGAAGTACCGAAAAATATGACGCATGAAATTACCAAAATGCTCCTAACGCTATACAAAGTCTAAATAAAGTCCGATTGGGACAAAATTGATACCAATAGGGGCCCAGATACCTGTGAGACTATACACATGATTAAATGACGAATCGGAATCAGAATTTCACAAGTGTAAAATGACCAAAATACCCCTGATGTACCCGAGGCCAAATAAAAATCCTAAGAGGGTCTAAATTAACTTTCTTCGACTATTCCGAACCCAATGACGAGGTCCATATTACGAAATAAGGTACGAAAAAATATGACACGACAACACATGAAGTAATAAAATCAAACTTAAAATACTAAACTTATTAGAGGTGTCTAAATTAGAATGAAATTCCTAACTCGTTAATTTTACGTATGTGATAATTGTAATGGATAAGAAAGAGAAGGAATTTACAATTATGACCAAGGCTCAGAAGGCAACAGATAAAAAGCAGCAAGAGTTCATGGAAGACTTGCTGTGGCAAAAAAAAGTAATTGCCAAGAAAATTAGGATTGCCAAGACGACCGAAATCGTCTCGGTTAGACCATTTATATATAAAGCCCCAATCGTCCCGATGGGACAACTAATGAAAGAGGCAGCCGCAAGAAGGCTGGCTGAGGAAGCTCTAAAAGAGGAAGAAGAAAGAGAAAACACTAAGACCCTAAATGAAATGCTTCAAAGGTAATATTTATGAGTAAATCACTATAAGTTAGTCCAATTCTGCATGAATGGAACCCATCACAGAGATAGACTTACACAGCCTAAGAATAGATTAAGATCACAAGTTGATGGAATTTTCAAATTGTTTTAAGCTTAAAAGAGAGAGGAAGGCACAAATTGTAGCACCCACTCCGAAACTTAAAGGTGAGTAACTTGGAACTTCTGACTTGGTGTATAAGTTACATTGTCTAGATATTGTATCTTCATACATTGTACCATTTTATATACTACACTGTTTAAACACATACTTAAATGCATGATTTTACTCTGTATAACTCTCCTATTCTATTCTGTTATATACATATAGGTGTTTCAAACCTGTTCCGTACTGTTAAGTCTTACTCTTGGTACCACTCCAGTCTTGAGCGGCATGGCATAAGTATACTGTACTACTTAATTGGCATTATTCTGTTTGTTATTTTGTTCCACTCCGTACTGATCTGTTCCGTTCTTTGATTACATTACCTATACTCTTGATTGATACATTGACTATCCTGTCTATTCGATTCTTTTTTACTAAAACTGTATTTAAGTAAATTTATAAAACTGCTATTTCTGAAATATTATGAACCATCTGTGTGCTTTATAAGCAAGAACTGGTTTTGAAACCCATGACAGGGAACCTGTGTTACTCACTGGGCTTATTAAACTCACCCCATCATCCTAACATTTTTTAGGTGAAAGATCTAGCGGCCAGGATTAGCCGGCTGGGAACCTAGGGGATTATTCTGAAGAATTTACGAACATAATTCCATTTTTGTATCCCATCTCATCTTTGGATATTTTGTATAACCGAACGTACAATGGCATGACTTTTGTAATCGAACTATGTAATATCAACTATGGATGTAATTAGTTGCTCTGCCAAGTGAATATGCATTCTCATTGTTAATTTTTGCTGCTTAACTCATGTATATCGAATGCACTACACTTGGAAGTTACAAGTGAATGGCCTGTGGTTAGGATTACCGTCGGCATTTTAATTCAAAAAAAAAATCCGATGGGTGCCTAACTGGCCAGTCGCATGTCCTAAATCCGCACAAGGTGGGTTTTGGGATGTGACATCAGACATTTTACCAAAAAAGGAAATTCTATCTTAATAGGTTGATATGAGATAATGCAATAGACGACTTACCTAAGACGAATGCTATCCTAAAAAGATGATAAAATGTGATGTGATAGACTTCTTACTTGAATAACATGATGGTTTATGCGATAGATGGCTTACCTGAAAGGATTGCTATCCTAACAGGATGATAAAATACGTCATCAGACGACTTACCTGAAAGGAATGTTATCCTAACAAGATAATGAATTTGCATCCTCATACGAATTTCTTAGAAGGAATGCTATCCTAATTGGTTGATAAAATACGTCTTCAGACGACTTTCCTAAAAGGAATGCTATCCTAACAATATAATGAATTTACATCCTCAGACGACTTTCCTAAAAAGAATACTATCCTAATAGGCTGATAAAATGCGTCCTCGGATGACTTTTTTGAAAGGAATGCTATCCTAACAGGATAATGAATTTGTGTCCTCAAACAACTTTCTTAAAGGAATGCTATCCTAACAGGCTGATAAATTACGTTCTCAGACGAATTTCCTGAAAGGAATCTTATCCTATTAGGACAATAAATTTGCATCCTCAAACGACTTTCGTAAAATGAATGCTATCCTAGTAGGCTGATAAAATGCGTCCTCAAACGACTTTCTTGAAAGAAATGTTATCCTAACAGGATAATGAATTTACATCCTCAGACGAATTTCCTAAAAGGAATGTTATCCTAATAGGCTGATAAAATGCGTCCTCAGACGAATTTCTTAAAAGGAATGCTATCCTAACAAGATAATAATGTGATAGACGGCTTACCTTAAATAAATTCTATCATAACAAGATGGTGGTGCGATGGATAACTTACTTGAAATGAATGCTATCATAACAAAATGGTGAATTTGCATCCTCATACGACTTTCATAAAAGGAATGCTATCCTAATAGGCTGAAAAAATGCATCCTCAAATGACTTACCTGAAAGGAATGCTATTCTAATAAGATAATGAATTTGCATCTTCAGACGACTTTCCTGAAAGGAATGCTATCCTAATAGACTAATAAAATATGTCCTCAGATGACTTAGCTAAAAGAATTATATCCTAACAAGATAATGAATTTGTGTCCTCAAATGACTTACCTGAAAGGAATGCTATCCTAATAAAATTTTTATGAGATTATATCCTTAATAAACAGATTGTCAAGATGACTTACGTCCTTAGACAATTTTTACCTTAGGCGATTTTTACCGAGATGGATTACATCCTCAGATGGTTTGCCGAGATGGATTATGCCCTCAAACGATTTTTATTGAGACGGATTATGTCCTCAGACAGTTTACCGAGATGGATTACATCCTTAGACGATTTTTACTAAAATGAATTACGTCCTCAGACATTTTGCCGTGATAGATTATCTCTTCAGACGGTTTGCCAAGATGGATTACGTCCTCAGACATTTTCTTGCCTAGATGGATTATGTCTTCAGACAGTTTTTTTCCTAGATGGATTATGTCCTTCAGACAATTTTTTCCTAGATGGATTACGTCCTCAGACATTTTTTTCCTAGATGAACTATGTCCTCAAACGATTTTTTTTCCTTGATAGATTACGTCCTCAGATGATTTTTTTCCTAGATGAATTACATCCTCAGACAATTTTTGTTGAGAGTGCAAACTCTGTGGGGAATGCTTGATTATGAATCACTGGGGAAATAAATTAGTTTAACTCCACTAGAATGATGGAATTCATTGTGACTTCATGCGGAAGGATTTGATCGAGTTTCAGACTATAAGGTTATGTCGCTCAACTCTTTCTTAGAATAGGAGAACAAGAAGTGTACTCAATTTTAAAAGAATTTACACTCAAAGCGATACACTCAACTAATGATAGGAGTTGATAACAATGCTTGCCTTAGATAGAGGAGAGACAAGATATGAAAAAAGAAACCTTGACCTAGACAGAGCGAGTTAGAATTCGACTAAGATACAAGAGTGGAAAGATATGAAAAAAAAATCATATTGAGGAAGAACTCTTGCCTCAGCCAGAAGAATATGAAATTTACTCAACTTAGAGAGGAGTAAGGAGAATGTACTCAACTCAGATAGGAGTGAAGGGAATGTACTCAACTTAGATAGGAGTAAAGAAATGTTCTCATTGAATAAAAGAAAATGTTATGAAACATGTGTTTCTATTTTTGAAGAGGATTTTTCATTTAAAGAAAATTCTGACTTTTGGCTTGGACCCTGCTAGCCCTAGATCACTGGCAATCAAGTTGCTTCTTCATGTCAAAAGAACCATCGCTTGGTTTCGAATGGTGAGGTTTCCCATCTTTGAAGATAATTTGAGAAAATATACTTGAGCTTTGAACTAAGGATATGAAGGTTTAGGAGACTTGATCAACTAAAGACTTATCTTCAAGTTCATGGATAGATTTTTTTTTTTTTTGCGCTTCCAAATGATTTGGGAGATTCCTTTGAAATTTTCAAAGTATTTTTTTTAGCATGATTCAATCTGATTATTTGAGAAAATTAGAATCATTCATTTTCACAACAGATTGTGCATTTAACTATGCATATTGGATGAAATCATTGAATGAAATAAACTTTGGGTGAACCAAATTGATCGAGACTTTACCTATGATGTGGGCAAGGTTGTTAAGGCATGACAAAATGTGAAATGGAACCCTTTAAATGAAAAAAAGGTTCTTATATTGGCATAAAGAAGCCCCTTGATTAGGAAAAATTGTTTGATTAAGAGTATGAGTTACTTTTAGAATGAACAAGGCATAAGGGAGCCCCTTGTGAAGCAAGGACGAGTTACTTTATAAAATGAGAAAGCAATTGGGTGTAAATAGGTAGGTGAGGAGTCCCTTGATGAGTTTTTTCAAAAAGTGGAGGAATAAAGAAGCAATATGGTGCAAACAGGTAAGGAGGAAGCCCCTTGTTTGAAATTGTTTGTTACATGACCCATTTATTTGTAAGATCCTTTGAGAGAGTTCTCAGTTGAAATATGACAATTCCTTTAAGCAAGCAAGACCTCTAGGTGGTTTTAGTATTAGGGATGAAACGTAAGCTAGGGTAAGGTTTACCAAATGAAAGGAATTTCCAGTGGCCGAGTGGAAGTGGGAATTTTTTACCATGGATTTTGTGATGGGTCTTCCGAAGTCACCTAGAGGTCACGATGCAGTAGTGGGTTATAGTTGACAGGTTGACGAAGTCTGCACATTTCCTACCGATTAGGGCAACCGATTCAGTGGATGTCCTTAATAGGTTGTGTATCCAAGAAATAGTACGACTATATGGGATTCCTGTTCCCATTGTTTCAGACAGGGACCCACGTTTCATTGCATGATTTTGGTAGAGTCTTCAGACGGTCCTTAGGGACTCAGCTACTATTTAGTACTTGCCTTCCACCCTCAGACTGACGGTCAGTCAGAGCGTACCATTCAGATCCTTGAGGACATGCTTAGAGCCTGTGTTATGGACTTCAAGGGTAGCTGGGAGGATCACCATGCTCTGGTAGAGTTTGCCTACAACAACAACTATCAATCTAGCATCGAGATGGCACCATTTGAGGCGTTGTATGGTAGGCCGTGTCGCTCACCAGTATGTTAGACTGAGGTGGGAGAGACAGTTGCCTTAGGACTCGACATAGTTCGTGAGACCACAGAGAAGATACAGGTGATTCGACAATGTCTGTTGATAGCACAGAGCCACCAGAAGAGTTATGCAGATAGGAGGCGATGACCTCTGTCATTTGATGTTGGGGGACATGTGTTCCTCAAGGTAGCCCCACGGCAAGGATTGAAAGATTTGGGCGTAGTGGGAAACTGTCGCCTGTGGTTTATAGGCCCATTTGAGATCCTTGGGAAGGTTGGTGAGGTGGCCTATAAGCTAGCATTATTGCCACAGCTATCTGGGGTTCACGATGTCTTCCATGTGTCGATGTTGAGGAAGTACGAGCCCGACCCTTCACATGTGCTAGTTAGGTAGATCTTCAGGTGGAGGGTGACGTTTCTTATGATCAGAGGCCAGTGGAGATATTGGACTTGAGGGATCAGGTTTTGCGAGGCAAGACCATCCCGTTGGTCAATGTTCGTTTGAACCATCAAGGGGTCGATGAGGCTACTTGGGAACGTGAGGCTGAAGTCCGTGCTAGGTATCCCGAGTTGTTTATTCACTGATGTATATTTCTAAATTTCAGGACGAAATTTCTTTAAGGGGGGAAGGATGTAAAGACCTGAAAAATGAGAATAAATTTTTCGTTTTAATGATAGAGCACTATTTGAAATACCCCGACCCAAATACCCTAACAATCTGGTTTATTTTACGAGATTTGAATCTCTTTGATTTTTATTTACTCTTAATTAATTTAGATGGTGAAATTAACCGAGCACACCGAGGCCACTTGGTTACAAGAATCGACTGCACGGAAATACTTGTGTACGTACACGTGTATATATATATATATATGTTTATAAAAATATAAAATATATATATATACACATATATATATGTGTGCTATTAGTATGTATGTGTGTAAATATATGTTATAATATGTATGTGTATAAATAATGTATTGTATATGTATATATATGCATAGTACTATATATTATGTGTACATATAGTTACAAATAAAATAGAAGGAAAATGAAGAAAAAAAAAACTAGTAGGCAGTGTGTGTGTGTGTGTCGGTTGGTGTGTGTGTGTGTTTGTGAAATATAATATGTATATCTATATATATGTATATATGACACAAAACACAAGCAAACCATTAATGCAAACCAGAGAACAAGAAGGAAATCAGAAAGAGATGTAGTTGGTTGTGTGTGTAAGTGGGTGTTCAGTGTGTGTACAGTGTACAATATACGTGTGTATATATATATATATATGTATGTATGTCAACACATTGAGTGCAATAGGTATATTTCCTTTATATACATGAGTGTTGCGTGAGGTTGGGAGAGATAAGAAATTATGAGTGAGCAGTTCTGAAGTTGAGAGAGAGAGAGAGAAGAGAAAGGGGTCAGTTGTAATATGTATACATATATACACACAATGGGTTTTGTGTTTAGAGAGAAAACAGAAAGAAAGAAAGCAAAGTGAGAAACAAAAGAGGTTAAAAGATCCAAAAGGTTGAAGTAAAAAGGAGAAGGGAGGTACTGCACCAAGATATTTAGAAATAGGTATGTCCTTGTTTAGTTTCTAGTTTTAAAGATTTAAAGCATGATGTTTTAGTTTAAATGGTCCTTGTTTAGTTTCTGTTTTAAAGATTTAAAGCATGATGTTTTAGTTTAAATGGTAGAGCCTTGTAAAGCATAACATATAGATTAAATAGCAAAAAGAATCATCTAAAATGATCAAAAAATGGAGTGGAAAACCTCAGTTGAAGGTTTGAGAGAGAAACATGGCTATCAAAATGGTTAGGATAAGAAATCAGAAACCAAAATTTGTTTTGTGACTAAAAAGAAGTAAGAAATTTTAACAGGAATTAAAAGCAACAAGAACGAACCAAAATGATCCAAAAATGACCAAGTTAGAGTCAAAATACAGTCGCCGAAAAATGGTGGTACAGGTCAGAAAACTGAGTCATTTGAGATTGAAAACTGTTCTAGGTGACTTGTTAGAATCCCAGAATTAGTTTGGTGAAAAAATGAGGAAAAATGGACGTCAAAATAGTTAAAAAAAAATAGTGAAAGGCTACATTTTTCTGGCGACAGTGCCGGCGATACAATCGGAGAAGACGACCAGAAAAACTGAGGGTGGCTATCGGGTCTTGAGTGGGCTGGGTTTGGATCAGGTTAGGTAGGGATCCGACCGACCGCAAGAAATGGGTTTTTAAAACTGTACCATTTTGGTTATTGAAATTAAAAAGAAATGGAAAAGTGAGAACTGTGATTCTGCCTACTTGAACCCTCAACCTGATCTAACCCAAGCACCTAACCTTCCTTCCCATCCCATTGAGCCATGTATGCCCTTATGGTTTAATCCTGATTCGAAATATAAATATTATACTAAAGAAATAATTAAATTAAAAACAAAAAGGGTGCACCCCCAGGGATTCGAACACAGGATTTGTTGGAAGGAAGCCCTCAAGCCTTATTAGTTGGACAGGTACCACCCGCGCCAACTTAAGCCCACAAATATATATATATATATATATTATATAATAATAATAATAGCTAATTAATTAATTTAATTAATTAATTAAATAATAGCAAAATGGATACGTAGGACATCTCATGGACCCGAGTCTACTCTTTTCCTTTAAGCTCTTTACTTTATGTCTTTTTCTTATTTCTTCCATGTCAGCTGTTCTCTTACTCTTTTCCTTTTAGCAATCTACTTTATGTCTTTTTTTATTATTTCATTCATGTCAATCTCCAGCTCACATTCCATCTCTCTCTATTATTATTATATATTTTTTCTTATTTCATTCATTGTCAATTCTCTCTCTCCACTTCTTTCTTTAAGTTTATTTGCTCTATTTATTAGATTTATTTTATTCGTTCATGTCATTATTATCATTATCAATTTCTACTCTCTCTCTCTCTCTCTCTCTCTCTCTCTCTCTCTTATTTTTGTCATGGAATATTATTTTTGTCATTATTATCATTATTCGTTCATGTCATTATTATCATTATTTCTTTATTAGATGAACATTTAAGGCTAGTTTATTCAGACTAGGCGGGATGGGTGCCTAACCCCTTTCCATCTCGTACCGTAGCTCCTGGATTCAGAATTCTTTGGTTCATTGTACATTAGTTTTGCTTTTCTTTATTTAAACCCATGTTAAGGCCTTAGAATGCAAATAGGACCAAAGCGATATAATTCTTAATTTCTTTGCTATTCTTTTTACATGTATTTTTCATTGGTTGTATCAAGTTTGTTTGTTATTTAGCCTAAAACAAGATGACAATTCCTTTCTGTATCCATGTACATCCCAATTTGAAAAAAAGGGTGTGTTCCTCTCTCACTTTATAGGGAACGGACTTTAAAATTCGTGTCTAGATTTGTCCAGTGCCTACGCTCACAACAACTATTTGAAACCAATGCTACTCTCAAGTCTCTATCCATCACGTGCCGCTCCAACAGTCGTCCTTTACTATTCTAGTACCTGCCATTCCCATTAACAGTAGGAGTGAGCCATAACGCTCAGTAGGATTTTCCAAAACACACAAGCAATCAGCATGCAAAAACTAATGGAAGTCCAATGAGGACAATTCCTAATGTCTAGTATACAATACCAAGCACACAATAATATCATCAACCATGTCACATGTATAAACATCACAATCAAGAGAATAAGATTCCACTCCTCATAACACAACAAC
The DNA here is from genome assembly GCA_008638375.1 of Nyssa sinensis. Classification (NCBI taxonomy): domain Eukaryota; kingdom Viridiplantae; phylum Streptophyta; class Magnoliopsida; order Cornales; family Nyssaceae; genus Nyssa; species Nyssa sinensis. Next base: position 20,053,315 of record CM018039.1, on the reverse strand, counting down.
AGTAATCATACATTTAATATATTTATCCAACATTAGGTTTATCGACATATACAAATCTCACGACACATATCCATTTCCAGTTCAAAGTAGTCAGAACAATGATACCCAATAGTAGTACATCCAAAACAAATCAACAACAAGATAAAGCAATAAAGTGTAATCACTACACAATCTATGTCTATAACAAGTACGATCCACAACACAACAATTCAGGCATCGACAAGTCCTATACTTCTCTCTACTTCTTCCAAAATCCTTCAAGACTACTTAATGGCTCCGAGTAAAGCTTGAGTGCTTTTTGGGCTACTAATCCGATGGAGACATACGACCACCCACGTGGGGTTATGGTTTGAAATTGAAGGGAGACACAATCAATATCAGAAAACCCTGGTAATATCCATATCTTCCCCTTTCTCAACTAGTAATTTATCTCATTCACAACTCCCCCTTTCTCAGCTTCTTATGAGCTCGTTCGTAACTTCCCATTTCTTAACAATTCAACTATTTCATTTCCTTCTAAAATATAAACATCTCATGACATGTGGTGGCCACACAGACTTACACCACATCGACATCTATATCAGCAGTCACATAATGTAATGCATGATATCTCAATATACAAAAATCACATAATCAGTAAAGTGTTCACATGTACTCAAGGTAAGTATACAACTAATGATATCATAATAGAACAACAATAGTCACATCATAAGTATCAATGATAGACATGTAATCACCATCAACTAGGATATAATTTTTTAGTCTTAGTCGTCACCTGGCTATAAAGAGACACTACTTCTATCTTTCATCATATGTATTGAATACCTCACACACTCATGGTTCAACTCTCGAGACTACCCCGACACTTAACACTAAGGTTTCATATTAGTTCTTTAAGTTCTTATAGGTCAATTTCACTTTAGCCAACATGTCGACTACTCGTTGTGTCACGCCTCGAAATACCAAATCCCGGGGAGTGAATGGAAATGAATTAAAAGAATTTATAAAAGATAATTAAATGAATTTTCCCAAACTTGAGCTCTGATACCAAGTTGTCACGCTTCGAATTTTCACATACCTGAGGAGTAAGTGAAATAAAATAAGAAAAGTAAATGAAAGGTCATTAAGTTGGATTTAGTTGATTTTGCATTTATTCTCCCATGTTTCCCTAAGATTTAAGATGAAAATCTATTACTAATCTCACCTAAGGTGAGTTCCAATTAGTGGTCAAACGCCTCCTCCAACCAATGGTAAAAATAGTTTAAATCATGTCCAAATTAGGCCTCCAAAATAGCCCCGAAATATGCCTTGGAATAATGGTTCAAATGGGTCCTAATTGTCCTAGGACATAGGCCAAGATTAGGCCAAAAGGTCTACTAAAATAGGTCTAAAGAAGTGACCAAACATGGCCCATGAAAGTGGCCAAACACGGTCCAATAAGGTGGCCAAACATGGCCCAATGGGGTGGCCAAACATGGCTCAAAAAGGTGACAAAACATGGCTTAAAAAGGTGGCCAAAGGGCAGGTGTCATGGAGGGGTATCAGGGCTGCCAAGCAGTAGGTGGCAGCACGCGCATGGGCTCGCGCGAGCAAGGGACAGGCAGCAGGCAAGCGCAGGGCACGCGGCACGCATGCAACGCGCTCGCAGGCGTGGGTGCGACTGGGGGCTGGCCTGCTCTTTTTTTTTCTGAATTTTTACTATAGCTGGCTGCGACTGATTTTTTGATTTTTCTACAGAAATACTATAGCAACTATAGCTAATTTTTCCAAGTTTTGGCCTATTTCCTCAGCTTTTAACCCCCACTTTGTGGCACTTTTTCCACTTATTCATGGGCATTTTACACTCCTAATGGCTCTTTTAATTTCACAAAATTTTGACATGGTTTCCTTTATTTTCTAAGCATTTTTCTACCTAATATTTTGCAACTGTTCATATATGTAATAGCATCACAATCCATCATCACTCGATGGCCACAATTCATGGGAATTAAACATATATTGTCATTTCTTTCAACATATACATATTTTGCACATTAAAAAAATGTATCCTACATGTCATTTGGGTTTAAACCCTTACATTACAAATTGGCCCAAGGCCTATAGTTCACCATTCTTTCAAGTTAAAACACTCAAGTCTTTTGGGCTTATACCTATACATACAAAATATGCCCAAGGGCTAAATATCCTTCCAAGTTCTTTTCCCCTTATTCCTTCAAGACTTCATCAAGTCTCATGTACTGGGAGCCTCATCTGTAATATGATATCCCACGAGGGGTCAGCTCAACTGTTGGTATGACACAATGCTAATGTAAGGAACAAAGTTAAGGCGTGACATATGCAAGTATACATTCATAATCTACATGCCTCCTAATTCATTAATAGAATGCAATAGCAATATACGTGGCACACCCATGCAACTCTATGCCACACCTATGTCTCATTCACGAATCGCTCTCGTTGGGTCAGAGTACCAATGCAATGGCCAATTTTGAGTTTTTCACCACAGGATCTACACCCTCATAATGCATAGCACTAAGTGCTCAACCCACACTATGTTTTCAAAAGATTCACCATATGCCAATATGCTTTGATTTCACCATGCAATAATGCAATCTCAATGAAGCATTTTATCAAACACAAGGGGTATGTTTTAAATAATGCATTATACTTAAGTAACAATAACCCTTGAACCATAAAAGTTTGTTTACATGAGCCTAGCATGTAATCCAATCAATTATACATATAAACATATCACACATTCACAACCTTACACATTCTCAAAGATTGCATAAATACACCAAATACCAAACACATTGAATAAATCATAACTTCCAAACTACAAGATTTTGTCTACATGAACATAAGCTAGAATACAATAAATTATACATATAGTCATGGTTCATGTTTATCACTTTGCCAAATTCGCAAAGAATACATAAGTACATAAGGTACCAACCCTAGGTTTTCAAAGTAACTATAAGTTAGGTAGTTCTCTAATAACAAATAAGCATGTAAGTCATACAATCAACTTATAAAAACACTCTTAAAACTTAACCCTATTCCTTACTTAGCAAAATATCATACCTAAAAGGGTTTTTCTCAACCCTAGGGAGTTGTGTTCATTGCGCAGGCAAACCAATCAGTGAAAATGTAGCCCTTGACGTGGGGAACAACTTCCTAGAAGGAAGTCTTGTGAAAATCCAAGCCTAGAAGTGTGTTTTGGAAGCTTGAAGATTGAAAAACCTAGATTTTCTCTCTCCCTTTTCTCCATGAATGTGCAGCTGCTGTATCTCATACCAAAATAATGAAATTATATCACTAAGGGACTGTATTTATAATAAAGGGGCAAAAAGACCCCTTTGCCTTAATGAGTTTGGGACCTCGTTACACTACAACCCGTCCCGAAACACGTCAGTTTGATATTTTGTTTTAGCCAAGGTTCTTAAGATTATTTTAAATGATATTTTTCAAAAAATTTTATTTTCGCCTGTGGCCAGGTTTGGCCGGATCCACCTGGGTCACCCGGATGCCCTTTATGGTCCAGTTTTTGAAACCATCTCCGAATAGGCTCAAATTTTTACAGGAGGTATATTTTAACATTTTAAGCATATTTCTATTCTATGTCATACTCTAAATATGTTCCTAAATATAACTTATATCCAAATATGCATGTGTAGTGCCCTACCGACAAATAGTACATAAATGGTGTCCTACCGGCAAAATAAAGAATTTATCCTCAATTTTTAGGTCTCTACACGTTGTCCCAAATGGATATCAAAAATGTGTTCCCGAGCCTCAAAAACCCTAAAGAGGCCTTATCGTAATGTTTCTAAGTCATTTGAATGTCTTTTTAACCCACAATGGAATTTTTATAATTTTATCAGACAATTTTTGCTTTTATCGAGACACTATCTTACAAAACTGACCTTGGAATTAGATCCTGAAGGTCCAAAAACCCTAAGGACGCTCTTATTGTATTTTATTAACTCTTTTAGGTATATATTATGTGCCTAAGTTGTCACATCCCAACACCCCACCCTACGCAGATGCCGAAAACATGATGCGAGTTAGCCACATTTTCAGTCTCTCATCTGACAATACGACTAACCAAAGGCAAACTTCTTAACTTTACAATGAATTGCATTCCAAATGTAGGGTCAAAGCAGCGAAAATTTAAAACTTTTTTAATTATCATTCGAGTCGGGAATGCAACTCATCTAAACACATCAGAACATGTCTATAATCAGTCACCTAATAACTGGAGTACCAATATACATGAGTCATTTCCCAATGCATTTATTGTATATCAATGAATTCAGTAATATAGTTCCACGAACCTGAATAGCATAATTCAGTCCACAATAATCTAGGTCTCCATAATTCATTGCCATCAAATCCTTACTTGGGATGCGTCTGGCCTACTAGTTTCATTTCTTTGTGCCTTCTAATCCAAGGGAGATAAATCTTGAAAAATGTTAAGATAGAGTGAGCTTAAACAAGCATAGTGAGTAACATAAGTTCCTCGTCATGGGTTTCAAAACCAGTTTTTGCTTATAAAGCACAGGGATAGTTTAGTTACTTTAGAGATAACAGTTTCATAAATCCACTTTTATGTAGTTTAAGTAGAACAAAACTGAACTGAACTGAATAAAACAAATAGAACTAAACAGAATAGAAATGAGCGGAATAGAACAGAATGCCAATATATAAATCAGATGTATAGGCATATCAAGTATGTTTGAGCCTTTCCCAGGTGCCCACAAGCGGACACTCGTGGGGCCTCTACCTTCTGGGTTTGCTTTTGGCCTACTCATGCCACATGGCCCAATTTCTATATTGGGCCCAAGAGTCAGAACATTATAGAACAGAACAGAATCATGTCAAGTTTTATGCAGTGCAAAGTAAATGCATTTAAGTAGTACAATATAAAAATTTTGTGATAGTTAAAATATCACCAAGTCAGAAGTTTCAAGTTACACACAAAATTTTACGCTTATCTCTATTTACAGATGTTCTCCAGATACTTCCTTAGACACATCCTTTCATTTTCTAAATAATCATCATTAATCACAGAAATATAAGAATTCATCCATTCATGAATTATTCATCATCTTAGGAGTCTATCAGATCACCTAATTAAGCCCATTGACCTATTACCCATTTATTGGGTTTTGACTTAGGCTATTGAATTCCTTAATTAAGCTTAGTAGCTTTCAGAATTATAATTGAAGTCATTTTAACTTCATTCGCTATCAATTAATCACTTATTTAACCTTAGAGGCAAAATAATAATTTGTCATTCTTGCCCCGGACCCTATCTCGGTCCTCAGAATATTCTGCATGTCCTTTACATAAATTTTTGAGTCTTTTGGATCTCATTTGGTATCTGTTTTAGATTATCGGGACACATCGGTCATATCCTATTTTATACTTTGACTGTTCCGGAGTCTTATGCTTATGACAGTCAATTATATCAGATTGGCTATTTTTATTATTTATTCGGCCTTTACTTTGTATTTCCTATACTTAGGGGTATTTTAGTCATTTCATATTTTATGAAATTCGGATCCCGAATCATTATTTAGTCATTTATATGATTTCACAATAATTTGGACCTCCATTGGTATTAATTTCGTCCAATTTAGACTTTATTTGGCATTCGTACTGTATTAGGGGTATTGTGATAATTTTACATCTTATCGTGGGACCACCCCATAGTCCCCAGATGTCCAATCTGACATTTTTATTGTGTCCGAAACGTCCGAAAACATTAAGATAACCTCTTCCCGATCTCAATTTGGACTTTATTTGCCTTATTTAGGGTCCAAGGGTAAAATAATCATTTTACCCTATTTATAAAATAATTTAATTAATTATTAATTTATTTTTCAAGGATTTATTTGAATAGAATTCCCAAATATTGGGCCATAACAGAATTACTTAAAAATCTAGGCAAAAAGAGAATTTATAAAATTCTTGCTTTTATTTTCAAGCCATTGAACCAATGGGTTCCATGGTCACTATGCTAGACCGGCCCAAAACAACCTTTAAACCAACCGGTTCAAATCCTTTTGAACCAAACCAACATGTATCTTTTCTAAACCAACCGGTTCAGTTCAATTTCACTGAACCGGGATGACATATCCCTATTATTCAATTGGGCCCCTTATCCGTGTTTGGTTAATTCCTATCCCAGGATTTCTGATTTATTATTCTTGTAACCAAACAGTTCGATTTAGATTTAAAATTTAAATTTCTCAACCCAAAATGATGTAGCTTCATTTAATCGTATTTGCTTTTGATTGGGTCCCAACCTGACCCGAACCGACTCGAAGTCTGACTCGACAGGCCTAAATACCTCGTCTTCTCCACGACTTTCCAGCCATCTTCTCTAGCGCTGGTCGCCGAAACTGTATATCTTCTCTCTAGTTTTTCTTATGGTTTTGACGTCCATTTTTGACGATTTTTATACCAATTTGATTCTAGGAACCTCAATAAATCATTTGGGACTGTTTTAAGCTTCAAATATTGCAATTTCTAACACCCATTTCAATTTTTTCGACCATGTACCATTTTTTTATTTTGGCCATGAAATGGTCGATTCTTAACCATTTTTCATAATTCAAAGTGTTTTGGAATCCTTGAATGATTTTCCACCTTTTTTTCGTTCACCAAGCTAAGGTTTGGATTCATTTTGAAGTTTCACCGATTTTGGGCCGTGAATACAGATTAACTTTTTCTTAGGTTTTCTTCAAGGTTTTCTACTGATTTTGGTCCCTAATCACATTCAAAACAATATAAAAGGTATTTGGGCACTTACCTTAGCCTAATTCCTGACTTTCCTTCTTCCTCCATCCATAGCGGAATTGCCAGTTTTCCTCTCTGTTTTCAGCTTCTTCCATGCATGACTTTTCTCTCCTTCTCTCTCTCTCTCTCTCTCTCTCTCTCCCCTTTTTCTTCATGAGTTTGATTGCTTTCTTTGTTTATGTTCACATGTATATATATGTACATTGGCCCCTGTTTTTTTTTTTTCGTCTTAGATTTCAGCTGCCTTTCTCTTTCTCTCTTTTCTAACTTTACTTGATTTTTGTTTCCTTCACTGCATGTATAGCTACCTATATACACATATCATGATCCTTCCAGATGCCCCCCCCTTTTTTTCACTGACCTTGTTGTTCTTGCTACCTTAATCCTGAAGTTTCCATTGTAGCACATGAAAAATATAGGGTTGCCCTTGCATTTCATCACATGTGTGTATATACATATAATATATATATATATATATATTAGGTTGGCTTTTCTACTCCAGAACCTTCATCTGCTTCTCTCTCTCTCTTTTTTTTCTTAATTAATACATACATATATATATATATATCATGTTTTGGGCCCCACCTTCTTTACCTGTTTCTCTTCCCATTTCCTTGAAATTTCCCCTTCTTTGGATATATATATATATATATATATATATTAAATTTTTAATATACACACACACACACTCACACATATATATATATATTGGTATACTTTATATATACCTTGAATATACAAATTTATATGTATATTGACCTCCAATACATATATGGGTGTATGTATATTTATGTTATATACGCATTGGTCCCCCGAACATTGATATTTATTCCATAAAATATCAATTTATGGAGCACCTGACAAAATTGGTATTAATCTGGGGCTTGGTATCATCACTACTCATTTTATCGATATTGGATCCCTGTTAGTGCCTTATTCCATATTCACATTATTTTCATAATTAATTATCCGTATTGGTCTCATATTGTTAATTTTGGCACTAGTCCAAATTATTTTGACTCGATTGACTAGGTTGTCAATTTCTCGAGCATGCACCATTTTTGGTGTTTTTGATTAATTTCATATCTTAGGATAATTAATCCCATTATGGCTTAATGTATTTTTATCCATTTCAAACATTACCATTATATAACCTAATTTTATTAGGTAGGGGTGCCGTCTTAGTCATATCAGATTTTTTGGGGTATTACATAAATGCATAATGGTAATTTTACATATTCATGTGGGACTAATTCCATCCTTGTTTCGTTAATTTGAAATCATGTTTGAATTCCTAGCATCCAAAAATATTGGAAATGCCTCTTCTAGATAATAATTATGCATCCAATTACTCGATTTTAGTCTGGGGATATAATCATCATTTAACCAATTTAGGTAGGACCATCACTAGGTCCTAATTTATTCTTTTTGACATTACCTTTAAATTTCGAGCATCCAAAAACCTTGGACTAGCCCTTTTCGGATTTTAATTAGCCTTTGAATTACTCAAGTTATCATTAGAGGCGTTTTTATAATTTTACATATTTATGTGGGACCACCCCGGGTCCTCGAACCTCGCCATTGAGTCCTGAGCATCCAAAAATATTAAGAATGACCCTTCTTTCATTTTAATTACATTTTAATTTCAATTTTATTAAGAGATAGTAGTTTGTTAATTTAATTAGGTAAGAACTGGTTCAATAGAGAATCGGTTCCTTTTTGATCTAGTTCAGCCTTAAACCAAGGCCAAGCCAAACCTTATGTCCAAACACTTCAGTTCAGAACAAGCAGGACCATGACCAAACCCGCGACCCACCCGATCGAAGACCCCGTTGACTGACCTGGGTCAATTTTGACCATTGATTGGTTAACATTGACCTGTTGACCCACTGGAGCCGACCACCATCTCCGGCACCAGTATACCGAAGTTTGATTTTTCTGACCAATTTTTCTAGGTTTTCTTCACCGTTTTCAATCGTGTTCCACCCCAGACCTCATCCAACTTAGATTAGTGGTATTCAAGATAAGTTTTGACAGCCAAAGCAAGGAAAAATAGTAGGGCTCTAGTGAGCCCCATTTTTTTGATGAACCATGTTTTTCTTAACTTTCAATGCCATTTTTCCTTCCCTTTTTGATCCATTCTTTCCTCAATTTGTTCGTGAATCATGGTAGGTCTCAAATTAACAAAAAAAATATGGTTTCATATGTCTCATACAAGAGAACCTAGTTCACAGTTCTTTCTTGGACACTACACACACACAGCCACCCCCACACCCTCGTACATGCCCTCCACCAGCTTTGTGCCTTACAAGGACCTTTCTAGAACCTTTTGATTTAACCAAAATTAGAGACCGGTGATGGGTCTTCCTCTATAGTGACACCTATGCATATATAAATACATATATCTAACATATCTATACTCATGTACACATGCAGAGGTACGCACAATTACACATACACTCTGTGATACACCCCTCATCATACCAAAATAGTAAACAATTCTAGAGATACCTTGAAATCCCTACCTTTGCGTTGCCATGGCCAGGGTTTTTAGAGAGAGAAAGCTTGATGGAGCGTTATTGGCTGCCACAGTCTAACCTCAATTCGAGTCCATTCCCTCAGTTCTTCTTCTTTTTTCATTCTCCTCCTTCCTCTTTCTTCCTGGTTTGATTCAATTGAGTTCATGGTGTGAATCATCACACACAAACACACACATAGTTATGTATACACACACTTCTACATATACTCTCCCATTATTTTTTTCTCTCTCCCAAACACACAAAACACACTCTCTCTTTTAATCACAGATCACACCCTAACACATCTCACACACTCATTCAGTGGATAGAGAGAGAGAGAGAGAGAGGGATAGAGGTTTTGTGAGAGAGATAGAAAGTGGGGGGAAATTAGAAAAGTGAGGGGGTCTTGTAAGGCTTTTGTCCCATCAAGCACATGGGTCACCTTTTTGGTTCCCTATGCTGCACCCTCACACACTCAATCACCTCCAACCTAAGATTCCATTTAGTCCAATCAAAATAGGGACACAAGTCCTTGTCTAGAAAATCCCAACCAAGCTTCTTAAAGAAGCATTGCACGTTTTCCAATATGTCACATGGCCAGTTGGCCAACAATGTATGCACACGCCTCCAAATATAAACTGTCTTGGAATCGTAACAAAATTAACACCCTAGCTAATTTCGATGCTGTGATTACAAATATGATATCCATTTCTCCAAATTCAATCATTTAAATTTTATTAGTTATCTGCGTCCCGTAAGTGACTATGTAGTCCCGCGACTCACACCAATCCCGAATAAATGTTTAGAACCTCAATTTTGTTTTACAATGTCACACTGGTGTTTTAATAATCGATTTCATAATTATTCTAACACATTATTGATGAATTATTTATCTGACCTTAATTAGAGCTGGCAATTTACCAAATTTCCCTTTTTAATTTTCTAAATCCTTACACAAAGTCTCTTTCTTTGTAAACTTCATTATTCCATTCAAGGGTTGTCTTGAAAGTCAAGGGTTTGACTTTTAAACTTTTATTCTCAATGCCTCGAAACCTTAAACTCATAGTTTCTCAAAGGTTGTGTTAGTATTTCAATACTTATTTCATTAGTCTTGGGACATGTGGTTATGAGTCCACAATGCTTTTATTGGTCACTCTGAGTCTTCTCTTTAATGTCTTGATTATTTGTCTCTTTGCCCATATTTTGCAAATTACCTCCCCTAATCATCTTATCTATCTTACCATTACTATGTCATAAGTAGATTTCTATTTGTGGTTCTCAATTCTTATTCATATTTGTATGGTGTATTATGTACCAAGTGGATGTATCTGGTACTTTGATCTTCTCTTTTATGTCGGTCGTTTTAGTAGTTATCTTAAAAGTTAAGGGTACGATTAGACTACACTCATTGCTTGGATAGTACTGAATTTTTTTATTGAAGTACTTCAATCTTTATTAAGGATGAAACCCTTCATTAGTTCATTCAAATTCCATTTTGGACATAAAGCCTTCTTTGAATTCATTTTATGTGTTTGGCTACCTGATTTGTAGCATCATATTCTTAGGCTTCTTTTGCCTGTTTGACTTTATTAGAGATTCGTAAACATTATATCTTATTTTTCTGTCATAAGTACCCCTTGGTATGTCAGGGATGGTTTACTCATGTTGTTTTTTTCAATTTTTTCAACGCAAAGGTAACTTTTGATTTATTCTTATCATCTATTTGGGATTCTTGTACATGTTCCCATTTTTATGAGTCACTTAAATTGAAGGTAAGTCAATCCTCTTTTGTCTTGTTTCTGGACTGACTTTGTTGGCGGACCTGTCTTTGTTTTGAATTCATATGCATTCATTCTCATGGATTGGAAAGGTTGAGGAATTTAGTTCCTCTATTTCTTCCCAATTATGGGTTGGTATGAATGCTCCAGGCGCCAACGCCAGAAAAAAATTTCTTTTTGGTGGATTAAAGGGATCCCGACTACCTCCTTCCCTAAAGGTGAAAAGGAATGCCTCTTATAGGGAAAAATAGAAAATGAGGAGTCGCCTAACTTATTTTTGAGTAAGAAACAAGCAAACCCGTTACAATAGAACATAAATAAGAAAACACATAAAGAAAGTAAATTAGATTACAAAGCTTTATTTCCTAATTACATTTTAAAGATCCCTCGACATAGATCAAAAGTAAAGTAAAACACTAAACAATACGAAACCAAAGAAAAATAGATCCGGGGGCTCAAGACCAGAGTGGGAAGGTGTTAGGCACCCACCCCACCTGATCTGAATGGATCAACCATAAATATTCACATGCAAGGCTATTTCATTAAAAAAAAATTAAAGAAAAGAGATATGTGAGTCTAGAAAAGATAGATAACAAAGAATCTTGCATAAAAAAATAAAATGAAAAGAAAAGACATAAATAAGATCTGACTCGGGCCCGAAGGCTTCCTACATATCCATTTAGAAAATTGAATCAGAGTCACGTATTTTTTCAGTTTACCCTCTTTTATCAAGAGTGATAAAAGAGGCGAGATCAATCAGATAAAAGAAAACTGTTAAGGGTTTGAGATGCGTAACTTTTTCAGTCGTGGTAGTTGGACAACACTTTGGCTAAGAAAGTCTGATTAGAGGCTTCAATCGAACAGATCTCTGGCTTGTTTCTTCGCTTTGAAAACTGTTCCTTTGGTTTTCTTCTTGAATAGAGACCGTCACTTCTGTAAGTCTTCAGCCTTGGGAGTGGGAGAGTTCTTGTAGAGAGAATTATAGAACTATACTAACAGCATAAAGCTATGAAAATTTGTGTATTAAAACTGATAGCCAAGGGGCTTTATTTATAGGCAAAATATGGAGATTCGATCCAAGGGTTTAAAATGAAACCCTAAAATGGAAGGTTAGGATCATATCTTAAGCTGATAATTATCTAATTAAATAAATAATCAAATAATTATCCTAAGTCATGAAAATCTTAGATAAATGAATTAATAAATAATTATGACAATGCAAGAACTAATAGGATTGATGTCTACATGCAAGAGCCAATGAGATAAAAGAAAAATAGAATTTGATTGAAAATAACTCTAAAATAAAAATGTCTAGGTTCAATGTATCTTCTTTTATAGAAATATCAAGCAACTAGATTTATGGAAACTCTAGAAATGAAAATTCATAATTATACCTAAACAAACTACTATCACTCAAGATTAACAAATTGCCCTTAATTCGGTGGAGAATCTCTAGATTGTCACAAGACATATAAAATGACCAAATTATCCCTAACTCGTCACCAAATGGCTAAAATTTTCAAATTACCCCTGTAGAGACCTGAAAAATGAGAGTAAATTTTTCCTTTTGCCGATAAGGCTGTAATACCCCGACCCGAAGAGATAGAATAATTCCAATTATATCCTAAAAGAGCCAAATAATAATACTGAGATTTTACCAAGCAATGAACATAGGACCAAAAATAAATCGAGACCAAAAATAGACCAAGAATAATATATCCCAAAATATACCCAAAGCATCACAATGAGTAATATACAGTAATGGGCACATAGTTCGAGATGAACAGTGAGAGTCACTAGTAGAGCAATCATGATAATTAAATATATGAGAAATAGTTACAAGCAATCCCGAGTACTCGGGAGTACCGTACAATAAAACTCGAGTGGTACGGAGAATCGTGCACGTAGGCCGGTACATGCCTCGATATACGTGCATAATGCATTTTAATAAATACAAGATATATATATGAGATAATATATATATATATATGTATATATATATATATAAATATAATTATAACATGTATGCAAGTATGAATATATATATATATATACATACGGATATGTACGTATATGTATTTTATAAATATAAGTATTGGTATAAATGTATATATATTTATATATAATACAATTTTATTTTATTTTATATATATATATATATACATAAATAAGCATGCAAATGCATGCAAGGAAAAAGAAAAGAAAAAGGGAGCATTTGCAACCAGTGTGTGTGCTAGCAATAGTGTCAGCAGCACATGAGGCAAGTGTGTGTGTGTGTGTGTAATGTAAGTAAGATACATTATATAATATATATATATATATAAATATCAAGAAAAAGAATAGAAAAGAGAAAAAGGTGTGTGCAGCATGGTGTATGTTTAAAGTCAAATAAAGAAACAGGGAAAGAGAACTGAAATGAAAAAGAAATAAAAGAAGAAGAGAGAAGGAAAGTCAAAGAAGAGGGCGGTGGGGCAGAGAGATAGCGTACTGCAGGAACAATATCCATATATATGTGTGTAACGTGCTGCGGGTGTAGTGGCAGGAGAAAAATAAAAAGAAAAAGAAAAAAAGAGGGATGGTGCAGGCATATATAGATAGGTGTGTTTGGATAGGCGCAGTGTAAGAGGTTAATATATATGTGTGTGTGTGTGTGTGTGACGGTGCAGCAAAGAAAAAAAGAAAAGAAAATAGAAAGAAAGGAGAGTGAGAAGAGAGAGCAACAGGGAGAGACGGAGTGCAGAAGCGGTTCAAGTGCAGCGGTGCAGCAATGAGTGGGGAAAATTCGGATGACATGAGATGCAGGTTGAGGTTCGAGATAGGTGTGTGGCGGAGCAACAGGAGCTGTTGTTGCAAGATTTGTTACAGCAGTGGGAACAGTAGCAGTGCTCCAGTAATAGAGATTTGGGAGCTACGGGTTTTGGAAACCTGCAGCAAGTAGAGCTGCTGCAAAACCTAATGCAGCAGTTGTGGACAGCTTGAAGTTAAGAGAGCCAGTGGCAAGCAACAGCTGCAACAGGGTTCAGCTGGTGGTGCCGTGAGGTTAAACCCGAGATATGGAGATAGCAGTTGAGAGAAAGAACAAGTGGCTGCAATGATGGAATTCCTTTTGGTTGAGGAGAGATAGGTTCTACTCGGATATACTGTGACGAACAAGGGAGCCTAGATGCCAAGCAGTTGGTAACGTTGCCACTGTGATGTGTTTTGCTATATCACAAGCGGCTCAAATCGTGTAATATTCTTCTTGGCATTTATTTATTGCTACTCAACTAGGACTGTAGTTTTGATTGGTGGAATTAGGAACAGTTGCTATGACTACACGGATTCTACAAGAAGTGTAATAGATTTTCTGTTGTAGCTCTTGAAGTGCGAAATTCAGCAGAGAGAACATGTCGTGGCTGCTGCACTTGATGAAGAAGAATCAGAAAAGGCCACATATGTCTGGTGATTTTGGAAGTTACTTTACAGCAGAAGTTCAAGCAGATATGCAGGACAAGACAATGAGCACCAACTGAGGAGTATTCGGTTGATGAATGGTACTGTTTCTATGGTTGTTATTGTGATGGGCTTGCTAGATAGGTTGATGGTCCTACTTGCAAAAATTTTTCGGAGCAACACTTGAGGTTGGAAGATTGATTTTCGGAGGAAGATTCAGGGCTTCCCTTATGGTATTTTCTTTAGATGATTCAGGTGAATATGACAAAGGAGCACTGCATTGGGCAGCTAGTTTTGATGACAGATCTAGTTATTCGTAGGTCATTGTTTCTTTTGATTTAGCAAAAAGGGGCTTACGAGGAAATGGTTAATGGACCAACTGAAGGTCCATTGGTGTTTGTGGGCTTGTTAAATGATGATTTCAGTGTCAATGAAATGTTGACTAAAACAAGATAAAGGTTAGACTTAATTATTGTTTAATTATTTCAAACTAGAATAGAGCCTTGTGAAATTATAATTGTACCCAGAATTTATGGTTAATTGTGAATTGACCCAAAGTGATAAAATAAAATAAGTCGAAAATTAGTCAAACGAACTCTGATTAAAATAGAAGAATAGTGAATTTTTATTATTTCGAGCATTCCGGACTCAACGGTGGAAGTCCGATTTAGGAAAAGGGGTCTTGAGAAGTGAGAACCTGTGAAAGTGTAAAAAATGATTGTTTTGCCCTTTTTAGTACAGATGTCCAAATTGAATTCCACGAAAGCCTAAATCGACTTTGTTCGACGTTCTAGACTCAATGGTAGAGTTTATTCAAGTAAAAGAGATACCAATAGTAAAGAGACATAAAATTTGATGAATAGCATAAATTTATGTAACGATAGACTGAGACATATTTTGTGAATCTTAGGAACACCGAAAGGAAAGGAGAAGGCAGGTTGACCTTCGAGACAGATACGATAAGAGGACTGCGTTATTCACCGATTGGTTCGACTGCACAGTGGAAAAAACTCCTTAGGGTTGAGAAAAACCCATCCAGGTACTGATATTTTGCTAAGTAAGGAATAAGGATTAAGTTTAGGAGTGATTTCCATGTTGATGGAATGATTCATATGTTTATTTGATGTTAGAAAATCACATAGGAAATGGTTTCTTTAAAACAAAACCTAGAGTTAATTGTTTATGTGCTTGTGTGTTCTTTGCTATTCTTTGGAGTTATGATTTATTCTATGTGTTGGTGCCGTACGTGATTTATGTTCTTGGAAAATTGTTAAGATTGTGAATAGGTGACTTGAGTATGTGTTTAAATTGATTGTGTATAGCATACATACATGTGGAAGAAGTTTCGTGATTCAAATGTTATTGTTGCTTTAATTATAATGCATTATTTAAAGCATGTGTTTGACAAAAATGCTTCATTGAGATTTCATTATGGAATGGTGGAATCAAAGCATATTGGTATGGTGTAATTCCTTGAAAATATAGTGTGGGTTGAGCACTTGGTGCTGTGCATTATGAGGGTGTAGATCCTATGGTGAAAAACCCAAAATTGGCCATTGGTACTCATGCCAACAGGAGACGTACTGTGAAGTGAGACATACGATTGGTACTCATGCCAACAAGGAAGGACCGTAAAGTGAGACATGGGTGTGGTATAGAGTTTTCATGGGTGTGTCATGCATATTATTAACGCATTATATTGATGAATTGAAAGGCATGTAGACTATGAATGTACACTTGCACATGCCACGCCTTGATTTTGTTCCTTGCATTAGCATTGTGTCATGCCAGCAGTTACGCTGACCCATTCGTGGGATATCATATTACAGATGACGCTCTTGGTACTTGAGACTTGAGGAAGTCTTGAAGAAAAGAGGGAAGAGGACTTGGAAGTACATTTGGCCCTTGGGGCATGTATTTGTGATGTAAGGGCTTAAGCCCAAATGACATGTAAGATATATTTGTTGAATGTGCCTTACGTGTATTTATGCTGAAGAAAATGAATGTATGTTTAATTGAATCCATTAAAATGTCTTTTATTTTCCTTTCTTAATTCATTTCACTCACTCCCCGGGTTTGTGGAAATTCGGGGACTTGACAACCCCAAGGTGGGTAAAATGATATGAAAGTTACGAAAATGCCCCTCAAATAACTAGGAAGTCCTACAAAGGGTAGGACTATGCCAAAATTACCAAAATTCCCTCCAAAGGCAAAATGGTGCCGAAATTATCGAAATGCCCTCTAATAAGCAGAAGAGTCCAAACCAATGTGGGATTCCGACAAGAAGAGTCCTACTAGATGTGGGACTCTAACGGAAAAGGTTTACTAGATGTCAGACTCTGATGGGAAGAGTTCTACTAAATATGGGACTCTAACATAAAGTCTCTTACTAGATGTAAGACTTTAACGAGAAGAGTTCTACTAGATGTGGGACTCAGACAGGAAGAGTCTTACTAGAGTCGTACTAGGTATGGGACTCTAACAAGAGAGTCCTAAAGGGAGTAGGACTCTATCGAAAAAAGTCCTACATAGACTAGGACTCTGATATGAGTGTCCCAAAGGAAGTAGGACTCTGTTGGGAAGAGTCCTACTTGGATTGGGACTCTGATAAGAGAGTCCTAACGGGAGTGTGACTTTAATAGGAGAGTCCTAACAAGAATAGGACTCTATCAAGAAGAGTCCTATTAAGAATGAAACTCTATCGAGAAGAGTCTTAATGGGAGTGGGACTATGTTAGGAAGAGTCCTACTAGAAGTAGGTTTCTTGGCATAATTGTTGAATTTCTCATACCCAATCAAAGGTCACAAAATGAGGTTTCTACAAATGCGTTTTATTTTCTACTCACGGTTGAGCTTTTCATAGATTTATGTGTCTCATTTTTTTATGGGTTGGAGCATAGTAGGTTTACTCAGCTCTTTTCCTATTTAAATCTTGGTAGATTTATTGAAGATTCTTAGGGTAGTCTTTTTACCCCAATTTCTAAAGTTTCATTGGGCTATCTACTTTTTAAAGGTAATTTCTCACTACGATATTGTATTTGGTTTACTTTGAACTTTCTAAGTAATTTTTGAACAATTCAAATCTTAAAGTCCAACAACTTTTTTCAGTAATAGTCATTATTTTGGTTCCCACTACCGTTGCTCAAAAGATCACTTATGTATCTATTCCCACTCTCATTGTCATGTTTAATTCATCACTACATTATGTTCCCCAAATCATTATTCGTCTTTGTTAGATATGTTTTCTTTGAGAACTTATTTAATTATATAAGGAGCACTTTGTACTTTTCTTAATTTCGAAGCCACGTGGTGAGGTGTTTAGTCTTATTTGTAATCAAGGATCTAATAGTTACTAGTATTCTTTCATCTACAAGTATTGTTATCCACAGTTTCTAGTCCATTCTGGACTTCATGCCATACCTCAAAACTGCTCAAGTCAATTAGTTATCTCATTGTTATTGTCATTACATTGACTTCCAAGATTCATCAAGATCGAATAAAGTTCTCCAATCAATTAAGTTCGTAACTTTCATAGTATCACAATTACAACTATTCTTGTTTTTCTCCCACAATCACAATTTTCTCATGGTACCTTAAAGAATTATGTACATTTTACTATAGTCATTGTCCTCATAAGCTTTTATAGACTTATACAACAAATTCAGTCTCTTCGATCATTAGATCATATTAATCCTCAAAAGTTCTTCGGGGTCATCAATCACTAACCTTTTGTAATGAATTCACCTAACTCAATAGAGTATTGCCCACAACTGGGTCTTGTCTTCATCTAGATCAACAAGATCCATCAAACTCCACAAAAATCATTAAACATGTGTCAGTCCCTTTTTGAACCATCATATTTCATTATTCTAACTTTGATAGCCTCGCTCAACTATGATTACCTTTTTAAACTCTATTCGTCTTATCCTATCAGGGTCTAACTATGACTCATTCAAGAGTCCTCATATCTCTAATACATCATTAATTCATCTGAAGTCCCAAACTCCTCATATCACTATCCTTCAAGCCTTCTACAAGCTATCTGTCTTATGGCTTTGTTGTTAGATCCATCGATCTTCCAAAATTCCATAATTCTAACCTTATTGTATTTCACAACTTCCAAAAAAGCATTATCCATTGCCCTTGTTTAAACTATAGATTCCCAAAATTCACTGATCATTTCACAACTTAATTCTTCAAGAGTCATCAACCTCAATATTGGTATGGTCCTTCCCAAGAACCATTTATCGTTACTCATAGCATACTATTGTCTTCTAAAAATCAATGATCATTTGATCATTTCAACCATCCAAGTATCATCAATGTTTAGTCATGGAATGGTCTTTCCCAAATACGATTAACCTTTGCTTTGATACCACTTTTCACGACCCGAAACCCACCATCTATAAATTAGGGGTAATGACCGACACTATCACCGAGACAGGTTGTACAAAATCAAATGAATTGCAAAAGACAATAAATTTTTTTTTTTAAACAAGTGCGGAACTTCACATATGCAACTCATCTGATAACCAAATCAACTTCAACATTCAGTATTAAGATAATCTCCTGTAACACCCCGACCCAATAAATTGGGTAATTTCACGCAATGCAGCGAAAATAGTCTTAATGAAAACCTTTTAAGACCAAATGTGTAAACTATGAACCAAGATTTGACAATCTAATCTAATTATAGGTAAGACACACCTAAGCCAGGTCAGTGGGACTAAATGACCAAATGCACCGCCAAGCAAAAAAGGAAAAATTATACATCAAGAATTAAATAACTATCTAATTAACAAATAAAATAAGAGAATGCATATACATACGTATGTATATGGCCAATACATTGTGGACATAACATATATCGTATGTGAAGGAAATACATGTGTACACATATGTACACATGGAAATGTGTATGAATATATATATATATATATATATATACTTGAATATATATTTATATATGTGTGTGAATAATAGTGCACGTGTGTAGGATGTTTGTGAGATTAAGGTATGAGTTGTGTGTGAAGTAAGGTGTGTGTGTGTGTGTGTGTTTGTGATTGGAAGACAAATGAGGCATGGTGAGTTATTAGTAGTGTGAAGGAGAAGAAGGAAAGAAGAGAGCACTGCTACAGTAGTGCAGCTACCGCCCCTAAACAAGATAAACCCATTAGATAGGAAATGAGGCACGAAGAAAGAAAATGAGGTGGCATATGAAATTTATATACATACATATACACAACAACCCTAAAAAAAATATGCACAAGGAAGTGAAGATAAATGACGGTTGTACAACAAGCTGCGACTGAGGAGGGAAGAAGGAACAACAAGTCGACGAGAGAAAAAGTAAATTGATGAAAATTCTCTCCAAAACTTTTCAAATTTAGCTTCAATATTATCTATTTAGAATGTATAAAGGAGCCTTTTTATTGAAATATAATAGCTCATAGGTGAAAAAAAGATTGAACAACCCCCAAAACAGTAGGAGATCACCATAAACCGCCATTGGAGGACCTTGAAAATGGGTCTAAACCAACAAGGACTACACTGTGTTTTATAGCTTCTAATTAAAACTAGATACTACAAGGGTTCTAGAATAGCAAATATAATCTAAAACAAATCAAAGACCAGGGAGAAAAATCAATTTGTAGGTCACGGTTCCCAAACCCGACCTCACAAAAAGACCCTTAAGCTTGATCTGTGGAATGAAATATGAAACCCCATGTAAAGAGGGTCACAGTAGGCCAAAAACCATTGAGTTTGGTGGGGAAAAGAGTGTGTATTAAAGAACTATCCATATCGGCCATTGAAGCCAAACCGAGCTTTTGAGTTCATTTCAATCCACAAAACTCACGCTAAAATGTTCATGGATCTTCTATAAGTCGATTTGAATCAAAAACAAGAAGAATCTGTGCCCAAAAATCCACAACATAGAGTTGAAATTTCTAGGGTTACTATTCATCATCCTTAAGAAGATGATGAATATTAATGGGTCTGGGTCGAGTCAGTTCGGGTGCCCACCTAAGCAAGTAAACGGATCTAGGTCTAAATGAAACGGTGTCGTTTTAAAATAATGAGAGGCTGGCGTCATGTTGAAGCAACAGACCGGTTGAATCGGTTGGTTTTTAACCGAATTGGGCCAGTTTAGTTGGCCAACCCCAAACGAAATGATTCAGTTAATAACTTTCCTAAAATTTTATTTTAACCCCAAATTTTATGATAATCACGGAAATACCAGAAAATTAATTAAAAATTAATTTTAAATCATTTTTAAAATTAGAAAAATTGTCAAAACGCCCTTAAGCCTAAAATTGGCTAAACGAAAGTCAATTAAAATACAAAAAGAGTCTAACCAAACATTTTTGGGCATTCCGGAGTTAATGATAGAGTCCGGTTTAGGAAATTAGACCCTGAGATATACGAACGGGCAAATTGGAATAATTTCAATTAGGTCCTAAACAATTAATTAAACTATTAATTGAACTCCAATGACTATGAAAATACCTATTTTAGCATTTTTCAACATTCTAAACCCAATGGCAGGATTCATTTTATGAAATGAAGTCCCAAAAATTTAGACACGTGAAACGCAATAATTATCATCATGCCCTTAGTAACGCCCGAAGTCAGTTAAATGTCAAAGAAGACCTATTCTGACTTTCTTTGATATTCTAAACTCAATTGCGGAGTCCATTTTAGCAAACGAAGTACCAAAAAAATGGACACGTGAAAGTATAAAATTATGAAAATGCCCCTAGACTTAAAATAAGTTACAGATAGGCAAATTAAGATCTGGAAAACCCTAATTTATTACCTTCAACATTTCAGACTTAATAGTGACGTCCTTTTGAGAGAAATAAAACTCGTTAACAAACTAAAAAATGACCAATGCGTCCTTAAAACTTAATGAAGCTACTAGAAAAGTGTAGATGGAATTAAAAGACCTATACTAATGTTTTAAGGACTGTCTGGACTCAAAAATGAACTCCGTTTAGGCAAATGACGAACCAAACAATATAAGACACAAAAAGGCAAATGACCAAAATGCCCTAAAGGCTAAAGTAAACCATACAATGACGTATAAAGTGTTAAGAACCTTAATTAAAGACTAGTAAGGGAATCCTATACAATAAGATTAAGTCTAGAAGAAATTAAGAACATTAAGTAAATAATTAAGTTGAGATGTGTACTAATATAGTATCAATGTTTTCTGAACCATGATTTAGGATCACCAGTAAGGAAATAGGAATAAGACGAGTGTCAAGGCAAGTCAAGTAAGCAAGTAAGGAAGGACAGTGAACTTTGGACCACAGGTAAATAATCCTGCACTTTGAAATGGAGAATTTAACTCCATGATTTATGAAATGATTTTAATTCAAAGTCCTATTATTTACATGACTCCTGTTTAAAGCATGCTTCCTGTTCTATTTTAAAAATGCTCTCATGAATTGTAAAATGTGCTTATTTAAATGTCAAGCTATTTATACAACTCTTATTGAAGCATGCCTATCTCTATTTACAAAGTTGTGTTAAATATCTTCTTTTTTAAAATGAATTTTTCTCATTCAAGTTATGTTTAACTACTCTTGAAAACCAATATTTTAAATGATTCATGTTTGCGAACCAATATTTTAATGCATAAGCACTCATGTTTAGTGTTTTCTTCGGGACTCACTCTTGTAATGCCCATAAGAAGGCTAGAGATCTTTCTTATTAGGTTATGTTTATATATTATGTTAACCTCCTATTAAGCTTAGATTCTAGATCGATACGGATTCTCATGTAAATGAAGAGATGTAAAGTTATGAAATGGAAGAAGGTTTTCGAACCCCTATTTTTATTAAAAAGATATTTTTATCCTCCTGATTTATGATAAAGGATTTTACCGTCGTGTTTAATAAAAAAGATTTCTAATCCTCATCCATTATAAGTAAATTACTTTACACTCCTGATCCGATAAAGGATTTAATCATTTTGTTTTATGTGAAGAACTAAATGCCTACGCTTTGTGCCGCTAATGGCAATTCTACAATGTGTTTAAAAAATGATGTGCTTTACTTGAATCATACTAAAATGCTTCTTGTTTTAAGTTAATGTTTCAAGTTTACGTGCTTAAATGCTTTATGATTCAAGTATTCATGTTTTGTATTGAAAATGTGATCAGTTGATAGCATTTTTTTTTATCATGAAATACGAAAAAAATTTAGGAAAAATATATTAAAATTATTTTTTAATCTTCCCATGTGCCTAACACATGACTTAAAGGGCTGGCACACCTAGTAAAGTATATTAGTGTGGGTATAAGTACATATATATAAATGATAAAATCAAAAAAAAAAAGGAAGCTTGAAGAACAACCACTATAGAAAACACATGGGCAACCCATAATACAGCTGCAGCAGCCTACAAAACTGCAACCCTAGCCACCATAGCCACCCTAACAAACCAACCATAAGTTTCCTTCCACTTAAAGCTCAAACTCTCTTTATACGTATACAAACCACCTAAACAAACTAAGTCACCGAAATTAGAGTAAGGAAGTGAGGAAATTGCATGTAGAGAGGGAGCTCAAAAAGTGAGGGAATAGAATAGAAGAATGTGTGAGAAAAGAGAGAGAAATTCATGAATTCAATAGAAACAAGGTTAGTCTGAAACCGAAGAGACCGAGAGGACTAAGCCTAGGAACAGCCTAAACCAACTAGAAGCCGCGAGTGGCCGTATTTGGAACTCTAAGAAATCGAGCACCAATCTTGATTTTAAGAACGGAAGAAGAAACCTTATGGTCTCAGGGTCGTAACAAATCAGATCCCATGAGATTTGGTTAAGAAATCACCATAAACTGGGTTTCAAACCCGTCACTCTGATGATGCCTAAACTACCATGTTTACCCACATTCAAAGCTCTAAACCACTAGCAAAAGACGAATTGAAGCTTTGAGAGTTATTTAGGATTGAAAATGAGTTAAAACAAACGAGGAAACAAAAAGAAAACCAGTCTAAAAAAATTAGGATTTTCGGTGAACAATGTTCACTTACACGAGAAAGACAATGAACAGTAATAGGGTAGGTCGGGTTAGGTAAGCTCCAGTCCGATCCACACACCAATAGGGTTAACTACACTACGTTGTTTTGAGGTTGGATTTTAAAAGGTTTTAAGTTCTAATTAGGCATGTTTGGATACAGATTTAGTAAATTAAATTACCAATAGGGATACCTTATCCCTATTTTAACCCTTTATCCGTCGTTTGGCTATTTAGGGCCCCAAATGAACATTTTTTATTTAAAATTCAATCCTAATGGTTTAAAAAATTATACAGTGGCCCAAATGAAGAACTTAAAAATTCAAAAAGGCCTCTCTAAAATAGAAAATTAATATAAAGTTTTCAAAATTATAAATTGACCCCCAAGAGTTTTAATTAATTATATTAAGGCCCAAAATAATATTAAATTAATTTAAAAATACCCTTTTAAATTAGAAGAAATGATTAAAATAAAATAATAAATTTTAGAAATTACAATTTAGCCCTTGGATTTTTAATAAATTACAAAAAATGCCCCCTAGAGGTGTCAAAATGATCATTTTGCCCCTAAACAATGCAAAAATGACATTTATGTCCCTAGAAATTAAATATAGCATAATTAATATTACAAATGACCAAATTAAGATCCAAAAAAGCCTAGCCTAAGGTTTTTCGATACTTTGGACCCAATCGCAGGGTTCGTTTTAGAAAATGAATTTTTTAAATATATAAATGAAGATCAATGGGCATAATTTGTACAACTTTGTAGTCTAAATTAAGCACTCAATTGAACACCAAAAATTACAAAACTTCATAATTAAGCTTTTATGACTATTCTAGACTCAATGGTGTAGTCTTTTTCATCAAATAAAATTTACAAACTATAGGCCCTTAATAAATTCACCCTAAAATTAACACTTTATGAATACTATTCACTGTCATATGATCTACATAAGCCATGGATGATGAAGAATGGCAAAAAGGGACTGAGAGAAAGAAACAAATGATGGCTAAGAGTAGAAGTAATAAGTTGGAGGGCATTTATAATCTGTAACTCCTACTATCACCGAGGGTAGGACCAGGGGTCACTCGTGAACACTCTAAGAACAGCAAAAGCGTAGGTAACAATTTCTTAGAGATATAATCACATCAAGATCAGGAGTGTGAAAACAGCTATAAGGTAGCCAATAATTAAGAATAGATAAATAAGTTAAAAGCAAATATGAATAATCCTGAATCTTGAAATAGAGACTTTTCTATTCAAATGCAGTTCTTTATAGCATTATATCATAACATGTAAGATCTTTTCAACTTTATAACAAGTTTCAAATTATTATGCTAAATGTTTTAGTTATATGACTATTTTAGAATACTATGAAATGCTTAAATTGCATGCACTTGAGTAGCATCTTTTAAATGTTTTGAATAGCATGGATAGTTAAAGAATGTTTTGCAAGTATGTTTTAGTATAAAGAATTATGTGCTTTACATGCCTTGCCAAGGGTTAGATCTAGTAGACCAAAATCTATATAAGCGACTCGGCCAAGAGTTTGAATCCTATAAGTGACTTAGTCAAGAGTCTGAATCCTGGTAGGCCATGTAGGTCCAAAGCTCTAAATTACATTTAGTCTCCCAAGTGACTATTTTAGGTCCACAAGACATAGCTTATAGATGTTTTGGCATGTAATATGTTTTATAGTTTCAGCTTTTATGATATCGTGTTTAATCTTGCAAAATTGGACTCATGTGAATACTTGCTTGATTTTACAGCACATCTTACAAATCAATTATATGCACAAGTTTTATAATTTCCAGTAGCTTTCTGTATAATTTGTTCATATTGCTACCCATAAAAAGTTTACGTAAGATCCAAAAAACCCACGACATGGAACTCGAGTTACTCACGAGCTTTTCATAAATCTCACAGGGTTTTGTCCTACATATTCCAAGTGAAAATTCTGATAGTGCAGCCTAGAAGAATGGATTGGATTACTGCCATTTTGGGAGAAGATGATGATCTTTGGTTCTTCTAGTTATCTTTTTTTGTAGTTTGACAAAGAAATTTTTGGCATGTAATTTTCAAACTTATTATATTTGACAATTAAGTATTTAGTATTGCTTTGCTATCTTTTATTTTTACTGTTATGTATAATTATTAATGCATGGATTATGTACCGGTTAAAAGGCCTTTGGTTGGACATATCATCAATATGCTAAACAGAATTAGTGTATTGGTAAAGTGCCTAACTAATCGGTCATTATCTCTAATCCACATAGAATGGGGTTTGGGATGTGACATTTGATCAAGTGATGGAGGAAATTAAAAATCTCAGTCTAAGAGCACAAGAATACTTGAACAGTATTCTGGCAAAAAGTTAGACCATTCTGATGATGGTCATCACTATGAGATGTAAACAACTAATATATCTAAAGTATTCAATGGTATCCTAAAAGGAGCAAAACAATTTCCCATCACTACACGCATAGAGATGATATTTTACTGTATCATATACTACTTTAATACTAGGCGGGAATTAGCTATAGATGGTATACGTAAGAATTATACGTATATTCCTTGTGCTTTTGAGATGCTTGCTTGTAATTAGTCGAAGGCTGGTTGCCACAAGTTAACACCATTTAACTCTAGCCTTAGAATTATGAGGGTGTTGACAATGAAAGGTAACAATCAAGTCATCAGTCTTAACGAGAGCACATGCAATTGTGGAAAATGGAGTTCTCACAAAATTTCATGATCCCATGCATTAGTTGTGTTAGCAAATTTGAAGATAGCTTGTGACCGATACATTGATGAATGTTATAGCATTCTTGTATACGAGAAGACATGGGCACCAAAACTTTATCTACCTCTATATGAAAATTATTAGGACATACCATTTGGTCTAACTGTATGCCATAATCCAACCCTTTTACAAAAGGGTTATCAAAACTTAGGAAAGAGATAGACCTCAGAGAAGATCGGGCTCTCCATCAATGCAACATTTGCAAGTAAATTGTCCATGACCATTGCACTTGTCCCAATACCAACCGACAAAGCTCAACCCTTTTATAGTCACTTGTTAGTTCCACACATTTTTCCCAAAATCTAAATGAATGCAGTAACTTGTCATTTCAATGCACTTATCTTGTCATTTCAATGCACTTACCCCAAAATATGAATGAATGCAATGACTTGTCATTTCAACTGAGTTATCATGGCATGAATGAACGCAAATACAATGTTTATGATGGCTATAAATTCAAATATCGTTGTTTATCCTAGTGTAACTCACAAATTTAGTGCAACTCAAGTGAGTTTCATTTTATAAAAATCTAGAGAAACCGGCTAGCTATAATACTAGTCAGTCTAGTACAACGGATACCGACTACCTGATTGTGTTTAGCACAGTGGATACTAGTCGAGCTAGTGCAACTTCTTAATGGTTAAGTGACATCTTCTTGATTGTGTCCTACGATAGTTCGATCTAGCAGTGAATATTCGCTAATTATGATACTAGTCGATTGATGCATTTGACTAATAAGCATGGGAGGCAAGGGTATGACTCGGCGAACCATTGTCGAGATTACATTGAGCTATGGGGATAGCGTTGTAACCACCGCATCACTAAAATCCTAATAGTGGCCAGCTATATGAGATTCACCCCTATTTGCGCTGGTATAACACTATTACTAGTATACTCATCAGTCATCCTATTGAGAGGCCACTAGTTAGGTTCTAACCTATGGCCAGCATTGGAGAATTGCTAGTATGATATCCTTTTGTGTCAATTTAGTTTATTAATTTTTTATCGAGACGAGTCATTCTTTGACCTACTATTTCATTTAATTTCTCACAGGAGGATAATATGACACGTATCTACTAGTTTTTGCTACACACTAAGTAGGGCGCTCTAAAAGCTACATCCTTAGAAGATGATAGACACTATATAACAAATTCAAAGAATGTCTTCCATTTCCTTGGAGACTATATATGAGCAGCAATGTTTACATGAACAACAGTCTAAGCCCAAGCCTTAGCCTCAACGTCAGAGATAGTCACAAGGTTTTATCCTTCCCCAACCAGCCACACCATATGCCAACGAGGTTTTATCCCTCCATGTCATCTACGCAGGCATTCGAGTCGAGCTTATCTCCAGTGTAGGCCTCATCATTGCATACCATACCTTTGCATTAACCATCTCCTTTGTTGAGACTTTCACTATCACCATTACCATCACCACATACTTCTTATGTTCATTCAGGACATGATGTTTCCAGATAAGAAGCTTGTGAAGGGAGTTACACAGGTAGAGTCACATCCAGTGACATATGTTGTAATGTCTTAGAAAATTTGGGTATTTAATAAATAGTTAAGACTGGAAATGATACGTTTGTGATATTAATAATCTTAACTAATAATAAAAGTCTGACCTTGAGACTTATAGGAGGACTAAACATCATATTCTGGAAGCGTTGGAATATCCTTTGTATCAGTAAAATTGCTTTTGAGTATGATTAGCTTGACCTTGACATTTTCTCAATAAGGACTGTACACAACGGTCCTCTTTAGAAGCTTATATCTCCCAAATTTGCTTCAATTAATTTGTGAGACTTATTTATAATTAAAGCTCTATGTCATATCTTTAAAATTTCACAGGGTTGGCCTTAGTTGGATTCTATATGAGTGAATTATAACACTTTTATAAATAAAAAAAAAAAGGATGAAAACAGACCTTAACAGGACTATTTGGGCCCTAAATCGAGTCGTAGGTGGAAGGTTTGTGTGATTCCAAATCCATATTAAAATAGACTTAATATGGAACAAGTCTATAAAATTTCATTAAGTTTTTCTTAATGGTTTGTGAGATATTGAGAATTGAAGTTGGATGACTTATGTAACAAAAGCTCAAAAGTGAGGAAAATAGCAAAGCTAGTTCGAACGAACAGAGCATAGTCTATTTTACGTGTTTTCATTGAACCATCTCATTCGAATGAGCGTGAGAGAATTTATAGATCTGCATTTAAAAGAAATATCCACACCCAAAATATCTCATTTCTTATTTCTCATTTCTCATTTCTCACTCTCACTTTCCCTTTCTTTTCTCTCAAAAAATAAACCAAAAAGGGGAAACCTAGGGTTTATTCCATTCTTAAATTCTTTTACAAATTCTATGAGAATAGAGTTGATTAATATGTCACTAAAACAAAAAGGAGCTTGGGATTTGAAAAATTATTCAAGGAATCAAAATGGGAAAGGTTAGGGTTTTTAACACTTCCTTTAATTCTTCTTGATTTCTTTTAGATTAGAAATATTTTGAGACTAATAGAGTGAAATCTACTCTTCTTAGAATGTAGTAACCAAGATTTGAAGCTCGGGCTTGGGGAATCTCTCAAAATCAAGTTAGGTTTTCAAATTTTTCTTCTTCAATCAAAGATATAGGGGCTCTAGAACCTTTTCTTTAGTTCTAGATGCAAATATACATATGTTATGGTATGTATTAGTGTGTGTGTGTGTGTGTGAGTATGTATGTGCTAGTATGTACA
Organism: Nyssa sinensis; assembly: GCA_008638375.1. NCBI lineage: Eukaryota > Viridiplantae > Streptophyta > Magnoliopsida > Cornales > Nyssaceae > Nyssa > Nyssa sinensis. The sequence goes on along the minus strand of CM018039.1, from coordinate 20,024,217 downwards.
TTGTGGTGTTTATATTGGCATGTATAATAGAATATTTGCATGTAAATGTACGTGAAATATAAACAATATAAAGAATACAGTAAAAATATGCATACAAATTTTTGTTGACGAGGAAACCGCCACAGATCAATTGTATCTATGTCAAAAAACCTCGGGGCTCTGACTCAAATGCACATAATCCACTAGAAAAACTTTGGAATGAATACAAACACTTACTGACACATTGACTTAGTCCCTCAAGCCTTGTTCACGGTTTGAAGTTCCTCAAACATGAACCATCAAGTGTTCTTCGTGTGCAACACCACTTTGAATCCTCGAACGGCTCTCTTAATCACAACTATGAATGCTCACGCAGTCTCGAACACCGCCGATCACGCAAGCCTTTAATCTTAAAAGCTTTCACTCCTCTAATGGTGTAAATGATGATAATGAAAGGGTTCTTGATCTCTTGGGTATTGATTTACGAAGCATAAGAGATGCAATAAGAAGATTTTTGAAAAATGTTTGAAACCCTAGAATGAAGCCTCCAAAAAGTCTAACTCATTCTTGTATCACAAGCCTTCTATAAAATTCAAAATGCAATTAAAATCGCAAAACAAAATTTTTTTGAGCACAAGAGCTCGCTAGAGAAAACTAGCCAGCGAGCTAGGGCGAGCAACTCGATGGAGTTCGCTAGAGTGAGCTCATTTTTGCTGTTGCAATGTCCCAACTTCAAATAGCAATATCTCACTCATACGAAGTCAGTTTAGGGCATTCTACGTATTGTTTCAAAGATCTTGAAGTCTACTTTTATATGAAATTATCAATTTATGATCAAAATAGTGAAGACAGATCATTCTAGAAATTATTTTCAAAATCCATTTTGATCAACCTTCTTCCAAAAAGTTATGAGACCATTCTTCATTGTTGAAAAACATTCAAAACACACTTCTAGGCTTTAGAAATATATTTTCAATTCAAAACTAAATTAAAAATATTTTATGCATAATGTTTTCAATGCAATCAACCCTAGGTAATGTATTCGGTCTTTTACCTCATACTTAACCTTGCGAACCCAATACCATAAAATCTATCACTGTAGCTTGGATGCATGAAGAAAACAAAGCTTGAGAACTGAGTCACATGGATTTGGACACATTATAACTCGACAAGTTTTGTCAACTCAGATTTGCCAACATAACAAACGACTCATAGTCCTAACAAGTGTGAGAATGCACTATAGGAGAAGGCATTTTTAGCAACGCACACTAAAGTGTCGCTAAAAGTAGAAAAAAATTAATAAAAAATTAGTTTCCCATGCGAAAAAATAGGCGCAAACCTATTAGCGATGCACAATTGGCTATTAGCAACACACACGTCGGTCGCTAATAATTAATGCTTTTAGCGACGCGCATTTGTGTGTCGCTAATAGTATACATAAATGCCTTAGTTCCCCTTTTATTAATGATTATATAAATATGGTACTAATTATTTCTATTTTATTTCTTCTAAAGCTTCGGCCACTGCTTCTAGACGATGGTGCGGCAGGTCGAAGAACCGCAGGTTATAGGTTCAGATAGAGGCATTAGGGGGCGCTGGACTGTAGATTGAGATACCTCTGGGCTTGCTAAAGCCCGTTAGTAGATAGGCACAGCATTTCACCACAAAGGTCGACATCATTTGCCGACTACGCGCCCCAAGTCCATATTAGTAACTGGAGTATCATCCCTGACGAGGAGCGACGAGATATTTATACGCATATCCTTGTGTGTCTTTTATTATTGTATTCAATTTAATTTTAACATATCTAATGAAGTAATGTTTTGACAATGAAATGATTTATAGGAGAAGTTTGACATCGATCTCCACTTACCTCATGTCGTGAAGGCAGTGGACCATTACTTAGGAGTCCGTTTCAGGGACTATTGACACAAGCTCTACATGCACTACGAAGTAGAAGTGGCAGTAGATAGAGATCCTCGCGATAGACCCTACAGGGGGGTGACGGTGGAAGATTGGATGTTACTATGCAACCGGTTCTCTAGTAATGCATTTTAGGTAAAAAATTATCAAAATTAATTTTTTTGTATGATAAATCATTGTCATTTATACTAACCTTCTTTGTTTTGGCCAAGTGTAGGAACTTAGAAAGAAAAATAGAGATAGCAGAAGTAAGTAAAATGTGACCCATTGTGGTGGATCACAATCTTTTGTACAGCATAGGCATGAGATGGTAAGTTAATAAATGATTCAAGTTGTTATTGTATTATTTTTTAATGAAATCAATCTTCACAAGCTACTGTTAATTTGCTGCAGTGAGACCAGGAGAACTGGTATACCAAGAAGTCCGAATTGATTTGTGGCACAAGACACACTACAACTCCAAACAGGGTTGGGCTGGGCCTGAAGCTTAACGGCTTTATGTAAGTTATTTACATATATATACCAGTATTACTAATTTAATATTAATCCAAAGTTATAAAAGTAGTAACATATATTTATGTTTTTATAGGAGGAGATGGATCCAGTTGCATGCTAAATCGACCCTTGAGGGTAAGGATTTGCCAACCGATGACCAGATACGGGAGACTATTCTAGGCAAGAGGCGCGAATATGTGCGTGGCTTAGGGAATGGGATGCATCCGACGTCATTGTCTTCTACCATCGAGAGCGTTGCTAGGTTTCACGAAGCCACTTAGAGAGCTGATGCATCTGAGAGACATAATGTAGAACTGGAGCATATGGTGATAGACCTCAGTGCTCGCATGACCCAGCTAGAGTCTCTTATGCATACATTCCTCATCCAGCAGGGAAGGTTCTGTTCAGCCTTAGTAAGTTTTTAAAATTACTTTGATGGCTTTATAATTTATAGAAAATGTTAATAAAAAAAGAAATTTAGATATCGGCCTAACGGCCTAGAAATCCCATCACACACTTCAAATATGAAAAAATAGGCTTGTACTGAATTTACTTAATTTCATCGGTTCTAATGACCGTTTGAAACTTATGTAACTTTCTACTCCAACAAGGCCCATTTTGGAGTTTTGACGGATCAAAATTCTGGATATCCGCTTAACTATCCCGAAAACCCCATCACACACCTCACAAATGATAAAATAGACTTGCACGAACTTACGACACTTGGTTTGGATCACCAGTTTCAAACTTATGCAACTTTTTGCTCCAAAAAGGTTCATTTTGAGGTTTTAACAAACCAAAACACCGGATATCAACCTAACGAGCCCAAAACTCCATCACACACCTTAAAAATGATAAAATAGACTTGTACGAACTTATGACACCTAGTTTGGATCACCGGTTTGAAACTTATGCAACTTTCTGCTTCGAAAAGACCAATTTTGGAGTTTTGACTGACCAAAATGCCGGATATCAACCTAACGAGCCTGAAACCCCATCGCACACCTCAAAAATGACAAAATAAACTTGCACGAACTTATGGCACTCAATTCGGATCACTGGTTTTTAACTTATGCTACTTTATATTGTTCTTACTATTTATGTATGCAAAAAAAAAAAAAATTCACATTTTATGTTCATATATATTTAATAAGTGTTCTAATATATATTATTTGATCTTTATTTTAGATTGATCAGGATTATTGCCTTGCCGTCTTTTTGTTCTGCATCGGGACTTGCTTTTCTCCTTTATTTTTTTCTTTTCCTAGACATCTATAGTTACATTTTCTGAGACAATTTTTTATTTTTGTATTTATTGAGAAATTCTACTTTAACACTTATAAGTAATTACTAATTTTTATATATATATATATATGAATGCATTTCTCTTTTAATATATTCATTTCATAATGTTTGAAATTATTTTATATCAAGGATGATTGATACAGGTTTTAAACAGGAATAAAACACAAAAAAAAAAAAAAAATTCAAGTCCAAAGTAACCCAAAAAATAATAATAATAACTTTTAGCGACACACACAAAGGTGTAGCTAAAAGTCTCAAATATTAGTTTTAGCGTCGCGTCACAGTCGTCACTAAAAATATACTATTAGCAACGCACAGAGGTTGTTACTAAATAATTCCAATAACAAACTATTAGCAACGCCCATTGTGTTCTCTGCATAGCATTAGGCGACGCCACTACCTGATTATTAGCGACACACAATGTGCATCACTAATAGTGACTTTTAATGACACTTATTCGTGTACATGCCGCTAATAATATTAGCGACATGATTATTAGTGACGCACCTGACAACGCACACTTGTGCGTCACTAATACTATTTAGCGACGTAAATGCACGTGCGTCACTAAAAGTGGCTTTTCCTGTAGTAGTGAATGAATATATTCATCTAAATTTATACATATACATATGTCTATATATTTAAAATGAGTATAAGAAAGAGGGTTATAGGTTTGTGATAATCCTTGACGTAATTAGATTGATGTTAACTATGTTGTACTGTGTATAAATGTCACACCCCGAATTCCTAACGAACCAGTGGCGCGATTGACGAGACGAAAGGAAAATAAAATAATAAAGAAATAAAGGACAATCTAACAGGTTCACTTAACTTACATTCACTTCTGTCAATACACATATAATACATCATTCGGACTTAAGCCCGTGCATCACAAAACATGCCCCAACGGGCCAAATATCCTCCTAAGTTCATATCTCCTCCACTCTGCAAGACTTCCTCAAGTCTCAAGTGCCGGGAGCGTCATCTGAAATGTTTGTCTCACGAATGGGTCAACTCAACTACTGGTACAATATAATGCTAATGCAAGAAACAAAATTAAGGGCGTGGCATGTGCAAGTGTACAGTTATATCTACATGGCATTCAACATCATGCATACAATGTACTAGCAATAATCTACATGTCATCCAACTCATGAACATAATCTAAGGCGTGGCATGTACAAGTATACATTCATCTTTACATGCATTCTAAATCATCCGTGCAATGTAATAACAATAATCCACATACTTTCCAAATCGTCCATGCCACATAATAGCAATAATCCACATGCCATCCATATTATCCATGAAAGGTAGTAACGATAATCCACATGCTTTCCAAATTGTCCATGCCACGTAATAGCAATAATCCACATGCCATCCATATTATCCATACAATGTAGTGACAATGCTCATGAATCACCCACACCACTCTATGCCACAACCATGTCAAATCTATGCCATGTCCATGTCAACTCATGTAATGTAATGCAATGTAATGTAATGTAATGTCCCTTCACGGATCGCTCCCGTTGGTTCGGGTACCAAACACAATATTATGTCCCTTCGTGGATCGCTCCCACTGGTTCGGGCACCAAATACAACATCATGTCCCTTCGCGGATCGCTCCTGCTGGTTTGGGTACCAAATGCAATACCATGTCCCTTCGCGGATCACTCCCGCTGGTTTGGGTACCAAATGCAATATCATGCCCCTTCGCGGATCGCTCCTGCTGGTTCGGGTACCAAATGCAATATCATGCCATGTCATGTCCAAGGAATCATACTATGCCAATATGCTTTGATTCCACCACACCATAATGTAATCTCAATAGAGCATCATACCCACACATGAAGCATGCTTTAAATGATGTGTTACACAATAACATTCAAATCAGAAGATCCTTTCATCAAGGTTACATGCCATACATAGTCCATTTAACACATGTCTTAAGTCACATATTTCATAATCCCAACAATTATTAAGATATGATCCACACGTTATGCTAACACATGCGATATACACATAGTCATGATCCACATTCATCACCAAACTTTCAACAAGATAATAAGGAGCACATAAGCATATGAGCAATAAAACAAACGTGTGAATCAAGTCAATATGGCAATTAATCCTAAACTTAATTCTATTTCTTACTTAGCACAATATATCGTACCTGACGGGTTGGTCTCAACCCTAAGAAGTAGCACTGGTAGTGTAATGGAACTAACAGTAAGAAGTAGAAGGTCAGACCGCTTTCTCCATGCCCTTCAGTGTTCCTAAAATCATAGAATGCAACTTAGTCCGTTGGCCACTTGAATGATGCTATTTATCAAATTTTATGCCTTTATTTTCTTAGTTTCTATTTTGTCAAATTAAACTCTACTTTTGAGTCCAAAACGTCGAAGAAAATAGGTTTAGGCTTTCGCGGAATTCAATTTGAATATCCAGGCTAAAAAGGGTAAAACAGTCATTTTACACTTTCACAGTTTTCCACTTCCCGAGATCTCTCCTCATAAATTGGACTCCACAGTTGAGTCCGGAATATTCGAGATAATAAGATTTCACTATTTGTTTACTCAATTTGGAGTTCGTTTGACTGTGTTTTGACTCATGGGCATTTTGGTAATTTTAAATGTTACTACGGGTCTTTTATTTTTCGGGACCCCGTCTCGTAAAATGGACCTCACCATTGGTCTCAGAATGGTCGAGATAGTCAAAATACATATATGGCTTGTCTCATTTGGACTCTGGACTATTTCGTGACATTTAAATAATTAAATTATTTAAATTATTTAATTAATTAATTAATTTAATTAATATTTTATTCAGGGGGTCAAAATATAATTAGTTAAAAGTTCTGTGGTCAAATTAGAATTTCAAAAGGTTCTGGGGTTAAATTGAAATTCCAGATTTTACTATCCTTAATCCAAATAACCAAACAATGGCTAAGTTTCAAATGGGGATAAGATATCCCTATCTTGGATTTCCGTTTCAATTTCAATTTGCTAACACTGTGTCCAAACAGCCCCTAACCCATTTTAATTTAAAACATCAGGGCAACACGTGGCAGGGGTGGTTCGGTCCAAGCCCGTCCCGAACCCAAGCCGACCCGAGACCCGACCCAGAACAGTACTTCATCCCCCCCGTTTTCCCGGTAGGGTTCCAGGGAGGTTTCGGCGCCGGCAAAATTTTTCGGCTAGTTTTCATCGTTTTAAAAACACCATTTTCTTCCATTTTTTAAGAGGGTTCCATTTCCATGGTTGGTTTTTGGTTTGGCCCTTTAGACCTTCACGAAATAACCCCAAACCGTAGCTCCGGCCAACCACGTTTTCATGATTTCGAGCTTGGCCCTTAACTGTTTCGGCCTCTATTCATCTCTAATGAGTTTCTGCACCTAATAGGGTTTGTTTCCTACCATTTAAATCAAGTTCAACACATAAAATATCAAAACCGATTTCCCCCAACCGTGACCTGCAACTCAACCTTTCTCTCCCATTTCTGACCCTTTTTAGCTGATTCTTCTTGCATTAGATTTCTGGTTTCATTCTTTACAGAACCCTATTAATCAAACCAAGCTATCATGCTTTTAAAGATTAAAACAGAAACTAAGTAAAGCTTACCTTTTTCTCTGATTTTCTCCCTCTCTTCTTGATCCCACCTTCTGTTTCAAGCCACTGAGCTTCAGTACCTCCTTCTGCCACTCAATCCTCTTTCTTCTCATCTCTCTTTGCTCTTATTTCCCACTCAGCCGTGCACACAGATGTATAAATTACACACACACATTACTCTTTCTCTCTTTCCCTTCACTTTCTCTCTCTACCCATCCCCTCGCAGCCCCCTTTTCTGACTTGCCTCTACTGTTTTCTTTCTTCTACTTTTTCCTTTTCAGAATCACATTTAATGCTAGCTTGCCCCTTTGGTTTTCTAACATACAATATAATATACATATATATATATATATATTTATATTATATCATACACACAACACCCGCACACACTACAACCTACACACTGCCGTAGCAGCACACACATATTCTCCTGTACACACACAGTTGGCATGCACTCATTTAAAATAAATATATATATATATGTATATTTACATATACCCATACACATCACACATGCATATATATTATATATATAGATATAATATATATATATATATCTATACAACCCACCTTTCACACACATCTCATAATTAAATAAACAAATAAATAATTAAGTAAAAGTTAATAATAACAATAATAAAAAAAAAATTCTTCCCAAAAATTTGAATCTTTACAATAAATGTTACTTCTTGGTAGCCTTGGTATGAAATGAATATGAATGAAAATATGTTTGATGTGATTCTTTAATGAAAATGTGATAAGTTAAGAGGGACTGTCACTTGTAGAGTTAGGTTATGTCCATAATATGAGATTAAGTTGAGAGGAAAGACTTGTGTGGACTAAATAAACGATGAATTATAAATTAACGAAGCAATCTGAACATTAAGTTTGATCTAATAGAGAATATTGATGATTGTATTGTAGAATACATTTATTATCAAGACGAACGGACAATGAGATACTAGTTGCCTTTATGGGAATAATATAATGATGTGTTATGATAAGTAAAGTATAGGTATTTGTTGCCTAGATATTTACCCTAGAGGGGGGTGAATAAGGTATTTCGCAAATATCAATTTCTTTCAGTTTTTCAAAAAAAAATTTTTGTAAATTCACAGTAAATAAATAAGAGTAGAGAGAGAGAGAGAGAGAGAAAGAAAGTACACACAGTTGTTACGAAGTTTGAAAAACTTCTTATGTTTTTGACTCAAGTATCCCCACTTGAGTTTTTCCATTATAGTGACCTACTTACAAGTGGAGACCAAACATTTACAAAGTGATGACTGTAGCCCTTTTATCCCAACAAAATATGCCATTTTGCCTCATCGGGTAGCACATACCCACAACTCTCACCCCAATGAGATAATACGAAGATGTTTACCAAATGGCATACTTTTCTAGAGTAGTTTTGGTGGAATAAGATGCCTACTTTCTAAAGATTGATCAGGTGTAAGTTCTAAGTATTTAAGATAAGTAGAACTTTTAGATCTAGATTTGAAAAATAGTAGATCTAAAGTCAATAGCAAAGATGTGGTAATTTAAGCTTGTTTGTGGATCCTTCTAAGATGGACTTTGTTATGAGTTAAGAGAGGTTAGACCTCAACTTAATTGGACTGGTTTGGATTACATGATTAGGTGAGTGCTTGTTACTTTTGTGTGTGAAATTGTACAATATGTGATATGCTTGATTTTTTATGAACTAGGGATAGGTGCTTATATCTATATAGTAGACCTAGTGATTTATGAGGTAGGCTATGTGCCTAGTTACCTATATGATAAGTTATATACTTATTCGTGTATATGTATATTCTTAGGATGGATCCATACTTAACTGTTTCTGTGGTAGGCTACGTGTTAGCTGTTGAATGTTGTTTGTTGATTCTATGTGTGTATGCTAGGTTAGTACCCGATATTCATAGGGTTACTATAGAGACCTGAAAATTGAGGATAAATTTTTTGTTTTGCTAGTAGGACTGTAATAACCTAACCCAGGACATGGCATGTAAATCGAGGTAGACCGGGTCGAGTAGTGTAATACCCCGAAAAGTTCGACATGACCCAGACGACATTTCGACCTAAGAAAAAAAAAAGGCTCTGTGACATTAATGATCCGAACTAGTTCAAAAAGGAAGTAAGCCATAACGGGATTATTTTTCGAAAGAGATAAAATAAATCTAGAACACCAATAATAAATGTTCGAAAAATAATAAACTCGATCAACCGAGTGCCGAGGATAAATAAATGGAACTGATACGAATCATAGTTACAAAAATAAAATAAAAATAATATAAGACACGAATGGGCACCCAGAGACGGTGAAATAAATAATACTGATATTGAGCCAACTTTACTGACATTTCATAATTAATATTTTATTAAATAAAATATTATTTAATACAGTAAAAGATACCCGGCTTAATTTACTGGCATGTTAGAACTTAATGTCTTAAGGAATAAAATATTAATATGGTAAGATATATTACATATATATATATATATGCACATCATAAAATAACTACACATATGTGTCAACATATAAAAATGTATAAATATATGTATGCCTATATTGTATACAAAACTTCATAGAAGCTTGCTAGAATTTATAGAAATGAAATGAAAAGAAGCAGAAGTTGTGGAATACAGTAGAAGAATTGAGAAGCTAGTGGAGGCTGCCATGTGTAGCCGTGTGTGTGTGTCGTGTCTTCCATATGTAAACTTAATAAAAAGAAAAGAGAAAAATAAAGAAAGAAAAGAAAACCAAAAAGGAAAAGAAAAATGAGCAGTGAAGTAGGTGTTTAGGTGTTATGTGTGTAAGATATATTATATGATATACATATATGGCATAAAGTGGAAGAAGGAAAAGGAGAATTAGTGGGTGTGTGTGTGTGTGTGCTGGCAAGAGAGTGTCGGCAGAGCAGGGGTAGCGTGCAGAAGAAAAAGTGAGAAAAGAGATAAAAAGGGGGAAAAGAGAGCAGGGGAGGTCGGTGTAGCATGGAAAAATATATATTTGTATATGTGTGTCTTTGTGGTGGTTCAGAAGTGGTGTACAGTAGGAGAGATTTATATATATACATATGAGTGTGTGTAACGTGCAGTAAGTGGATATATAAAGAAAAGGTAAGAGAAGGCAGCAGAAGCTGCTGGAAATTGAGTAAAGAATGTGAAGAAAAGAGAGAAAGATTGAGAAAAGAGAGTGAAAAAAAAAAGAGGCAACCGAGAGAGAGAGAGAGAGGGAGAGATTTGCGCAGCAGCAGCGCTGCAGCAAGGGTTGCTATTAGAAGGACTTGAATTGGTTCCGGTTATAGACAAAAGCCGGGCGTGAGGCTGATGTTGGGCAATTGTGGACTGACCTTGAACGGATAGAGGAAGAAGCAACAGATGTGTTGACGTTGCTAATTTAAGGTAATGGGGAGCATTGTTGCTATTACAAATGAGGATGGCAACTCAGTGGTGGTCGACCCATCATTGGCCCATTACTGCACAACAGGATAAGATACTAAAAACTTTAGTCTTTGATTTTTAGAAGCATGAATGATTAGATTGATTGTAGGATTTCGTTAAGCATAGAAATTGGTTTAGATTGCAAATTGGAATAAAAATTAAAAAAAAAAAACGATCTAGAAACTAGAGGGAAAACGGAACTTACAGGGAAGAACACGCTAGGAAGGAAACAAGCTTGGCTGCTGAGTTTTGTTTTTTTTATATATTTGGGCCAAACCGGGTCGGGCATGACCCGACCCACCCATTCAGATGGCTGCCCAACACTGTTACATTATAGGTAAAATTTTAAATTTGAGTTTAGGGGATGTTTGGTTGAAAAGGAAAAGCTATCTAATGATTGGCTTACAACTGAAAAAAAAAAAACAATGGAAAAAAAATGTACGTACAGGAAATGGAAAAAAAAAAAATTATGGGCAGTGAATTGAACCGGTGATAAAGGGAGAAAGGGTGAGAAGCTTAGCCCACTGTGCCACCAAGACACATGTGGTCTAGTTTGGGCTCAAATACTATATGTATTAGCTACACTTAATTAATTTAATAAATTAGTTTAAATTAATTAATTTCAAATTAAATTCCGATGCTTAAATTAATCGAATGAATAATGAAAACTTATTGTTTTGGACCTTCTAGATTTAATGGTGAGGTCCATGACGCGAGACGAGGTCCTGAAAAATAAAAGACCCGTAGGAATACAAAAATGACCAAAATGCCCCTAAGTCGAAGAGTAGTCAAACGAACTCCGATTAAAGTAAACGAATAGTGAATTTTTATTTCTTCGACATTCCAGATTCAATGGTAAAGTTTATTTTTGTAAAATAGAAACTCATGAGATAAAAGCATAAAATTTGATGAATAGCATAATTCAAGTAACAATAGACTGAGTTATATTTTATGCTTTTAGGAACACTGAAAGGAAGGGAGAAGGCGATTTAACCTTCTACATTCTCACTGTTTGATTCGACTACACGACGGACACGACTTCCAAGGGTTGGAAAAAACCCTTCTAAGTATGATGTTTTGCTAAGTAAAAAATAGGGTTAAGTTTAGGAATATTTTATTGAATGATTTATATGCTTAACTGTTGTTGGAAAATTATTTGGAACATGTTTGCTTGATAACCTAGAGTTGGTTGTTTGCGTGCTTGTGTGTTTTCTTGCATTCTTTGAGAATTTAGTAAAGTGATGAACGTGAACTGTGACCATGTGTTTAAATTGACTATATGAGACATGTATTCATGTGGAATAAGTTTTGTGATTTAAATGTTACCGTAGCTTCAAGTATGATACATTATTTAAAGCATGCTTCTTTGAAATTATATTATTGTGCAATGAAATCAAAGTATATTGGCATATGGTGAATCCTTTGGAAACATAGTGTGGGTTGAGCACGTAGTGCTATGCATTATGAGGGTGTAGATCCTATGGTGAAAAACCCAAAATTGGCCATTGCATTTGTGCCCAGATCTAACGGGGGAAGGCCCGTAAACGGGAGTTGGTACTCAGATCCATCGGATGCGGTTCGTAAGCGAGACATGGGTATGGCATAGAGTGCATGGGTGTGTCATGAATATTTTCATTGCATCATATTAGTGAACTAGAAAATATCTAGATTATAAATGTACACTTTGCACATGTCATGCCTTAATCTTGTTTCTTGCATTAGCATTATGTCATACTAATAGTTGAGCTGACCCATTCATGGGATATCATATTACAGATGATGCTCCTGATACTTGAGACTTGAGAAGTCTTGGAGAGCAGATGAGATGTGGATCATGGAGGATTTTGGCCCTTGGGGCATATTTTGATGTTGTACAAGGGCATAAGCCCTAAACTATACATGTTTATTTGTATGTTATGAAACAACGGGTAAGGCTTTATGGATTAGTATCAGAACATGAATTGGGTTAGTGTTTGAAATGCATGTAATTATCCTTTACTATTCTTTTTTTGTTTATTTCACTCACTCCCCGGGGTTGTAGAAATTCGAGTCGTGACAGTTACAGTACTACGACTATGATATCTAAACAGACTGGATTGGTAGTAATGCATGTATAAAAGTATGCTTAACCATGTTATGTATGTATGAGTGATTAAATGAATATTAACTGTTATGAGCATATGATGTAGAAATGTATATACTAGGTCATAAACCCATATGGATTAGGATCACTTGAAATTGTATTATGAATATATTGAATTGGTAGCAGGTTTTGAATTACAAGTGTGTGGATAACGAAAGGAGCTGTGATCCATGAAAGGTTATGACCTAGTTATATACAGGAAAAAAAAGGTAAAAGATACCTAATAAGATGATTTAAGACAGCAAGGAAAAATGAATTAACTAAGGCGAACTTGCATGAGTATGTACTAATTACATGATAGAAACGCAATGCATCTTTAGTATTTGCCGAGGTTTGACTGATTTGTTGTATGTGTTAAGTATGGGATTTTTTTTTTTTTTTACTTAATGTATGTGTAAGGTATGTGGGTATAAATGAAGTATGTTAAATTCTTTGATGTGTAAGAGATGTGTATTGCATGTTTTGTTTTTATATACACCCATGGATTGGGTTCATATGTGCTTACATGTTTATGTTGCATTTTGGAGTATGTCATTAGATAGTGCATGGAATTAAAAGCTTAAAAGGATGAAGATGGAAAAACTTTTAACCATATACGGGAGTGTGTGTGGAATATACCTTAGATACGAAGTAAAAGAGATTTTAATTTATCTTTGATGAATTAGATTGCTGAACTATTAGTTGAAAAATAATAATAATAATCATAAATGATATCGTTGTTGATATAGAGAGTGAATTGTGAATGGCATGGTTAGGTCAAGCTGGTGATGAGTATGATTTCAGATTTTGCTTAACATGTAAATTGAGAATGAAAAATTAAATTTTAAAATGGAACGATCTTGTGGAAGTCCAAGGATTTGTGAACAAAAATGGTAGATTATTGTTAATATTGGGTTATGATTTACTGCCAATATTGATGGATACTCTTGGAATATAAGATTAGTTGGAGATAGTATGTCTCGGGGATGGAGTGACTTATAAATATGCATACTAAGTTATGGTTGATTATTGAGAATTATAACAGTGCATTTGAAGGCTTTTGATTTTTAGTGGAGTATGAAAGCGCTATGAATTTTATTATGACTATTTCTTATTGTGGCCACATGGTGGTTGGATTGATCTTCAAGGGTGAAGTTTTCTATTATATTTCTTTGATGATAGAAATCATTTTGTTAGTAAGGCCTGTGCATGCCTATTTTGTTTTTCCTAGTTAATGAATGATAGATTTTAATCATAAATTTACATGATGAGTGAGCACTAATAGTGATGAATTAATTTGGGACATTCTGATGATTCACTTAGGAGATTACTATTATGGGGAAAGTGAATTCTCCATGAAATAATTTGATAATGTATCTTGTGATGATTGTGAAACTATATGAGTTGAAAACTCAATTTGAGGACTTATGACGAAATGATTAAATGATGAATCTAGTGTGTAGAATGGTTTCAGATTGTGTTGATTATAATGACTAAATTAAGTTAGATTTGAAACTAATGTAATAAGTTCCAAATGATTGATAGGGTTCCTTTAATTAGTCGAGAACGCAACGTGAGTGTAATAGACCTTTGCAAGATCTTGATTGATTAAAGTATTGGAGAAGTAGCTTATCAGTTGGCGCTACCGCCACTGTTATCTGGGTTTCATGATGTCTTTCATGTATCGATGTTAAGGAAGTATAAGTCTAACCTTTCACATGTACTCGATTGGGTTGATCTTGAAGTGCAGGTGATATATTGATGTTATTGTGATGAATTACTAGATGATTGCACAGCTTGATTTGAGGTTAGTTATATAGTCATCACATGTGTGAGAGACTTTGAGGTATCCTTGTGAACATTGAGAATTCTCTTTTATGTTGCATTATTGAGGTGGGTCATGATGTTTGGATGGATGATGATTTCATTATGCGTTGTGCCATGTGGAGTGGGCCATTACAAATGGGATCAGAACCAAACCCTAATAGGGAGTGTCGAGATGTCTACACGCCGCTGCACACCCTGCCCAAGTGGGTGAGGTTCCTTTGAGGGGAGAGGGTAATGCATTCCACATCGCCTGGCGAAGGGAGAGGTGAAGAATCCATAGGTAAGGTTGCACGTCTCCATATTATAACGCATTTTGTATTGATTTTTCTAAATTTTGTCGAAGAGGTACATTTCTAAATTTTGGGATGAAATTTCTTTAAGGGGGGAAGGATGTAGAGACCTGAAAAAATGAGAGTGAATTTTTTGTTTTGCCGGTGAGCACTATTCATGCACCATTTGCCTGGTAGGGTACTATACATGCACATTTAGACATAAGTCATATTTAGAAGCATATTTTGAGTATGCCATAGAAGAGAAATATGCTTAGAATGTTAAAATACACCTCCTATAAAAATTTGAGTCTATTCAGAGATAGTTTCAAAAATTGGACCAAAAGGGCATCCAGATGGACCGAGTGGATCCGGCTAAACCCAGCCACAGGCGAAAATTTATTTTTTTTGAAAAACTTCATTTAAAATAATTTTAAGAACTTTGGCTAAAACAAAATACTGAATTGAGGCATTTCGGGACAGGTTGTAGTGTAACGGGGTCCCGGATTCATTAAGGGCAAAAGGGTCATTTTGCACCTTTGCCCCTCCACTATAAATACAGCCCCTTAGTGTATTTTTTTCATATTTGGGTCTAAGATTCAGAGCAGAAGTCATGCATGGGAGAAAAGTGAAGAAAAGCCCTAGGTTCTCCAAGCTTCAAGCCACCAAAACACACTCCTAGGTCAAGATTCTTGCAAGGATTCCTTCTAGGAAGTTGTTCCTCTTATCAAGACCTATATTCTCACCTGATTGGTTCAGGTTGCACAGTGAACAAAACTCCCTCGATTTGAGAAAAATCATTTTAGGCATGAAATTTTGCTAAGTAAGGAATAGGATTAAGTTTAAGAGTGATTTATATGTTGATTGAATGATTCATATGTTTATTTGATGTTAGAAAATCACTTAGGACATAGTTGATTTGAAAAACCTAGAGTTGATTGTTTATGTACTTGTGTGTTCTTTGTTATTCCTTGGGAATTTGGTAAAGTGATAAACATGAACCATGACTATATGTATAATCCATTATGTTCTAGCTTATGTTCATGTAGACAAAATCTTGTAGTTGGAAATTTATGATTTATTCAAGGTGTTGGTGCTTTATGTATTTTGTAATCTTAGAGAATTTTTCAAAGTGATGAACATGTAACTTATTTATATGTTTAATTCATTGCATTTTAGCTTATGTTCATGTAGAGAAACTCTTGTGGTTTGAGAGTTATGATTTATCCCAAGTGTTGGTACTTTATGTATTTTATGATCTTTGAGAAATTGTTAAGGTTGTGAATATGTAATGTGTTTATATGTATAATTGATTGGATTACATGCTAGGTTCATGTAGACAAAGTTTTATGGTTCAAAAGTTATTGTTACTTCAACTATATTCCATTATTTGAAGCATACTTCATATGTCTGATAATATGTTTCATTGAGATTGCATTATTGCGTGGTGAAATCAAAGCATATTGGCATATGGTGAATCCTTTAAAAACATAGTGTGGGTTGAGCACTTGGTGCTATGCATTATGAAGGTATAGATCCTATGGTGAAAAACCCAAAATTGGCTATTGCATTGGTGCTGCTTATCCAATGAGAGCAATCCGTGAACACAAGCTTTGGTACTCACTGACCAACGGGAGCGATCCGTGAAACGAGACATGGGTGTGGCATAGAATTTGCATGGATGTGTCAAGCATATTGCCTTTGTATTGTGTTAATAAATTGGAAGGCATATAGATTATAAATGTACACTTGCACATGCCACGCCTTAATTTGTTCTTTGCATTAGCATTATGTCATACCGGCAAGTTGAGCTGACCCCTCGTGGGCTATCATATTTCAGATAAGACTCCGGGTACTTGAGACTTGTTGAAGTCTTGAAGAAAGGAAGGAAAATGGACTTGAATGGACATTTGGCCCTTGGGGCATATTTTTGTATGTATGGGCATAAGCCCAAATGACTTGTATTTCAGTTTGAAAAAGTAGTGGATTATAAGCCTTAGGCCATTTTAAAGTGTAAGGGTGTAAACCCAATTGATATGTAGAACATCTTTATTTAATGAACATCATATGTGTATATTGAGACAACTAGATGTGTATGTTGAAAACAAGGGATGTATGTTTAATTTACATGAATTGTGGCCACCGAGTGAGGGTGGGTTGTGACATACTTATACATATGAAATATTGTGAATATTAGGTGGGAAAAAGGCTTGGAAAACAAAGGAAGTTATGTTAAAATTTTAGGAAAAATTAGAAGACTTATTAAGTGTGTAAAACACCTTTTAAATAGATGGGAAGGATGTCAAAAGGGGGGGTTTAGAAACCTTGGGAAAATAAGCTAAAAATGGAAGAAAAATTGCCTGAAAAACTTGGGAAAAAAATTAGAAAAACAGAGAAATTTGCTCGTAGCCATGAATAGTAAAAATGTAGAAAAAGGAAAATTTAGCTTGCAGTCGTTACAGTAACACAGCCTGCACAGCCCCTGCCCAGCCAGCCGCCGCACATGCCCGTGTGCCTTGCCTGCCTCACCCCCCACCTACACGCGCGCGCATGCGTGCCCACGGCCATGCTCGTGGCCTATTACGGCCTTGCCCCTGTGTGCTGCCCTGACAGCCCTTGACACCAACCTTTAACCACCCTTTTTGAGCCATGTTTAGGTACCTTTTTGAGCCATGCTTGGGCACCTCATTCGGCCATGTTTGACCAATTTTTGGTGACCTTTTTGAGCCATGTTTGGCCACTTACATGGGCTATGTTTAGCCCCTTCCTTAGACAATTTTTGGTGGACTTTTTGACCTATTCTTGGACCATGCCTTAGGGCATTTTGGGGCCCATTTAGGCCATCATTCCAAGGCATGTTTAAGGCCATTTTTGGGGGCAATCTTAGAGGCTATACTTGAACATACCTTAGATTAATTTTGACCATTGGTTAGGGGAGATGTTTGACTATTATTTGAAATCCACTTTAGGTAAGCCTAGTAGCAAGTTTCATTTTAAATTTTGGAAAAACATGGAGAAATAGATGAATAATCAAGCAAATCTATTTAATTATATCGTTTATTATTTCTTTTAATTCATTCCCATTCACTCCTTGGGTTTTGGAAATTCGGGGCGTAACACAGATTAACAAAATCAGTCGATTGAATCATCAACCAGTCGACTGCAATGAGGATTGGTCAACTAATTTGTCTAGAGGGTTTAAAGTTCATTTGGTTAAGAACAATCAGTCGACTAGTTTTGAGTATTAGTCAACTGGTTCTATTTGTACATTATTTTTACATTTGAGAAGTGATCGACTGATATAGATTTTAGGTTGACTGATTTGGATAGTGTGCTTAGGCAATTCATTAATTGGTCATTCAATCAACTGGTTCTATGAATCAGTCGACTGGTTTTGTTTGTACACTAATTTTGCCTTTAAGAACAGTCGACTGAATCTACTTGGAGGTCGACTGATTTGGACAGCGAGTTCTGGAAATTTTATAAAGCATTACTCAGTCGACTACTTCTTAGGATCAATCGACTGGTTTAATCAATGTGACAAATAAGCTTCAAAAATCAGTCGATTGGTTTTAAGAACTGGTCGACTAGTTTAGGCAGTGAGTGTCTTCTAGCCTATTTCTTTCTTAGTGTACTTTTGCCAAAACCTTTTGATCTTTCAAAACTTTAAGTTAAATATTTGTTTTAAAAAAATCATTTGAGGTTAATCCTTAGATGATCGCTTTAAATAGTGAGAGCTTACGACCAATAATCAATCTAATCCTAACGTCACTCAAAATCCCAAAACCCAAAATAAGGAAAAATGAAAGTCTTCACTTAGATCCTTGGGCTTGAATGAGTCCACCTTGCTTGAATCATCATGAGAGCATTCCTCATGTTTGATCTTTGCTTTGAAATATACTTTTGAGTGGGATCTTTTAGCTTAATGGACTTTTGTTATTTTCTTAGTTAACAGTCTTCTTTGACCTAGATGACTTATTTGCATTGTCGCTTAGATAAAATATTAGTCCATTGGATAATATTTTTTGATTATCCAAATTACTAAGATGCCCTTGGTTGAAAACTTTTAGGGCTGATAATCTCCCTCTTTTTGATAATGACAAAACAATGTCCTTTGTAAATAGTAAATAAATAACATTGGTGATAGAGAATAGAAATTTATTGCATACAAGCTCTCCTTATCAATTTGTAAATTTGAATTCTTGCCATAAGTAGATAGATCATATTAAAATGGCATTCTTTTCTATCTCCCCCTATTAATATGAAGTTTTACAGTTTATAGTTAGAGATTTATATCATCTTTCATGCTTTGTTTGTGCATTTGAATATTATCATCCATAATAAAGATTGCACATAACACATAAGAAACATATTACAAATGATGATTTTCTATCGATGTATAATATTTTTTAATAGTAAGCATGAATTACAAGTAAAAGTAAGAAAGAGCAATTATAAGAAGGATTTTGAATCAAAAGCAAAAAAAAATCCTATGTTCTTTTCTATTTCTATTTCTTTTCTTTTTTTCCTTTTTCCTATTTGTTTTATTCTTTCTCGCCCTTTGTCATCATAAAAAAATGACTTAAGGTTGTTGGGGAGGAAGCTTGTGCCTGAAAAGTTGTTGAAGAGTGTCATTGACCTTGAGCACCTCTAATTTGGTTTCTCCGTGCTTTCTTTCATTTTGCTCATAAAGAGTATGCCCAGATTTTGAGAATGTGAACGTCATATTCTACTGCCTCTATCTGTTGTGTGATGTTGGATAGGTTTTTGGAGAGATTAGATTCAACGGTCCAAATTTGGATTCAAAGGTTAGAATCCATTTCCCTAAGGAAGGTAAGGATAGAGAAGAGTCGGTGATTGGGACAAGAGGAAGATGAGAGGTGGTTTGTGGAGTAGGGTGAGTGGAAGAGAGAGTCTCTTGAGTTAGCTTGGTGATAGGAGCGGATTTTGGGACCCATCATTGATCAATGTACTTGTATCTCATGGATTTCAGAGTACCTTTGGAATAGATGTCTGTGTGAATAGGAGTGTAAAAGTCATTTTCCCCACTAAGGTTAATGTCATAGTGTTTGAAGAGGGTGGTAAGATGGTTGTCATAGGAAAGGATACCTCATTTCTTTTTGAGGCAGTCCTTCATGTCATGAATGATGATGTGAAGGAGGTCAACCTTTTTGTGATTAAAGACACAGCATATGAGGAATACGTCCATGTACAAGTCAAAGTCTCATCCACCATCGCATGGAAGGATGTTGTAGGTGACGATATGGTGGATGAGACGGGATTCACTGGTGAGTTCGGAAGCTTTAGGTTTAAATGCCTCGGTGATGTTAGGGTTACCACATATTTGTTGTATGGTCATGAGATGATCAAATCCTTTACGCACTACCTAAGTATTGGTAGTGAATTCTTGAAAGTTTCTTTGAGGAATGTTGAAGATTTCATAAACGTTTTTGAGTTTGAGAGAGATGAGATAGTCAAAAACCCATGAAAAAGCATTGAGGCCCTTAGGTATCTCAAAGTGGGCATAGAAAAGTTGGACAAGTTGTGTGTATTGAGTGTTGGAGCAAAAGAGAAACTTAGTTTAACCAAGGTAATCAAAGTGAGTATGTCACAACCTTAAATCCGACCTATGCAGATCAAGGCTTCGTGATCGGCCACTGAGGCCTTTTTCAATGGTCACAATGTTTTCCTCTACTCCATTAATCAAATACAGCGAAATAAAATTCTTTTTCTATTGCGGAAGTGTCGATACACAAGTCAACATCAGTCATCTATATATACATTCCATAGTAACTACAAAAGTACATGATGTAATTTTTCAAAGCCTGCTAATGTCATATTCGATGTACAGTCCAAAATTACCAAAAGCAACTACATCATGACTAGCAAAATCCTAATACAAAAAGGGTTCATAGCTTTATAAGTTTATGACTATCTTGACTGAACCTGCTATTTTTTTGCCGATATCGTCACCTGAAATATATTAGATAAAAATCCGTATGAGCTCAACAGCTCGTGAGTATTGCATGACATACCAAGGGTTTCAAAGCTGCTATATAATTCAATACTGAAATGTAAATGATCAAATATCATATGTTATCTTAATTATAACATACAAAATAATGGTATCAAATTCATTTCCAATAAATCTCAAATCAATGATAATCATAAATCAATATTCAATAACATAGTTGGATGAATCATAGTTCAATGTCATAGTTCGATGAATCATAGTTCAATAACATAGTTCGATGAATTCATAGTTCAATAATCATAGTTCAATAACATAATTCGATAGATCATAGTTCGATAACTCAAAATCATAGTTCAATAAATCATATTCAATCATGGTTCATATTCAATATCTGTATTCAAAATCATATATTCCACTTCTATGGCCAGCAAATTAGAATCTCGCTGACTGAGATCAATAGACTAGTTCGATACGCCGTATCACACCAGCTCACCACAATATACCCTATGACAAGGTTCGATAAGTCACAACCTATTCAGTAGTAACCAATCATAGAAGAGTGTTCTATCCAAAGCATCAAAAATCATATCCAAAATCAATAATCATCAACAACAGTTCAATTACTCAAATCAAAGTTCCTTATTTGGTATTCAGTTAAAACAGTTCAAACATTTGTAAGAAGGTCATATAACATTTGAGTATCTTATAATCACATTTTCTTAAGTCAAAGAAGACAATATAGTGGTCAATGGATCATTCAAAACGTATACAATATAGCTGTTAAACAAAGGCTATAAAGGGAAATAATATCATATGTTGATACATCATAAAAAAGTTTAATATTTATATCTATAATGAAAATGTCTACCTCAATATGGTATGAAACACTCACCTGAAGATCCAAAGCTTTTACTCAAAAATCCTTCCTTTGAAGTTCCTTAAAATCACATTTCAAAGTCTGGTTACATTCCATAATATCACTCGATTTAATTGTCATTTAAATCTCTTTTTATTCTTAGTTAGCCTTTCCTTGGTAGTTCCTTTAAGTCTTAGACGTATTAATTTCTACCCTTAATCTTAGGCATTGTACTTTTAGAGTATACTCTTTTAGTAGCTTCGTTACATTTTAAAGTTTTATTCTATTATCTTACATATTTATGTGTCATATTTTTTCGTACCTTATTTCATAATATGGACCTCAGCATTGAGTCCAGAACGTCGAAGAAACTCAATTTAGACCCGCTCGAACTTCCGTTTGGTTTTAAGGGCACTAGAGGCAATTTGGTAATTTGCACTTAGACGTGCCTTATTTTTTTGGAGTTCTGTCTCATGAAACGGACCCCGTCATTAGGTCCAGAACGTCCAAAATAGCAAAAATACACTATTTGTTTATCTCATTTGAAGCTCGTTTGACTTGTTTTAGAAACTGGGGTATTTTTGTAATTTTCCTTAAAATAATATTTTATTAATTTTTCTGTTTGGGCCTTAGTGGAATTTTTCATAAATTCTAGGGATCGGTTTATAATTCTTAATAGTTTCGGTCTGAACCAGTGGGTTCAGAGTTAAAACCCTAAACCAGTTTAATAGGGCAGCGAACCGACCTGGTTCAGATGAACCAATTTAAAAACAAGACACGATTTTTCGGCCACTAGGCCGTCATCACTTCTGGCGCCGGTCGCTGAAATCCACTACTTTTTCCTACTGATTTCCATACCGTTTAACGTCTGTTTTCTACGTTTTTTACACCAATTTAATTCTAGGACTTTAAGGAACGATTTAAAATCAGTTTTGGCCTTAAACTCATTGGTTTCCGACACCCATCTCGATTTTTTTTTTCGGCGTTGCACCGGTGAGAGTATCGTTTGCTATAAAATAGTTATTTTTCAACCATTTTTCATGATTTCAGTTGGGTTAAGTTCCTAACAAGCTTAGCTACCCGTTGCGAATCCTAAAAATGAGGTTAGTTTATCATATAAGGATTCACCATTGTTGGCCATGTGCAGCAACTCAGTTTCTGGGTTTTCTTTTCCTATTTTGGATTCTCATCAATTCTAACAATAACACAACTACTTAAATATCAATGACCACAATTTAACTTACCATATACCTGTTTGTAGATTTTCTCCAAACTACTCCAAAATCAGTTCTCTCTCTCTCTAGATTCTCCTCCTTTCTTCTATTCTTTGTGCCTCCGTTTTTCTTTCTCTCACTTCCCTTTTCTCCCTTTTAATCCTCTCATTGACCCACCCTATGGCAGTGGCATTTGCCACCTAGTAACATATTGCATGCAACCCACACATGCACACACAGCACTGCCACCTCCACTCTTTCTCTCTCCTGCTATTTTTCCTTTCCTCTTTTCTTCCCTACACGTACTGCATGCATCACTCTTCACAAACCATGTGCTAGCCGCACATGGTTTCCATACCACTCACGGTAACACACACATATATACATATATATACTTATATCTTGATTTATATATATATATATCCTTTTTATTTAGTTATTTATTTATTATATACATATATATATATTTATATATTTTTATCTTATTTTTTCATTTCATTTATTTTTCATTTCGGTTCCTAGAATCGGATCATTTTGATCATTTCTTAATTTTCATGTCTTATTAAACAACTGACTGTCGCTCGCACATTTTAAAATTTATTCGTGGCCTATGATTGTCATCATCAAATTTTTCGGGTAATTTAATGCTTCGATTTAATTTTCAACTTGACTCTCGTTATATTTTAGCTCATAGTTCAAGTTTTACATGTCACGGCCCGGATCTACCGGGTTGGGTACCGGTTAATTCAGGTCGGGGTATTACAGAGTACCTATGAGAATGGATTTAAAGTTGAAGAAGGGGGTGTTGATGGTTTTACCGTACTTGATATGTCTATGCTTGATGCCATCGTTGAATTTTTGGATGATTTTAGTGTTGAGGAAAACTTGGGTGTCATGGTGAGATTTTGTTCGATGTTCGACATCAGAATCCTTTCTATGATGTTTTCTTAGGGATTTAGAAGATGGGTTTTTTTTTTTTTTTTTTTTTGTTTTAGGAGCCATAAAAGAGAAATCAAGAGGTTTGGGAAAGAATTTTGACGATTTTGAGAGGTTTGAAAGAAAGAAAAGTCGAATGGTCGCAAGAACACGAGTTTGAGATGTTTTAAACTTCGCTCAGTTTTTACAGATTCAACCAAATCATGACTGGTTTCTACCATCAGTCGACTGGTTGTTGCTCTAGATTTGGGGCAGTCGACAAGTAGGTTAATTGTTTTAACGAGTGCCTAAAAATTCTCTTTCTAAAACTCTTGATTAGTCAGTTGTTTTATCCATTCAGTCAACTGGTTCAATTATCAGTCAGTTGGTAAGTCGAATGTTTTGACCAGTAGCCAATTTTTATCTGTTCTTAAAGCTTTAGTGGACCTTATGGTCGACTGTTTTCTATTGTCAATCGACTGGTCTATAAAGACAAGCGACTGATTTAAGCAGAAGTGATTTCTATCACCTAGTTACTCAAATCCTTTGGGTCAATCA
This sequence comes from Nyssa sinensis, assembly GCA_008638375.1. Classification (NCBI taxonomy): domain Eukaryota; kingdom Viridiplantae; phylum Streptophyta; class Magnoliopsida; order Cornales; family Nyssaceae; genus Nyssa; species Nyssa sinensis. The sequence continues at coordinate 19,999,728 of CM018039.1, read as the reverse complement.
TTTCTAGTTCTCTTCTAATAAAGCAAAATCTTTCCTCCTAGAGTGGTTTAGTGAATATATTGGTAATTGATGGTTTGTATTAATGAATTCAAGGTTACACCACTATTTTGCACATGATCTCTAAGGAAATGGTGTCTAATTTCAATGTGTTTAGTTCTAAAGTGTTGGATTAGATTTTTACTAATGTTAATTGCACTAGTGTTATCACACTTAATTGGTATTAGATTATAGTTAAGCTTAAAATCTTGGAGTTATTGTTTCATATATAGAGTTTGAGCACAACAACTTTCGACTGACACATATTCTACTTCAGCAGTAGACAATGCTATTGAATTTTGCTTTTTGCTAAATTAGGATATGAGTGAATTTCTTAGAAAATAACAAGTTCCACTTGTCGTTTTTCTATCTATCCTACACCAACAAAATTAGCGTCTGAATAGCTTAATAGATCAAATGAGGTATTTTTAGGATAAAATAACCCTATATTAGTTATTCCTATAAGGTATCTAAAGATTCTTTTTATAGCTCTTAGATGTGATTTCTTGGGACAAGTTTGAAATCTTGCACATAAGCATACACTAAACATAATGTCTGGTCTATTTGCTTGTGAGATACAAGAGATTTCCAATCATTCCTCTATATTTTTTAATATCAACTTCATTTTCTTTATCATTTTTCTCAAGTTTAGTGGCAGCACTCATGGGAGTACTTATGAATTTTGTTTCTTTCATTCCAAATTTTTTAAGAAGTTCTTTGATGTACTTGGATTGATTGATAAATGTTCCTTCTTTAGATTATTTTATTTGTAATCCTAAGAAGAAATTTAATTCTTCCATAATGCTCATTTCAAATTCATCTTGCATGCACTTGGAAAACTCCTTGTATAGATCTTCATTTGTTGAGCCAAATATAATGTCATAAACATATATTTGACAATAAGCATTTCTTTTCCTTTTATTTTAATGAACAGGGTGGTATCTATTTTTCCTTTAGTGAATTCATTTTTAGTGAGGAAACCACTAAGTCTTTCATACCAAGCTCTAGGAGCATGTTTCAAGCCATAGAGAGTCTTAACTAATTTGTATACATGGTTTGGCTTTTCATGGTTTTCAAATCTGGGAGGTTGTTAAACATAGACTTCCTCAGAAATGAATCCATTCAATAATGTACTTTTGACATTCATTTGATAGAGCTTAAAATCCTTATGGCATGCAAAGGCAATTAGCATTCTTATAGCTTTTAATCTAGCAACCGGAGCAAAAGTTTCTTCATAATAAATTCCTTCATTTTAGTTGTATCATTGGGCTACTAACCTAACTTTGTTTCTAGTTATGTTTCCCTCTTCATCTTTCTTGTTTCTAAATACCCATTTTGTTCCAATTATGTTTTGATTTCTAGGTCTAGGAGCTAAGTCCTAAACATTATTTCTTTCGAATTGATTTAATTCTTCTTGCATAGCTAGTATTAAAGATTCATCATTTTCAACTTCTTGAATGTTTTTAGGTTCAATTTGGGATAGAAATGTTGAATTATTGCATACATTTCTCAATGATGCCCTAGTGGCAACTTTTTGAGTCACCAATGACTTGGTCTTTAGCATGATCTTTGACAAACTTCTATTCTTTGCAGGGGTCTAATCCGACATCTTGAGTTACAATTTGATTTTCTATTTTATCTTCTTTTTATTTTCCATTTTGATGATTTTAAATATTGTCTTGAAGCAATTGACTTGTATTTTTCCATATCATCATCATCTATATTTTTCTTTAAGATGTAAGGATAAGATTCATCAAATACAACATGTATAGATTCTTCTAATGTTAAAGTTCTTTTGTTAAATATTTTATATGCTTTGCTTATGTTGGAATATCCTAGAAAGATTCCTTCATTGAATTTAGCATCGAACTTTCCTAAGTTTTCTTTATCATTTAGGACATAGCATTTACATCCAAATACATGCAAGTAGTCAATGAGTGACTTTTTTATATTCCAAAGTTTATAAGGAGTTTTATTTAGTTTTGATCTAATAGCTACTCTATTGATTACATAACAAGTAGTATTTATTGCTTCAGCCCAGAAATATTTAGGAAGGTTATATTCATTAAGTGTTGTTCTAGCCAAAAAGTATCTGATCATTGCTTTTCAAAAAGACTCGTTTCCTCCTCTTTTTGTCTGTTCAAAATTTGAATTTGTGGTTGCCAAATCGACATAATCAGTCGACTGAATCATCAACCAGTCGACTGCAATGAGGATTGGTCGACTAATTAGCTCAACTGATTTATCTAGAGGGTTTGAAATTCATTTGGTTAAAAATAATCAATCGACTAGTTTTAAGTATCAGTCGACTAGTTCTATTTGTACATTATTTTTGCCTTTGAAAAGTGGTTGACTGATATAGCTTTTAGGTCGACTAATTTGGATAGTGTGCTTAGGTAATTCATCAATTGGTCATTCAGTCAATTGGTTCTATGAATTAGTAGACTGGTTTTGTGTGTACACTAATTTTGCCTTTAAAAATAGTCAATTGAATCTATTTGGAGGTTGACTGATTTGGACAGTGAGTTCAGGCAATTTTATAAATCATTACTCAGTCGATTGGTTTAATTAGTGTGACAAATAAGTTTTACGAATCAGTCGACTGGTTTCAAGAACTAGTCGAATGGTTTAGAAAGTGAGTGTCTTCTAACTTATTTATTTCTTAGTGTACTTTTGCCAAAATCTTTTGATCTTTCAAAATTTTAAGTTAAATGTTTTGTTTTGAAAAAATCATTTGAGGTTAGTCCTTAGATGATTATTTTAAATATTGAGAGCTTAAGACCAATGATCAATCCAATCCTAATGTCACTCAAAAACCCAAAACCCAAAATAAGGAAAAATGAAAATCTTCACTTGGATCATTGGGCTTGAGTGAGTCCACCTTACTTGAATTGTCATGTGAGCATTCTTCTTGTTTTGATCTTTGCTTTAGAACATACTCTTGAGTGGGATCTTTTAGTTTGATGGACTTTTGTCATTTTCTTGGTCAACAATCTTCTTTGACCTAGATGACCTATTTGCATTGTCACTTGGATAAAACATTAGTCCATTGGATAATGTTTTGTGATTATCAAAATTACTGAGATGTCCTTGGTTGAAAACCTTTAGGGCTAACATTATTAATAGATAATGAAGTACTTAGATGAATATGTAGTGAGTGTGGTTATAACTTTTTATGTGTACACACATTATGGAATAGCTACTTGCGTAAGTGCTTGAACATGAGTTGATGAAATTTTCTTGATGTATGTATCAAAATGTGTATAAGAATAATGATGAATAACAATATTGAAAAATGTTTCACATGGTTATTGCATATTGATTTTAGGAATTGCCCAAATAGAGCATTGCATTAGTTTTCTCATGTTGTGTGCTGTGTGTTTTGGAAAATCCTACTGAACGTCATGACTCACTCATGTTGTTCATGACAATGGCAGGTACAGGAAAAGATGAAAAGTACTTACAAGAGCAATTCAAGATGATTGAAGATCTTAACACTTTGTATTTTTAATCCCATGTCATAATTATTGTTTAAGCCTATCATATGTATTATTCATTTAAAAAGAGTGTTTGTACCCTTTCATAAGAATTTATGTACTTATGTTGTGAACAGTAGAGTCAGCTCTAGATAGTACAACATTGTTTCATATTGTATGCTTATATTAAATTGAGAAATGGTAAAATAGATGAAACTAATTCACTAGTTTTCTCACTCAATCCCATTACGGGACTTGAACAAGCAAAATAATATGATCATTTAATTAAAACAATTGGATTGTTTTAAGCATAATGATTTAGATGGACTAAATGGATTACCTTCTAGTTAGGGTTCCAAAAACCCTATTGTCAGGCCTTCCAGGTTTGGGTCGTGACACATGTGGAGGCATTAGTCAGAGTATACCAGTGGGTCAATCGTGGAAGAGGACTGGTAAAGTTTACCAGTCTACTGACATTGAAGTTGGTCCAACACAGCTTATACATGACATATAACAGCTAATCTAGCAAGACTGATGACCTATTATAGAATAGGAAGAGACTACCATGTGACATTTAGTGTCTTTTTTTTTTTTTTTTGTTTGTAGAGGACTCACATGTATAATTCAAATTTTATTATATAATATATGTTTAGTCCATCACAACTTCCAACTTTGAAGTTATTGATTCCTAAGGTTTGGAAGGGAAAAAATGTAAAAAATAAATTAAACCCATTCAGGGTGGGACCCTATATCACCTTCATGCATAAATAAAGTTGCGTGAAGTGATCAGATGAAAAAAAATAAGTCTGGAAGGGTAGTTTGCAAGTTAAAGGGACCAAAATAACTTAAAACTTTAAATTTATTGATTCTTAGGATTTTTTTTTGTGGTGGGAGGGGGGGAATGTAAAAAATAGATCAAACCAACTCTAGCCTGGGACTTGCAACACCTTCACAGATAAATAAAGTTGTGTGAAATGATTAGATGAAAAAAAATATGAGCCCTGAAGGGTAGTTTGCAAGTTAAAGGAACTGAATTAACTTAAAACTTTGAATTTATTGATTCTTGGTGTTTAAGGGACAAAATGTAAAAAATAGAACAAACCAACTCGGCATCGGGACTTACGACGGCTTCACGCATAAATAAAGTTGTGTGAAATGATTGGATGAAAACATATGAGCCCGAAAATGTAGTTTACAAGTTAACATTATTGAAAGAACGATCTTGTTGGACAATGATGCTGATAATTTAAATCGTACATTCAAAATACAAATTTAAAATTACGTCTTCGATATGCATACTTATTGTGTATAGAGTTACTTAACTTAATTACACACAAGTAGTTAACACAAAATTATATTTTGAAAACGTGATTTTAGATTTGCATTTTTAAGATTCTGTTGTAAAATTTATTTTAAAATTATATATTAAAAATGTGATTTATTTAAAATTATTTTTAATTTAAAATATATAAGCTTTTGAAAACATGTGCCACTAGTCAAAAACTCCGCGGAACCTTCCATTGCATGTCCTAAACTTGCAGTGCAGCAATCTCTCTCTCTCCATCTCTCTTAAATTTCGAGAAGTGCCCAGTTCGGCAACTCTACTGTTCGACCCCATATCACAACGACGAGTATTTTATAAATAAAGAGGGATCGATTCTAGTACCTCGTTGCCCCTATTCTGGTTTTGTTCACTCTCTCTTGAAACTCCAAGACTGGAGCCACAAGTCTCTCTAGGGTTCGAAACCCTAGTTTCCATGATCATCACACAACATATCGCACAGTAAATTGGACGTCAATGGCGGAATTAGGGCAACAAACGGTCGAGTTCTCGACTCTGGCGAGTCGAGCTGCCGAGGAGTCTTACCTTTCGTTGAAGGAATTGGTCGAGAAATCGAAATCGTCAGAACAATCCGATTCGGAAAAGAAGATTAACCTACTTAAGTTCCTGGTGAAGACTCAGCAGCGAATGCTCCGGCTCAATGTCCTCGCCAAATGGTGTCAGCAGGTTAGTTCGAGTTAATTTCTTATGCATACATACATATTTCTATGTATGTATATGTATATGTCTGTGTTAGGTTTAATTATGTGTGTGTGTGTATATATATATATATATATTTTTTTTTTTTTGAACTTAAAGGGTCACGATTTTTGGACCAGGTGGCGAGCCTAGATTGTTGGGAAAGACCATAAACCTAGTTTAATTATTGATCATTTTCTGTTACTCAAAAAATAAAATGCTTATTTGGGTAAGTTCAAGAATTAAATGTTGATGTTTTCTGGAGAAGGTTGAAGTTACTCTTCAATTTGCTCTGTTTGGTTACTGGGAAACGTGAAAAGAAGGGAGGTTTTTTTTTTGATAAGTAAAAAAGAAAGGAAAATTTTATTAGAACTTCAAAAAGGCTGAAAAGGACTGCTGAATTGAGGCAAGTTGTATTTATCATCATTAATTTTGATTTAAGTTCCAAAGCAGAGAGTTCGGGATTTTTGAATCTAGAAGTGGAAAATATATTTTGCATCTGGCATCCAAGTGGAAATTGAATCTGCATCATCTGGTTTATGTTAATTAAGAAGGTAAATAGAGTTCCTGTCACTTTCACATAGATTGTCTCATGTTTGTTTTTATGTAGCAGAAATTCTAAGTTTGACTGGGTTATCAAGTTGAAGATCTAAGGAGCTTGAAAAAGATAAAGAGTTGGAGCATTAAATTTAAAAAGAATATAGTTCAGAACTTCAGATGTTGTTCGTTCACCTGTCACAGTCTGGGGCCGAATGTTTATTTTGATCCAACAGGCGAATGTGTGGAAGTATAGTCAGGAAACTGTTTGTAATTTTTTTGTGTTCACTATGTTTGCTGTTTAATGTGCTTGTGTTACTGGTGAAAAGGTGCTGCAGAAGCGGTTTTACAATTTTATTGAACTAGCATACCACTGGACCTACCCCAAGGAATAAAATATCGATAAAAAAGATATATTGTAAGCCCAAAAATACAGATATGTCGATGGATATATCGCAATTACATATCAATATCGCAAAAAGTTTAGGAAAATGTTGGATATTAATATCAAATCATGAAAATATAAAGAACACTAATCACTATAATTTACATAATATTTAATTTCATTAATATAAATAAGGGTCAAATAGACATATCAAATAAATTTTAGATATACATAGTGAATCCCCTTGATGAAGCCCTTTGCTTCTACTGAAGAAGCATTCTGAAGAACTATTGACTAGCATGGAAAATTTAACTCTAGATATGTAGGTCTCCATCCATTTCCTCTACTTTTGCCCCCCCTTCCTCTCCATCATGTATTGCAAGAAGCCCCAATTTAGCTTATCATAAGCTTTTTCAATGTCCAATTTACACACACGACCTTCCACTTTTAATCCTTGAATCTAGGCTCTCATTAGCTATGAGTACCATGTCCAAAATTTGGCGAATTCCAACAAAAGCATTCTGCAAATTCAAAATTATGTCCCTCGTCACCTTTCAGAGCCTAAGGGCTAAAGTTTTGGCCAAGATCTTGTATAAATCCCTCACAAGACTAACAGGGCGGAAGTCCTTTAGCTTTGTAGCTCCTCCCTTTTTAAGGACACTGAAAGTAGTGTTTGTACTTTTCTCAAATCCCTCCTCTCATAGAATGCCGAGAACATGTCTTTGACCTCTGTTTTTCTTACTAGAAAAATGTCATATCCATGCTGTCCGGTCGAGGGGTTTTGTCCCCATTGCAGCTCTTCAAATCCGCCACTACTTCCTCTGTAAAGGGTTTCTCTAACTAGTCTGTTCTCTTCTGAAAGCTGTTTGAAGTCCAGCCCGTCAACCCACAGACTCCATTGGCTAGAATTTGCATACAGATCCTCAAAGAGTTATTGGTGAGTGTAGCTAATGATGGTGAAAGAGAGAACAAAAAAATTCTTCTGATGTTAAATTGCTGGAATAAGAACATGCAATGAAGGAATAGGAATTTTGTTGGCATTTGATGAACTTTCTAAATTTACATTAGTTATAATACTTCCTGAAAAAGTTTAAACTTAAAATCAATTACATTAGTAACCTTGGTGGTTGAGTCATTGCTGCTTGTGTGTTTCATTCTGTGATAATGGCAAACCGGTTGAGTTTCTTGTGCATGAAGAAGCAATGACTGTATTGAACCTGCAGCTTTTTGATGGTTGATATGTTAGGTAAGGTTAGGCTATCAGTGGCATTTTTGGCTGCAGCAGGTTTTTGGACATGGGAATCTGATGTCTGGATAAGAGAAAATTGTTTTTGAAAATGGAACATGGATGCTGTGAAAAGTTTTTATTTGGAGGATTTTCCAAATGATAAAGATCATTTCAACAACTTAAGTGTTAAGAGTAGAGGTGAGAATAGTTCTTGAGGCTAATATTGCTGCAGTGCTTAAGAGGAACAGATATCAAATGAGTGAATGAGTAATATATGCAAAACCAATGTTACTTAGAACACAGATCGTTATGATACCTAGAACGAGAACGAGAACAAGAACAAGAACATGATATGCTATAATCTTTAAATGTGGTATGATAGGTGGTCGGTTTATATAGGTGACATAGGTGGAATATGATGAGGTAAGTCTAACTCTAATAGTGTTTTCTCATTTCACCCAAAGATGAGTAATGGAAATTACTCTCATTGAAGTGTACAAGTTGTCCGTATAATTATGGAAATTTATTATATTGGAATGAAAAATGTAAAGACATTGAACTAGGCATACCTACATTCTATTGATCTCTTCATTTGGGTTGGTTATTTTCTATTAGTATCTTTCTCTTGAAAGGAAATTAAGAAAAGAAGAGGAAACTTCTTGTATCGCTAAATTTAGTGCTCTGGAATGTAGGTGTTTCTTGTTTTGGGCGCATGTGCCAAAATGGGCGTAGCAAGGGTATCATCATTTTCTAGTAGCTATACAAAACTATCGGCGGTAAATAGAGGGAGCCAATGGAGACTCCCTTTGGACATTTCTCTGGAACTTTTTCCTTTTCCACCCCCAATGTTTTCATACATGTGTCCATTTTCCTAAGTGCATTATATTTACATCACGAGTTATCTTCTTTGGAATGCTAGTTCCCATGTTGTGCACTAAATTTTTTGGTATTCTTCCCTCGAATTTGATTTTTAATAACCTTGCAATCTTATTTGTTGGGTTATCAAGATCTGATTGTAATTTGTTTTATTTGAAATTTGTGAATTATTATTAAACCACTTGCTAATTTGTGTTAAGCCATTCCCATCTGGGATCTTAGCAGTTACATATTTATAAAAAAATAAAAAAATCTAAGCAGTGATAGTTTCTAATGACATTGTTGTAAATCCCGGCTGTTCTGCAGGTTCCTTTGATACAATATTGTCAAGGACTTGCATCAACTCTATCAAGTCATGATACATGTTTCACCCAAGCTGCAGATTCACTCTTTTTCATGCATGAGGGGCTACAGCAAGCTCGTGCTCCAATCTATGATGTTCCATATGCTATTGAAGTCCTCCTCACAGGTACTTACCAGCGCGTACCAAAATGTATAGAAGATGTGGGTACTCAGAGCACATTAAGTGAGGATCAGCAGAAACCAGCTTTAAAAAAGTTAGATACACTTGTAAGGTCTAAATTACTTGAGGTTTCACTCCCCAAAGAAATTTCCGAAGTCAAAGTTTCGGATGGTACTGCACTGCTTCGTGTGAATGGGGAATTTAAGGTTATAATGACTCTTGGTTATCGTGGACACCTATCAATGTGGAGGATATTGCATTTTGAGCTGCTTGTCGGTGAGAGGAGTGGGCTTGTGAAGCTGGAAGAATTGCGCCGTTATGCTCTTGGAGATGATTTAGAGCGGAGAATGGCTGCCGCAGAAAATCCATTTATAACTTTATACTCTGTTCTCCATGAGCTTTGTGTTGCACTCGTTATGGACACTGTCATAAGGCAAGTACAAGTTCTTCGGCAAGGCAGATGGAAAGATGCTATTCGGTTTGAGCTCATATCTGATGGTAGTGTGGGACAAGGAGGGAGTGCTGGTTCCATGCAAATGACTCAAGATGGAGAAACTGATTCAGCTGGTCTACGAACTCCTGGACTTAAAATTTTATACTGGTTAGATTTTGAGAAAAACTCTGGTACATCTGACTCAGGATCTTGCTCATTTATAAAAATTGAACCGGGGCCAGATCTGCAGATAAAGTGTCTTCACAGCACATTTGTTATAGATCCACTAACTGGAAAGGAGGCAGAATTTTCCCTTGACCAGAGTTGCATTGATGTTGAGAAGTTGCTGCTAAGAGCCATATGTTGTAATAGATATACTCGTCTGCTTGAAATCTACAAAGACCTGGGGAAAAATGGTCAGATCTGTCAAGCTGTGGGTGATGTTGTTCTTCAGTGCTGTGCAAATGAACCTGATGCTGACTATAAAAAGGTTTGTTGGATAAATACCTGATACCTTTTATCCCCCTTTTTATGGGACCTGTATCTACGAGCCTATTTCTTTCAATTCATGCATTGACCTTTTCGGAGTTCGTAGTCTTGAATTAATAGGCCGAAATTGAGTAATGTGTTGTTTTGCTTTACCGAATTTGTGTCTGCAGAAGGATACCAAATCCAATACAAGGGAATATGAACGGCAGGAAGTACTATGTGTGCGTGCCTATGGGTCATCATTTTTCACCCTTGGAATAAATATAAGGTTTTTGTTCTTTCTCCATGTGATTAAACCGTGTGTATATATTATTATTATTAATGTTTAGAATTTATGGCTCTTACTATTTTTTCGTCATATGTTGGTGTAGAAGTCTAGATTTTAGGCAATTGATCGTATATGCCACGTATGCCCAAGCTGAGGGTTAAAAGAGAAATTTACATATTGTTGATACTTTTCTTTGTTTCTCCCATTTTTAGTATTTTTTTTCTTTATAAAATATAAGACATTCTTTCTGCTATCTTGATTGGCTAATATGTAAGTGATTTGTTCATTGAATATTACAATGTAGACACTCCATTTTGTTCTTAGCATATGCATTAACTGAATAAGTTATACTAGTAATTTTAGAACTTTAGCTAATGTCATTGGAAGAATGTCTGATATATATATATCTATATATATATATAATTGCAGGTTGCACTTTTTTGTATTGGCCATGGCATGGCATAGTTGTCAGAGCGCCTAGATGTGCTCAAGTGATGACCCTTATGGTAGCCATTAGTGCCTAATGTACATATTTGTATTTAGTTCTCATACATAATGGTTCTGTTACAACTGTTGAATCTGTCACTAAGTGTACAGTCTTAAGATATCTGTTGATTGGGGAGGGGGGTGGGAGGGGAGGGTTTGGTGCCCTCAAAATCTATGAGAAAAATTGAAGGCTGGAAGCAACTAGGTTAAGTTAGAGCTAATCATCATACATTCTTTGCTAGATGATCTCCTATATATTTTTGGCAAAGAAGCTCACTCAAACAAGCAAGTCCTAGGCACCTTCCATGATCATAAGAGTGCCTGAACTTTATTTCAAAATCTCTTTAGACTTGCTCTCAGTACGAAGTCCCCAAACAATTGTAGGAGCTGAGTTTCACTTCTGCTTTCTGCTTTGGCAGAACCGCCTGGTATATGCTGTTTGGAGTGATTAAATCCCGCCGAGTTAATACGTGTTAGACCATGCTGCCTGATAATGTGGGGTATTTTATTAACTTCTGTATAAAGCTGCACGTGTTATGTGCGTGAACAGTTACCAGGTTTTGCCCCGGCTTTCTGCTTTGGCAGAACCTCCTGGTATACATTGTTTGCAGTGATCAATACCCATTGAGTTAATACGTGTTAGACAATTTAATCTCAAGCAACCTGAAAATGTGAGGTATTTTATGAACTTCTGTATTTGTTATTAACTTTTGTATAAAGCAAAATAACTCCAAAGTTTGGGGAGAGGGGGTGAAGATGGGAAAACACAGCTTTATTTATTTAATTTTTTGGGTTTTTTTTTTTTTTGGGGGGGGGGGGGGGCGGTGTTAGTCCTGGGTTCATTTTTTTTTCTTTTGCCTGTTATGTCTGAAACATTTTGATTTTCTCAAAAAATCCATATCGGCTTTTATTTTGGGGTGTTTTTATTCACGGTCTTTTGAGGCATTGTGCATGGTTCCAAGTTTCTTTTGGCTGGACATGGCATTCCTCATCTAGCAGTGTTTTAAAAAGTTTTACAGAGGCTTGCCTTGAAGTGAGGCATGTCACGACCCAAAACCCACCCTATGCGGATTAGGGATCCGTGACCCGGGTCTGCGGCCCGTGGGCCGTTCCCCGTCCAAAAGGATCTAAAATGCTGGGTAAAGTTTTAACAAAAGCATTTCTTAATCATCAAAATATCTGATAGCACAGTTAGTTCACCATTTGATGCATGTCCAAAAATTATAAGTGTTAAATACAGATCCTTCAAAAACAAAACCAACAAACAGGACCGTGGTGACATGGGAGTATTAAGACCTGACAATATTCAACTTAATATAAAACTCGCCAAAACAGCTACCAGTAACTAGCAGCGTCTAAATCCCTGGAGCGCCTGAGGGTTCCCCGATTGCTTGTTGTCCTGAAAAATTTAAGGGAGGGGGGTGAGCTAATAGCCCAATAAGTAATTTCCTGGCTTTAATGTGGGTTCGGGTTTGTCCAATGAAATGATAGAATAAGGAATAACAGATAGCCCAGTGAACAATAATGAAGACGTAGCCAGTCACCAAAATGTGTAAAACATTGACCCGAGGGTCCAAAAGGCATATCCCACAATATAACACAAGAGTCAATAACCAAGTCAAATGAAATTGGGATCTAGCCTATCATGATGGTTTGCTGCCACAACGATACGTTAGCCAATCAAAGATATACCATGCTTGCAACAGAATGATCATTTCACCAAGTATAAAAAAATATGATCATACAATGGAAACAATAATAAGTCAATATCGAGTTCAAGTAACCCAGATATACGTGAATTACCCGAGGCCCGGCATACCCCACTAAAACGCACGCTCAGATCCGCCACAGTTCCTCGGGCTCTCTGAAAAGCGTTAGAGCTCTTTTCAATATAGGTCCCGTAGGACACAACAGACTCTAATGGGTCTTTTTCCCCACGCAATCTGTGAATGGATGGGTCATTGTGACTGAGCACAACCCCGAGTACACACCAAACATCATGACCAATAAAATCCCATACAAGATGTACAATCGTACCAAACATTTGATATTTCAAACAACAAAACACGAAGTGTATGGAATCAGTAGAATGTATCTCAAGACTAGGTCATGGTACGATAGTGTAATAATATTCAAATATCAATGATCAATCTCAAAGTGATGTAAGCAAGCAAGTCAAATCCAAAATCAAGTAAACTGATATCTACAAGTCGATTGGCTCAAATCAAATGCATCAGGTAGTAATGGAGTACAAATTGGCAGCATATGAACAATAACGTGACTGGCTGGGAATAACCCATATTAAAGCGTCAGAATTACTTACTTCAAAAATGATTCTCAGTAGTTCAACTAATTAAAGTCTCCTTCCCCTTCTCTTTTGACGTGCCTGTCAATTGAAAATAACTCAGTCTATAACTGTAATCGAACCATACTCGATATTCAAATTTGCTAATCCTGGCTATCGGTATCTCTATTACTGATTTAGATGTCATCATTGTATTCGGAACGTCGAATAAAATAAGTTTAGGCTTTTACAGATCTTATATCGGACGTCCGGATTAAAAAGGGCAAAACCGTCTTTTGTACTTTATAGGTACTTTTATTCTCGGGACCTCTTTTTATAATTTTGACCTCACCGTTGGATTCAGTGGGTCCGAGATAGTAAGAATACCCATATAACTTGCCTTGTCAGGACACAGGGGTATTTTGGTCATTTTAAGACTCGTTCTCATTGTATTTTAATGTTCGGAGTCCCGTCTCGTAAAACGGGTCCCACCATTAGATCCGGAATGCCCGAGATAATAAAGTTTGACTATTCATTCGCCCCGTTCGGACTTCATTTGACTTATTTGTGACTCAGGGGTAAAATGGTAATTTTTACCTATTTAATAAATTATTTAAATAATTTATTTTATTATTTTATTATTTTCCAGGGGTGTTTTTGAAATAATTCTCCAAAGTCTGGGTCAGATTTGGAATAGGGTGAATAGTTGGGGCCAAACTGTAAATATCAGAAGTTTCGGTTTATTTATTTTTAATTAAAACATTGGACCAGAGGGTTCACTCAATGAAACCCTAGACCGGTCTCAGACCACACCGAACCAACCGGTTCAGTCCTCTCCAGAGAACCGGTTTAATGGGTCATGCTGACGTCAGCCCTAATTTAATATTTTTAAAACTCTTTAATGAAACGGCGTAGTTTCATCGCCTGTTGGATCCGGTCGGGTCCCGACCCGACCCAGACCCGGATCCGGTCCCATCTTGACCCGACATGCCCCCCGTTTTTCCGGTGGTCTTCTCCGATCACCCCTGTCAATTCCGGTCACCGGAATCTCGGTCAACCCACCATTTTACATCATTTTGAAGCCCAAAATTTATGGTTTTTGTGCCAAAACACTTCTAGAATCTCAAGCATCATTTTTAGACTGTTTTTAGTTGGATTGGCCACGGTTTTCCGACACCCATAGCCGGTTTTCCGACGTTGCACCGGCGAGAGAATAATCGGCCATAGAATGGCCATTTCTCAACCGTTTTAGATGGTTCAAATTCCGTTGAGTTCCTAATGAACTTGGCTACCCATTTTAAGTCCTAAAATCGCGTTCAAATGGACCTACCAAAATCTACCATTGTTGACCGTAGCTAAAGTTCTTGGTTTTCATGTTTTTCTTTCATATTTTGATTCCCATAAATTCAAAATTAGATCTATAACAGCATAGAGTAAAAATTGAAGCAACGAGCATAATTGGTTACCTGTTTGTATGTTTCCTCCAATTGCTTCAAATTGATCTTTCTTTCTCTCTCTACTGCTCTCTCTCTCTCTCTAAGATCTGCTTCTGGTTCTATGCTTTTTCTCCCCGTGCTCACTGCCCCAGAACTCTGCTTCACTTTTCTATCTCTGTTTTCCTCACTCCCACACAAAGAGATGTATATACACTTTTATATAATATATATATATATATATATATATATATTTTTATCTCTTGCCCCAACCACACTCAACCAAGCATGGCTGGCCATACCCTCCTCCATGATTTTCTGATTTCTCCCATACCCCTCTCCATACCTATAGGTATAGGTTAGGTGGAGTAGGTTTTGATATTTTTATTTTATATACATATATATATATATCCTATTTTATAATAATGTATAAATACATAATATATACCCATTTAATACACATGTATATATGTATTTTGATATTCATAAAATATAGGATTAAACAGCTCCAAGTACAATTGATATAGTGTTGCCCGACCCGACTGCCTCGATATTTGTGTCATTTTGGGTCGGGGTATTTCAAGGCATTCCCAAAATGTCTTGAAATTTTGGAAATAAAAGCAGTGGTCTGTTACGAACATGTTAGGGACACATTTTCAGGGTTTTGTCTTCGTCTGATTTTTTCCCTCTTCTTCTCACACTCTTTTGTTTTGGAACTTGGATCATGGATGTTGATGATTAAATGAAGTTTTTGAAATTTTGTCTAATAGTTATTATTTTAATATCTTAATAATATTGTTGTGATTTGTGTGTTTTTATGACAATTTTGATTGAAATAATGGTAGGTTTTATTATATGGCCAAAAAATATATATTCAACGTGTTCCTGATGTATTCATGTCCTTCTTTTTTTGAGAAATGTGATGTCCACGTGTTTGTCTTGTGGTGTCCATGTCTTGTGTTTGTGTTTCATAGCTCCCAAATTATGAAAAAAGAAATTATGTAAGTGTACCATATACGAAGTATATCCCTTATATTGTATAGACTATGGACATGTACGTGTATGTCTCCCATATAAGTGGGGGGAAAAACCTTGAGCTACACATATTATAGCTAAATAATAAAATTGTCAAAGACTTCAATGACTCAATGAGTTAACACAATAGCTACAAATAAGATGCATCTTATTCCTTTGCCAACCCTTACCATCATTGATAGGCTTACAATAATCCAAAGTTAGATAACTTTCCTTCTTTCCCTTTCTTTTTAGAAGCCATTTCACAAGTAAAAAGATTCAGACTCGTAGTTGTCAAAACGTATATCGGAGGCCGTATCGATTTTCAAAAAATATGTATCGTATCGCATATCGTAAATATGCGTAATTTTTTTAAATGTATTTATAAAAATATATTACATATAAATCTATGTACTCATGGTTAAAAATGAGTGAAATAGCATATCAATTCACTTATCATAATAAAAATTCATATTAAACTTCACAATTTATAGTCCATACAATATAAAAATTAATGTCTTCTAAATATTCTTTAGTTGTATTGTACACTATGTATAGTTCATACCATACTAGAAATAATGTCTTAAGCATAATTGTCTCGTTTTTCAAATATATTGTATAATGTTATATATATACAGTCTATAAAATGATAAAAATAACACTTCAAACTTGCTTATAAAAAAATCAACTTAATACAATTCAAGAATCAAAATTTATAAATATTACAAATTTTAATAAAAAATTTAATAATTCAAGTTTCCAACATAGTTCATCAATATCAAAATTTAATGACAAAGTCCAAAATTATTCATTATTATAATCCATCCTATTTTCATCTTAATATCTAATTTTAATGATATCAATATTATCATCATCATCATCAGTAGTAGAAGATGCCAACAATTTTTTCATTTTTTTTTTTTTTCAACTTCTTGTATGTGCTCACTCTACATCATCATTTTCTCTAAATGTTTAATTTCCTTTTTCTTATTTGAGAAAAAATCTCTAAGAGTTACAAAGAGGCAATATAAAGCCAAAAAAAATTACCTTCCTTCTTCTTCTTTGAGGAAAGATCCTTAAGTGTTATAAAGAGACAATATAAAGCCAAACAAAACAAAAAAATGTTTCCATATATATAACAAAACAACAAAAAAAGGGTCGAAACGATGTTGTTGAACTTGATTACCTGTATCGCATATATCGTGCGTATCGAAATGTGTCGTAAGATACGTATTGCGTATTGTAAGATATGGTACAAAAACATACAACTGTAAGATACATATCGTTTTATGTCCATATCAAAACGTATTGTAAGATACGTATCGCGTATCGTAAGATATTAACAACTATGTTCAGACTTGGTAAAAAATAGAACAAAACTTACCTAAAAAGCTCCAACGTCCAAACTGTTGAGAGCTTGATATATGTTGTTGGCCCATTCTATGAGAGCTTCAGCTTTTAGAGCAGTTGGTGATCTAACATGGTATTAGAGTCTTGGTTGTGAGAGGTCTTGAGTTCAAGTCTCTTTGTTTGTATTTGTTCCCCATTTGCATTTACGTTCTCTTTTATTTCACATTTTTCTTCGATTTCTTTGTCTCTCCACGTGCGAGTCCGGGATCGAACATGAGGGGGAGTGTTGAGAGTTTAATATACATTGTTGGCCCATTCTCTGAGAGCTTCAACTTTTATAGCAATTGGTGATCTAACACAAACCTCTTTAAAATCTTCAATAGTAGCCTCTAATTTATAGCATTGGGCGATTCATGCAACTTGTTCGTATCGAAGGCATGGTAAATCATCGAATTGTATGATTCATATCGCGAGTCGTGCAATTTTGATAACTATGGCTGTGAGTTTTAGGATACATTCAAATTAGTATTTTTAAGAGGAAGATTAGTCAAAATATTTAACCTTCCCTTAGAATTTTGAAATTGCAATGACAACTCAAGTTTCGAAATATTAAATATTTTTCCTTTTGACTAATAATAAAATTCATTTGTATTTTTTAATAAAGAAATTTATGTCCCAAAAAGCTCATACCTCAATGTATTGAGTTTTATGCTTCAGCTTGTAAAGGAACAAGCACTTTGCCTTGCTTATGTCTCTGTCTACTAGAGTGAGGTTTTTGTAATTCTAGAACATGTGGCCATTACAGTTTTTCAAGCAGCCATTGACTAGCTCTTCTTTGCTCCATTTATTCTTATTCCTTGGGATTCTCCATTCATTTATTTTTTAAGTTTATTCAGCCGGTTTTGCTTGATAAACTTGGAATATGTATTGGAATTCCTGCCTCTGGTAAGGTGGTAAGACCTTTTTTTTTTGGTTTTAGGGGGGGGGGGGGGGGGGGGGATTGTGTGGAGTGGTAGTTTTTGGCTGCCAGAGGCACAGATAGGGGAATTCTGGTAGTGTGGTACCCCAGGGTGGTTTCCTGCAGTGATCATTGGATAGGAGGGTTCTCAGTTTCTTATTTATTCGAGTTGAAGATGGAAGCATACTCATGGGCTCTTACACGCGCGTTATGTCTAGTGTCTGGAGGCAATAGATCTTTGTTCTTGGAGAAGCTGTATTAGTTGGGGGTAGGTGGGACTCTCCGAGGTGTTTGGATGGAGATTTCAATGTTGTAAGGTCTCTGGTAGAAAAACTGGGGGACAGAAGGCTTACTAGAGCAATGATGGAATTTGCAGAGTTTATTAATGGATCTACTTATGGAAGGGGTAGATTTACATGGACCAGTTAGAGAGAGCAGCTGTCATGTAAAGTTTAGATATGTTTCTTCTTTCACATGCCTAGAAAGACAACTTTCTTGGGGCTGTGCAAGTGTGCTTCCAGAGACTAGTTTTTGACCATTGTCCAAGGTTGTTGGACAGTGGAGGAGTCAGGAAGGTCAAGTGTTCATTCCATTTCAAACACGTGGTTAAAGGAGCCGGGGTTTAGGTATCTTGTTTAAGTTGGTGGCGGCGATATCAGGTCGGTGGCTGCCCAAGTTATGTTCTGGCCAGAAAATTGAAGTTTTTGAAGGAAGATTTGAAGAGGTGTTATTGGTAGATTTTGGGAATGTGCAGGTGAGGTTGAAGAGGGTGTTACAGGATATTGAGTCTTTGGATGAGGAGCAGCAGGAGGGTCCCTTGTTAGTGGCAGAAAATGCTTGGAGGGATGGACTGAAAATTGAATATGGTTCATTATTGACGGCTGAAGAAATCTGCTGGAGACAAAAGTCAAGAGTTCTGTGGCTGATGGAAGGGGACAGCAACACTCGCTTCTTCTACAGGGTGACAAATGCCTGCAGAAGAAGTAATAGCATCAGCTCCATCAGACTTGGGAAAATGGTAATTCAACTGGAGGTTAGTGAAGAGATTTTGAAGTTCTAAAAGGAGCTGTACTAAGAGAGATTGGGGATAGAGGCCTTCACTAGATGGTATGTAGTTTAATGTGCTAGACTGGGAAGATAGAAGGAAGCTGGAAAAGCCCTTTTAGGATGAGGAGATATTGACAGCTCTAATACATTGCAATGGTGATAATGCACAAGGCACGGATGGATTTTCTTTAGTTTTTTCTTTTTTCAGCAATTCTGGCTGGCGGTAAGGGAGGATGTTCTCGGCATCTCGCCTTGTTTTAATTCTTTTCAACCATGGGTCTTTTGAAAGGAGTTTAAATGCTTTCCTTCATAGTCCTTGTGCCGAAAAGGGAAGGGACGGAGAATATTAGGGACTACTGACCAATTAGTTTAGTTGGGGGAGTCCCTCAAGATTTCGGCAAAGGTGCTTTCATTGAGGTTGAAGAGGGTGTTGGGGAAGATGATTTCTGACAGTCAAATTGCCAGTGGATGGAGGCAAATTTTAGATGCAGTATTGGTGGCCAACAAATGCACTTACTCGAGGAGGAGGGGTGGGTAAAGTGGTCTGGTGTCCAAGCTAGATATTGAGAAGGCTTATGACTATGTACATTGGAATTTCCTCACGTTGCTACTTACAAAAATGGGGTTTGGGGATAGGTGGAGGAAGTAGATTAGGTGGTGTATTTCTACAATCTCTGTTGGTGTTGATGAATGGATCCCTACAGGTTTCTTTCAGTCCTCAAGGAAGCGGATACTAAGATAAAGGATCCCTTATCCTCATTCTTTTTTGTGATCGTGATGAAAGCCTTGAGTCCAACTTGGTCAAAGTTTTAAGGGGGGGGGGGGGGGAAGTGTATTTTGTCAAGTTTTGGGATAATGGACAACTTGGGTGGTAGTATGGAGTTTTCTCGTCTTTCTTTTTTTGGCAAATGACATTATTATTTTATGTGGGGCGGAGGAAACCCAACTTTGATACCTGAGATGTATATTGCTTTGCTTTGAGACAGTTTTGGAGTTGAGGGTGAATCTGTCAAAGAGTGAGAGTGTGTGAGGTGAGGTGAGAGGGATGGAGACTTTAGCTTGGAACTTGGGATGCTGGGGGTGCTCCTTCCGTTGAGTTACTTGGGATTTCCTCTAGGAGTCTCTTCATAGGCCAAAGCAGTGTGAGATGTGGTAGTGGAACAGTTCCAAATGAGATTGGCGGGGTGGAAAAAAGTCTCTCTCCAAGGATGGCAAGATTACCTTGATGAAAAGTACTATTGCTAGTCTTCTAATTTATTACATGTCCTTATTTTCAATGCCAACTTCAGTAGAGACGGGAGAGGAGATTGGACAAACCTTAAAGGGACTTTCTCTAGGGAGGTGTCGAGCAGAGGAGAATTCATCTTGTTAGCTGGAAGAAGGTAGAGCTCTGAGGATGGAAGGGGGCTTGGGCATTAACGTTTTGAGGTCCTTCAACAAGGCTCTATTGGGTAGGTGGTTGTGGAGTTTCGTGGAGGAAAGGGAAGCCCAATGGAGGAAAGTGATTGCTCTCAGATATGATTTTGAAGAAAGAGGAAGATTTACAAAGGAGATGTGGAGAATTCATCTTGTTAGCTGGAAAAAGCTAGAGCTCCGAGGATGGAAGGGGGCTTGGGCATTAAAGTTTTGAGGTCCTTCAACAAGGCTCTATTGGGGTAGGTGGTTGTGGAGTTTGTGGATGAAAGGGAAGCCCAATGGAGGAAAGTGATTGCTCTCAGATACGGTTGTGAAGAAAGAGGACGATTTACAAAGGAGATATGGATCCTTTATGGGTGTGCTTTGTAGAGATCAATTAGAAAAGGGCTGGAAAAGTTTTGCATGTTCATTCGCTTTGAAATGGGTGAAGGCATGAGAGTGAGGTCATGGGAGGATGGTTGGAGTGGTGACTTTGCGTTGAAGGATAAATTTTCGCAGCTTTTCAGGATCGCTTCTGATCGGGGTGCTTCAGTGGTGGGCTGTGTTCTAGGTCTGGAATGGATATGGTGTGGACCCTTTTTTTTTTTGGAAAAATCATTATGATTGGGAATTGGAAGAACAAGTGAGATAGATGGGGCATTTGAATCGCTTCAGGCTAAGGGGAGATAGTGAGAATTCATTTGTTTGGCTGGTGCATAATTCAAGGTTATTTTCTGTACGTACGTTTTATGGTGTTTTGCTGATTGGTTCTCCCTCAGGCACCTTTATTCTAATAGATTTCAGTTATTAAAAAAAAATTTATGAAACTCCCCGAGATCAGTAATCCATTGTAACAATTATACATTATTTGATGTATAGAATTTTGACATTGGTAAGTCTGAAATGACACTGGATTTCAGTTGAAAAAGCGAAATGCTTGCTGATGAGGAATTGATAACTTGGGGTTTTTCAAATATGGTCTTATAATTCAGGTGTAATTCTGGGCCTCTGAATTTGAAATGGGTGAATATTGAACTTTGTCTAGTATGTTTGTTAAACTTAGAATTGGAGAACCATAAATCTAATGCATGAAAGAAAACTGCATCCAATGAGCTTCCTTGATGAACTGGTTGCATTGTCTGAATAATTCAACTTGCTAGTGGTTTATTTGCCAACTGGAGACAAGATTAGTATCATGCTGTAGCATGCATCATGAACAGTAAATTTGGATGGAATATAATCTCCACATGTTAGGCCTACCACTAATACCTTTATCAAATTTGGATGGATATTTATATTAATTCGTGTTGAAGAGCCAAATTTGGAACAGACTCAACTTCAAACAGTAGTTGAGAACCATCATAGAGTATATACTATCTATTTTGGCATCTCTATAACATGTTACTTACCAAATTGGGAATTCTTATTCTATGTCATGATAATCAATGGCTAAAAATTTATGTATGATAGATTAACCATGGAAGGGAAGTCTCAAGGGAATTAAGGAGGACAAAAAATTTCCAATCACAATCTTGGTGGCACTTTAGCATGTTTTCAACAAATAAATGTGATTTCACACAAATAGAGAGAGAGAGAGAGAGAGAGAGAGAGAGTTATTCCATATAGAAATTACTCCAAAAGCTCTACCTTGTGTCTTCCTCGGACAAGCAGGATATTGATCTGCGTAATAATTGTTTTAGGTCAATATTTGTATGTAGTATGTACGGACCTGGATACATGGTATGAATATGATATGACATGTACTGTTGATGCCACAAAATCTGTAGGATGCGGTGGAGATACAACAATATATATGCACATGTGTGTGTGTGTGTGTGTGTATATATATATATATATATATATATATATATGATAAGCAGTCATTTACTTGATGAATTGAGTAGGTGTTATAAAATTTTAAATAATAGTATGAAAGTCACACTAGAATATGATAAGGATTTTTAATTCTTTTACTAGAGTAACATCATTGTATCTCGCCTTTTCTTTACAAAATAGTCAGAGATTTAAAATTCCTTATTATATTGTTTTCT
Organism: Nyssa sinensis; assembly: GCA_008638375.1. NCBI lineage: Eukaryota > Viridiplantae > Streptophyta > Magnoliopsida > Cornales > Nyssaceae > Nyssa > Nyssa sinensis. The sequence continues at coordinate 19,977,499 of CM018039.1, read as the reverse complement.
TTATGTTTATACAATAATTTATACTTATGACCATGACCGCATGCCAATGTGAGGGGCATATGGACATGTAGGAGATACGTGTTTGAAAATAAAAGAAATTTTATTTAATAACAATGTCATTAGGAAGCAGCAGACATGTATCTTGGAATATCCAAGAAAAATTGATGCCTGCTGCATATTGAATGGAACATGGCTCATTCTAAGTATCTCGGAATTTGGGTCAATGCTTGCTAGATTACAAAAAATAAATTCTTCAGATTGTGTTTGTTTCTGTGAAAGGGATGCTTTGCTTCGAGTGCATTCAGAACCTTCTCGATATTATGTTTTGACATTAATTTGATAATTGTGGTGTGTTGACTTATGGTTCAGTGGCAGTTTTGATTTTTCTGAGACATGCTTTTTGTGCTGACAGTGCAATTTGAAATGTCCTTGTACCTTTTTTTTTTCAAAACCTATTGCTACCAGAGACTTAGATACTTTCTAAATGCCCATGGTTTTGTTCTTTTTCTTTTTATAATTAAAATTTCATTAAAAAGCACCAAGGGGGTGCACCCAAGTACAAAAGCATATACAGAACTAAGGGTCAAAACACATTGATTGTAAAAAAAGACAAAAAACTATCTAGTGCCACGGATTGACGTCCTAATAAACAAAAGAAAAGGGATCTCAAAACCAAAGCTTTTACAACAAAAAAAGCCCATGGTTTTCTAAAAGCTAGCACTGATCTTGAATAGGCGTTTTGAGAATTATCTTAGATGTTTACCGAATAATTTTTATGATCTATAGAAATCTTACTGTTCAAAAAAAAAATTGATCTACAGAAATCTTAATTTAGTTTCTGACTTGCAGGAATGGACGCTTTCTTCTCCACTCATCCAGAAATATTCTTGCGCCTTCAGCATTGGTAGATTGTGAAGAAGCTCTAAACCAGGGAAGTATGACTGCTGCTGAAGTTTTTACAAACTTGAGAAGCAGAAGCATATTGCACTTATTTGCATGTATTGGCAGGTTTTTAGGTATTGAGGTAAGCACGCTCTTTCCTTTTCTTTTTCCCCCATTCTTCTTTTCGCCAAACAGCCCCCCACCCCACCCAAACAAAAAGAAAAGAATAGAGACTAAAAGTTTGAAGCAATGAACCTTTGATTGTTGCTTAACTTTTGATATGATATAAATTCACTTATCAGTATGCAGCAGGTCTACATTTTATGAATCTTATCATTTAGGCATTTTTAGACATGACTAAGACTTAATAAAATTGTATTCACAAAACACTTGGAAAGTCGTACATCTACTCATTGTCAAAATGTTGAGGTGCTAGCCTAATGATGGCACTGTAATTATAGAAGTATTATATGATTGAAAAAAATGTCACTGAGCGGACTTTACAAAACTATCAACCATAGTTGTCTATCCAAATAGAAATAGAACTGAATGAAAAAGGAAATGTATTAATTCTAGAATCAAGTGATGGAAATCCTAAATGTGCATTCAATTTTGTAAGAAAGGGCCAGCCATTTCCGAACTTATGCAGTTGTGTAAATAAAACTTCAATGAATTCAAATCACAATATAAGAGCAAACTGAGAGAGACAGAGAGAGAGAGAGAGGGTGGAGAGAGAGCTTGGAAGTAATCTTCTATTGAGCGAGGCTACTTGTGTTTTTTTTTCTTTTGATAAGTAATCTTCTACTTGCTTTTTTCCCCATCCTTTATTGATGCTAGCAGTGAAATTATTATAATATTAGTTATTTTGTTTTTTCTTTTTTTTTTTTTGTTGTTGTGATAATTATTATTTTCCGTTTCTTCTTGTAATCTTGAACATTCATTGTGAGTAGTTATTATCTTAATTATTAACAAACTCTGGATGGCATGTATAGAAAAATTAGCATGGCTGTGTACTCAAACACTCAACGAGTGGCCAGCTTTATTAGGGCCAATTGCTTGGGCCACACGTCTGAATCATGCTCAGCTGCTTGCTTGGTTAGAATGTTATCACACTGCATCTACTATTTTCACAAAAAGAACACTTGATATCTTGTTGGTGTCAGCACCAATTTGTTTATTACATGAAAGAAATGAAAATTTAAATAGGAGTGCTTAATGACATGTTTTACATTGATTGTTTAATTGTGTTCTTTTTTTTCGTCCTTTCTTAAATGTTTTTTCATACTTTGTTGTTCCCTGGAAGGTTACTAATCTTTTCATACTTTTTCTCTGCACATCTTCAATTTTGAATGCCTAGTTTACTATTGGGAACATCACTGAACTTCAACAGAATATACTATCTATAGTGTTGAAGAGGGAAAGCGCTTGAGTTACTCTTTCTGCCACTGCTCAATATTTTGCCCTGACATATAAGCCATATCAAATTGATTTCATCAATTACCATGATAATCAATCTATCGCATAATTTATTCTTCTGATAAATGTGGAAGTTATAAGAAAGACTTTATTGTTTGATCTTAATTGTTACCTGATTTAGTTCAATTTTGGAACTACTATGACTAGGAGTTATAAAATTATGGAGCCCTGGTTACGCGATATCATTCTATAATGACTGTACATTTATTCTTATGCTTTTCTCATATGCACATATCAGGCAGGACCATTTGATTCTTGCAGGTGTTTGAACATGGTTTTGCTTCAGTGAAGGTGCCCAAGAATATTTTAAACAGTTCAAGTTTGTTAATAATGGGATTTCCAGAATTTGGGAGTTCATATTTTTTGCTGATGCAACTAGATAAGGATTTTAAACCCCTATTCAAATTGCTAGAGACTCAGCCAGATCCATCAGGAAAAGCTCATTCTTTTAGTGACTTGAATCACATGTTCCGCATAAAAAACATTGACATTAGTCAGATGCAGCTGGTTGATGATGAACTCAATTTGAGCCTTCTTGATTGTGGAAAAATACTTTCATTTTCATCGAATGTTGTGGGTACTAATCAGACTTCTGAAAATGGCCTTCTATCTGAGTTCAGCCTTGATGGTTCTACGCCCAGGTTCTGGAAGTCTTCCATCAAGGTTTTCATCTATTGTTGATGAGGTGTTTGAGCTTGAGAGAGGGTCATCTGCACCTTCTTTCTCTGTTCACAATCTCTCTTCAATATTCAATGCGTCTCCTTCTGTGCATTTTGGCTATGTTCCAATGAATTTTCAGAGTATAAAAGCTGGAACCTCCTCTCCTAAGTGGGAGGGAGGAACACAGACATCACAGATTAATAGTCTTGCTAAAGTTTCAAGTGGAGCTGCCCATGACAATGGTTCTATTTATTCAAGCAATTTGAAGGGCATAATTCAGTCCACTTCTGTCAGTTCACCATCTTCTGGCCCAGGAAGGAGCACAACTATGAAGAAACTATCAACTTCAAAGTCTGACCAGGATTTATATTCACTTAGATCTCTGCATTTCTCTGAAGTTAGTTATTGTGCCACAATGGACGAAGATCAGGTGAATGTTTCTGGAATTCGGTCATCTAGACTATTATCTCCACCCCAGACAACTGGTCGTCAAGTTTCTGCACCAAATGCAAAACCTAGTGGACCCAAAAACTCACCTACTGGGTCTCTGGTTGGATCTTTTAGGGTTTCTGGATTTAGCTCTCTGGTTACAACTTCCATATGTAAGATACCTAGTCTGAGTTTATCTGTTTTAACGGTGATTTGTACGTTTCCAACAAACAATATTCTTTCCAGTTAACTATATTTTTGATAATTGCTTTCATTTCAGCCCAAGGACCAGATTCTGGAATTTGTCCTAGCTCAAGTCTTGATGATATTTCTAAACAGGATAAAACATCAAGGAAACGTACATTTTCGGAAATGTTGAATATGATTCCATCTCTCCAATGTCTAGATGCCTGTGCAGGAGTTTGTAAGAGAAGGAAAATCACTGAATTAAGTCGCACTCAACAGACTTCATCACAGTCATTAATTTCATCAGAAATGATTGGTAAAAATGAAGGATGCAGTTATGCAAATCTTATTGCTGAAGCAAATAAAGGAAATGCGCCCTCTAGCATATATGTTTCAGCTCTTCTTCATGTGGTTAGGCACTGCTCACTCTGTATAAAGCATGTCCGTCTAACTAGCCAGATGGAGGCACTTGATATTCCATATGTTGAAGAAGTGGGTCTAAGAAATGCATTCTCAAACTTATGGTTCCGACTCCCATTTGCTAGAGGTGATACATGGCAACACATATGCTTACGACTTGGTCGCCCTGGAAGCATGTATTGGGATGTCAAAATAAATGACCAGCACTTCAGGGATTTGTGGGAGCTTCAGAAGGGAAGCAATAGTACTCCATGGGGTTGTGGTGTTCGCATTGCCAATTCTTCTGATGTAGATTCTCATATTCGTTATGATCCAGAAGGTGTTGTTCTGAGTTATCATTCTGTAGAGACTGATAGTATTAAGAACTTAGTGGCAGATATTGAAAGGCTATATAATGCAAGAATGTTTTCCCTTGAAATGTGGAAACTGCTTGGAGTAAGATCAGATGAGAAAGTAGAAGAAGGCAGTGCAAACTCTGATAAAGCAGCAAGTGGAGCAAAAGGTGCTCTTGATGTAGCTGATAAGTTTTTGGAACAGATGAGAAGGGCTTTTCGAATTGAGGCAGTTGGACTTACGAGTTTGTGGTTTAGTTTTGGTTCAGGGGTCCTTGCTCGCTTTGTTGTTGAGTGGGAATCAGGTAAAGATGGCTGCACAATGCGTGTTTCTCCTGACCAGCTCTGGCCTCATACCAAGGTTTGTTTGGCTTTTTCTCTCTTTTTTCCTTTTCTTGTTTTCTCTTTATTTTTATTTATTTTCCCCTTCCTATTCTTTCATTGATTATCATGACCATATGTTCAAGAAAATTAACCTGTTATACTTTGTGAGGATGGCACTGTCCATATTCCATTTTTTTGGCAGTATTCTTCCTAAAATGTCCATGCTCCTTAAAATAAAGCTTAGAAAAAATCCATTCCGCATGATTCAAATGTCTCAAATCCCTCTTACCCGGTGTGGTTAAAGGCGAAAGGCGCCCTTAAGACGCTAAAATCTCACATTACCCAAAAAGCGAGGCGACAAAGAAGCGCTAGCCTGAGTGAAGAAAGGCGCTAACTAATAAAATAATAAAAAAATATATTACACATTAAAAGCTAATTCATTCTAAGTTAAATAATATCCTTTTACTAAAATAATTATCATGTAACACTAAAAAATTCAATCTAAAAGTTACATGAGTAATGACATACTTAAGTGATATAACCATTTTAAGCTTTAGTGCTTTTTTCTAAATAAATATTCAAAGTTTTATTATCTATCTAAGTCTTATATATAAGAAATTTTTGTAGACTTGCTAGTCTTAATAATATGGAAGACATGATAGGGGACAACTTTGTAGACATTTAAATTAATTCTAAAAAATTAGGCCTACGTTGAGAAGACTTCTCATATAGGTGATCAATTTAATTAATAGAAGGAAAATGTTTTATCGTGGACAAGCTTAGATTTTGTAAAGAATAATCATAGTTTGCTGGTTATAGAAGATGAAATATCAATCCCTACTTCAAATTATTTTTCATGTTGAAAATGTTACACTCCCTAAAACTTTGAGTTTTTGGCAACATTTATTTAAATGTTTATTAGGCCAATTTTGTGCTAATGTTTGATAATAATACTTATATTAATATAATAAATTGGACAATAATACCTCTATACTATAACTATGTTATTTTATATTGATATGCTTCTAACAAAATTGTTAAATAAGTACATAAAACACTGTAAACATAAAGATATACAAGTGAAATATGTTACAATTAAAAAGGCTATCATCTGGTTGCTTCTCACCTTGCTTAAGGCGATCACCTAGGCAGCACCTTTTTGAAGATGCCTGGCCTGAAATATGTTAAGGCAATAAGACTAAGAATTGCTTCGCCTAATTGCCTAAGCAACAAAGCAAACTGCCTTTGACAACACTTTTCTTACCACCAAATTCTCTCTGAGTGGTATCCAGTGTAGTTAAAGGCGAAAGGTACCCTTAAGGCGCTAAGATCTCACATAACCCGAAAAGCGAGGCGACAAAAAAGCGTTAGCCTGTGTGAAGCAAGGCGCTAACTAATAAAATAATCAAAAAAATATATGTTATACATTAAAAGTTAATTCATTCTAAGTTAAACAATATCTTAAGCACTAAAATAATTATCATGTAACACCAAAAAGTTCAATCTAAAAGTTACATATGACGTATTTAAGTAATATAACTATTTTAAGCTTTAATAATTTTTTTGTAAATTAATATTCAAAATTTTGTTATCTATCAAAGTCTTATATAGAATAAATTTGCTAGTTCTAATAATATAGAAGACATGATAGGGTCAATCTCGCAGATATCTAAACTAATTCTAAAAAATTAGGCTTATGTTAGGAAGACTTCCCATATAGGTGATCAATTTGGTTGATGAAAGAAAAATGTTTTATTGTGGGTTATCTTAAATTTTGTGAAAAATGATAATAGTTTGTTGTTTATAGAAGATGAAATATCAATCCTTAATTTTTTTTTTTCATGTTGAAAGAAGTACTTCTCTCTAAAATTTTGAATTTTTGGCAACATTTCAAATATTTAAATGTTCATTAGCCCAATTTTGTGCTAATGTTTGATAATAATACTTAATATAATAGATTAGACAATAATACTTCTAAACTATATAACTATATTCTTTTATATTGATAGGTTTGTTATAGAATTATTAAATAAGTGCATAAAACACTATAAACATAAGGACATACAAGTAAAATATGTTACAATTAAAAATGCTATCGCCTGGTCGCCTCTCGGCTTACTTAAGGCAATCTCTTGGCCTTGATCATGTTAAAGTGATAAGACTGAACATAGCCTTACCCGATCGCCTAAGCGACAAGGCAATAGCCTTTGACAACACTGGTGGTATCAGGTATGTAACTAACCATAACTGTTCATAATTGCTGTGGATAAATAGGCTATGGTGGCTGACTGCTGTATATTGACGGATGTTGGGGTTGTGTGGGATGTTATTTTTATTAGGGTAGCTGCATGATTGAGAGGTGGATAGGGTCATTGAATTCCTTGGTTTGTTATATGTTTAGAATGTTCTCAGTGGTGGGGAGGATTCATTGTGGTGGGCGGATCCAGGGGTAGCTCTTTTGAGGTAAAATTCTACTATAGGGTTTATGGTGTAGGGTAGTTGGGAGTTCCTTCGGAGGATCATTCAGCGTACTAAAGCTCCACCTAAAGTGGCGTTCTTTGGATGGATGGCTATTCTTGAGAAAATCCTGATTGCTTATAACTTTTACAGAATAAGACAAATTATTGTTATTGTCTTGTGCAAGAGGGATGAAGAGCTATTTAATCAGTTATTACTTCATTGTTCAGTCACTTTAAGAGTTTTGAATTCCTTTGCTTTGTCTTCTCGGGGTCCAGTGGATGGCGCCCCGATTGGCAGTGGAGATCCTTTCTAGCTGGAGAGAGTGCAGGGTGAGAAGGATGAAGGAGATTTGGTAAGTAGCCCCCTTTATGCTTGTGATGGTGTGTGTGGAAAGAAAGGAACCACTGATAATTTGATGGGTTAAATACCTCAATTGGGAAGTCAAGAAGGCTAGAAGGCTACATTCAGCTCACTTGATGCTTGGACTACAGAGAGCTCTTCTTTGTCCGTAAATACTTCTGTATATATATATATATATATACACACACGGAAAGACACCAAGGGAGTGCACCCATATACAAAAAAGAATATATATTGATAAGTAAAAGTAAATTCATAATGCACAAAGGGGGTGCACACATTCACATCCAAATCTATACATCTATAATAACATGATATTCAAAAAGGATACAAAATTATCAGTAGATGAGGCTGAGCCCTCTGAGATCCAAAAATAAAGGGTCCTATGCAATACTGCCTTGACATCCCATATGGGGGATTCAATGCCTCAAACGATTTCTGGTTCCTTTCTTTTCAAATAATCCATCATGGGCACAAAGGAGCCATTCACCACACCTCCCTCGCATTTTTACTTATCGTTCTTCTTCTCCAAGTAGATAGAAGTAGATTGAAGCATGACCCAATGAACCCCAAAAAGGCCAAGCAAAAGATTCCAAACCATCCTTATTACTGGACAATGAATCTAACAAATGGCTAATTGATTCTTTGTTTTGTTTGCATAAACAACACCAATTGACAATGATCTGATGCCTTTTACACAATTTTCCATGGTAGAGACACGGTTCAACCAAAAATGATACCTTTAAAGGAGCTTTTAATCGTCATATAGCTTTTTAAGGGAACTGCTGACTTCTCTCCCCTTTAGGACCCTATAAATGATTTAACCTCAAACTCACCTCTCCTACACCTTGCCCACTGCAGAACATCCTCTTCACCTTGTAGATTAACTAGCTTATATAACATTCCATATAATTCCAAACCTCCAACTTCCAGTCCTGCAGCTGCTTGACCAAGCTGATATCCCAGACAATTCCTCCTCTTGTGCTAAAGCAATCCGCCATTGTTGGCTGTCTGTTAGTTGCAATTCCAAAGAGACGAGGGAATGTTTCCTAAAGTGGACCGGCCTCACACAGTCTAACTGGAACCTTACCTATCCACTATTTCCCACCCTTCATCTAATGTGCTTTGAGAACTCATTCCAACCCTACTTTATGCTCTTTTAGACTCCAACACATAAGTGGTTCTCATGTTCCTAGGGAGTAGTCCTGATTTTGACCCATATTTACCCTCCACCCTCTTCTAAAGGCTACTCCTCTACAACCCATATTTCCAAAGCCACTTGCCCAGAAGTGCTTTACTAAACAGCCTCAACTCCCTAATCCCCAGCCCACCATCTCTCATTAGACTACAAACCTTTTTACAATCCACCAATTGGTATTTAACTCATCCCCTAAGCCACCACATAGGATATCTCGTTGAAGTTTCTCCAACTCCTCTACAGACATTTGAATAGGAAACAAGGACATAAAATATGTAAACAAACTGAACAAGTTGCTCTTCAACTGGGTAAGCCTCCCTTACAGATAAGTAGTCTTTTCCAACTAGATAGCCTTCTCTCAAATCACTCTATCATTGAATCCTACACCCCCGTGGATCTAACAAAGGAACCAGGCAAAAGAACCGAATAAGAAATGTGTAAGTCCGTCACTCAACACCCTATAATAGTTGCTAAACTATCATCTCTCTCCAAATTCCCCCCAACCACCCCACAAAAAGGGCAATCGACTCACTTTTGCACATATTGATCCTCAACCTAGAAACTTTATAGAAGCATATAAGAATGCATCTCAGTAATCTCAGCTAGGAATGCTCTGCGTCACAAAACACTACAGTGTCATCTCTGTACAGAAAGTGAGTCACAACCAACAATGTTCCCCTGACTACCCCCACCAAAATACCTTTCAACTTCCCCCTCTCCATTGCTTTGCTTAGTTAACCTACTAAAAGCTTCAATAACTATAATAAAAAGATAAGGAGATGGAGAATCCCCCTGACACAATCTTTTACCACTGCTAAAAAAGGCCTGCCTGAGAGTCATCAATCAAAATGGAGAACTTGAATATGGAAATTAAAACTCAATCCATTTCCTCCACTTTTAGCTAAACCCCATCCTTTCCATCATGTAAATAAGAAAGCCCTAAGTCACCTGGTTGTAGGCCCTTGTTATGTGCAGCTTGCAAAAACCCCTTGGTCTTTTGCTTGTAATTCTGGAATCCAGACACTCGTTTGCTACCAGCACCTCATCCATAGTCTGTCAGTCACCAAAGCATTTCGTGATTCCCTGATGGTATCTCCCTGTTACCTTCTGAAGCCGGATAGGTAATGTCTTTGCTAAAAATCTTGTATAGTTGCCCCACCAAGCTAATATGTTGGAAATCTTTCATATCTATAGCTCCACTCTTCTTTGGAATGAGAACAATGAACGAGATCATACTACTCTCATTTTCCCTCAAATCACAAAACACCTTGAACATATCCATAACCTTTGCCCTAATCAACTCCCAGCACTGCTTTAAAAAAAAAAACATGTAAGGGACATACCGTCCAGCCTTGGTTCTTTGAACCCTGATGCAACTGTATAAAGCCACTACTATTTCTTCTTCTGAAAAGGCCTCTCTAGCGAAATTCTTCTCTCGTTGCCAATTTTGATTAAACTCCAATCCATCTACCCTTGGGTTACATTTACTAGTCTCTTTAGTACAAATCTTTATAGAATTATGCACTTCCTTCTATGATCTCCTCCTCCTTCGACAGCTCTTGGCCCCCAACAATGATCTTTTAGGTGAAGTTATTCCATCAATGTGAATTGTTTCTATGATCTCCTCCTTTGACAGCTCTTGGTACCCAGCAATGCTCTTTTTGGTGAAGTTATTCCATCAATGTGAATTGTCTAACCTGTGGAATATGCTCTTTCCACTTGTTTCCAACTCGCTTCTTCCAGCAAGGCTATTATTTTAATCCCCACCGTCCAATCTTCTCACTGGTTCCACTCAGCACTATTCAAGCGCCCCCCCCCCCCCCCCCCCCTCTCTTCCTTTTTTCTTTTTCTTTTCTTCCCTTACTTCGTATCTAGGTAATTGATCTCAACTAGAGCCTAAAACTTCCTCCACCCTTGATTGACGAATGTCTCTTTGTTCCACCACTATTCAAAAGAAGGCAGAATGTGATTTGATATAAGCCCTGGTCAATACATTTTTTTGATAAGTAAATGTAATTTGTATTAGAAGAGCGCCCGAGGGGGGCGAACCCAAATACAAGGGAGAGGCTGATAACTTAAGCCTTAGACTCCCCAAAAAATCCACAAGGTTACTTGCACACAATGGAAAGGCTTTAGCCCAAAAATGAAGCAAACTCAAAAAAGCCCTGGTCAATACATTGCGACTCACTTTTGATAATTTTGCATCCCAATCCCACAACACTAAGAATCTGTCAATTCTGGACAATGTAGGTGACTATCTATTATTTAACCAAGTACTGAAACCCTTCGTGGGGCAAATACAACAGACCATTACATCCATAAACTCTGAAAACTCCTCCATAGCATTAGTCGGTCTTGAATTGAAAGATCTTTCACTTGGGAATGTCATAACATTGAAGTCTCTTCCAATACACCATTGTTCACCCCACTTCCTCTTAAACCGCCTAATTCTTCCCAAAGCCTCCCCATAGAAATCTAAAGAAACTATTTAGAATTGTCATCCACAAAAGAGAAGTGGCGTGATACCAAAAATGTCCCAACCACCACCTCTTCCATGGTCATGACCTTGTTATCCCAAATCACTACCGCCCCTCCAATCTTACTAGAAGCATCCAAACTCATACTCCACAAATCTTTCTCCCAGAAGACTTCTCACCTCCTTGTAAGAAAAAATCTCTAGTTAGTCCTTGAAGACAGACCACTGAACCATCCCTCTCACTGAAGGATGACTTCACTATTCTTTTCTACAAATCATTCAATCGCTGACCATGTCAAGACAATCTTAATCTTTATAGGTGCAGCCCTATCTCCTTTCTCCTATTCATGCTCCCACCCCTCTTTACCCTCACGTTACCTCTGAAATAAGGCTCCATAACTGAAAAAAAAAGAGGGAAGAGTCGTAACGTGAGGTGAGAAGCACATGCATAGATGTGCCACCACTGGTATGTTATTAAATCCAGAAGCATCCATTTTGGGAGTTCAGGTTGCTTGTTTGTCTACGAAGTTTAGAAATTTGCAAGATAATTATAGAAATCCAAACAGAAACCACTAAAAGTTTTTACCTTTCAGCACTTAAAGAGATGATCGAATGGCAAATAATTCTTCGAACTAATCTTTTGATTATATTTCTCCATTACTTCTGATTCAGGTCTATATTTAGACTGGGGAGTTCTTTGTTCATAGATACTTTTTTAGAGTTTTTGTGTACCATGAGGATATACATTGTATATTGTTGATATTCCTTTTTGTATACAGGATGCATGCCCATGGTGCATTTCTAAAATAATTTTATTTGTTAAAAAAAAAAAAAAATAAAAGAAATTAACCATAACTGAAACAAAGAGGAGTGGTAATGTGAGGTGAGGAACACATGCATAGCATGTGCCACCAGTAGTGGCATATTCAACTCCATAAACATCCAATTTGGGAGTTTAGGTTGCTTGTTTGTCTCCAAATTTTATAAATTTACATGATACTTTTATAGCAATTACCTGAATCAGAGGCAGTGGAAAAATATAATTAAAAAATTAGTTGGAAGATTTGGTTGCCATTTGATTACCTCTATTAAGTGTTGGAAACTAAAAACTTTAAGTGGTTTCTCCATTAAGTGCTGTTAATAATGCCTAATTAGTTCCCACTGGATTATTTCTTTTCACTTAATAGATGGCTCTGAATTTTAATCTAGAGAGACTTGACTTTTCATTTATTGTTGAACAAGCTTAGTGAAAGGTAGTGTTAAATGGATTGGAATTGACAAATGTACCCTTAAATATTGTTTCATTAACTCAAAATTGTTCAGCTGTAGTAATTTACCACACTTATTTTCAGTTCAATCAAACAGTCCCTTAACATCAAGCTTGAATTTCTTTTAAATTGTGATATAACAAAAAGTTGATTTTCAAAATTGACTTTTTGCCACACTGCAGCATAATGTTTCCCTCAAGACTTAAACATGATGTTTTGTTATGAATATGCTGAAACATTGACAAGCACGCACGAAGCAGTTCTCTTAGTTCTGTCTTTCATTTACATCAAGCAACCTTATCTTGCTCACACCTTCTTTCTTGGTAATGATCTTGCAAGTTGCAACCACCATTTTATAACAATTTCTCAATTGGTTTTCTGTTTTGATATATAAAAATGCAATTGTTGAATAAATACTTTGAAGCCGTACATATTTGGTGCTTTTGCAGATCTAGATGATTTAAATTGTAAAACCTGAAAAAGTTGGCGGGCCTAATGTCTGATCTATCAATTCATTGGCCCACCCATGTTAAATGATGTGATTAAACAAAATTTACATCAAATAAAAGCTGAAACACCAGAAAATGTTAGCAATTTAAGACAAGTGAAATGGAATAAAAGTTGGTTAAAAGTCAACTCTCTTGCCATGTGTATATTATGCCTCAGATATGAATTTCCTAAATTTTAATCTTTTATGTTGTTTGCTTTCCTCCTACTTTTAAGCTTTCTTATTAATTAGACTATTTTATTTTACCTCTTGTAAGTCTTCATGTATTTTGAGATCTTTCTCGTCTTATGTATTAATACTAAATGCCAATTAATTTATCTTGGTCTGTCACTCAGATGACTCGGGTGGTTGACCCATTTTGGACTGGCCCTGTCACTCGACTTGATAAACATACAGCAGACCAGATTTCAAAACATTGTGTTGAGTTGATGTGATGTTTTCAGCTGATTGATGTTTAAATATACTGGAAAAAGTTCCTGGTGAATGGCATTTTGCCTAAAACACATTGAAGTCAAAGCAGAGAGTGACGTGGGCCAGTACTATGATGTGACTCCTGTTTTCTTTTTAATTTATTGCAAATTTATTGGTAATAGTTTCATGATATGTAAATACGTCTGTATTCCGTACTGTCACTAATTTAGTTCCACTTCTACAAATGTTTTTGTATTCCCATTATGTTTTGTATAATAATTATGGCCATTTAACATTTTCTGTTCTCTACAGTTTCTAGAAGACTTCATAAATGGAGCTGAAGTTGCATCCCTTTTAGATTGCATTCGTCTCACTGCAGGACCCTTACATGCTCTTGCAGCTGCAACACGGCCTGCACGAGCTGGTCCTGCTTCTGGGATCCCTGGTGTTACAGCAGCTATCTCTTCTATCCCAAAACAGAGTGGGTACCTGCAATCCCAGGGACACTTGCAAAGCAGTTCAACTACTACATATTCCAGTCAGCTCTCATCTGGCCTTGGAGGGAAGTCTGTTGCACGTACAACTGCAGGCTCTCTTGGAACTCGTGGTCTTCAGGGGGCTGCAATGTTGGCGGCGGCGGCTGCTGGGCGAGGTGGCCCTGGCATTGTTCCTAGCTCGCTTTTGCCTATTGACGTCTCAGTTGTACTCCGTGGCCCTTACTGGATTCAAATCATATATCGCAAATTTTTTGCAGTTGACATGCGCTGCTTTGCTGGAGATCAGGTTTGGTTGCAACCTGCAACACCCCCAAAGGGGGGCCCTTCAGTTGGAGGCTCATTACCATGTCCACAGTTTCGTCCTTTCATTATGGAGCATGTGGCTCAGGAATTGAATGGTTTAGAACCGAATTTCACTGGTGGTCAACAGGCAGTTGGACTGGCAAATGTGAACAATTCAAATTTAAGTTCAGCTTCACAGATGTCACTGACCAATGGAAGTAGAGTTAACCTCCCAAATTCTGCTGGAATGCCTAGGTCAGGAAATCTAGTGACTAGTCTCAATCGTGTGGGAAATGCACTGTCACCATCCTCAAATTTGGCTGTGATGAGCTCAGGCTCGCCCTTACGTAGAGCACCCAATGCGGGTGTCCCTGCTCATGTGAGAGGGGAACTGAATACAGCCATTATTGGACTTGGGGATGATGGAGGTTATGGAGGTGGGTGGGTTCCTCTTGTTGCTCTTAAGAAGGTTCTTAGAGGTATTCTCAAGTATCTTGGAGTGTTGTGGCTCTTTGCACAGTTACCTGATCTTTTAAAAGAGATCCTAGGTTCAATTTTAAAGGACAATGAAGGCGCACTGTTAAATTTGGATCAGGAGCAGCCTGCCTTGCGCTTCTTTGTGGGGTAAGATTAAAGTTTTATTTTATGTTAGTAATATTTCTCCTTCCTTTCCCAAAATAAACAAATAAATAAAATTTCTCCATCCAGGTCTTTTGGAGGAGAACTTATTATATGGTCTTGGACCATTGACCAAGTCAGTGGTCCCCGACCAATCATAAGTTGCCATGTCAACAAAAGTTACTTTATTATCTCCTACAAACCCAACATGTTACACTCATGGTAATCCATAATTGGCCAGGGACCATTGGCGCGGACCATACAATAGATTCTCCTTTTGGAGACATCAATTCTCTAATTCTTCTGTCTCAGCATGTTACTCCATGAATTGTCTGATTCTGAGATCACTTTTATTTTTCCTTTTCTCCATAGTCCTGGTGATGACTTTTGCATATGAAGCATGCATGTGAAGAGGATAAATCTAGGACACTCATAATGCACAGGTTTGAGAATAAAAAGTTATGTGTAAAAGAAAAGGGAAATTTGAGATTCTGAGCAGCTGTAATAAAAAACAAAACATAAGAGCAGTTACAGCCTTTGAGGAATAAATTTTAAGTAAATGACGGTATATGTTTCATCCTAAAGGTGATTTAGCCCTTTCTAAGGGCAATTACTTCCTTCTTTTTTTCGGATAAGTGCCCTTTTTTTCTTCCTTCAATGTAGTTTCCTATTTCAAAAGTGTCTACTTCCTGCTGCCGCTCTTTTTTTATTAGAAATATATTCTCTCCTTACAAAATCTGCACTTCTCTTTAGTCTTTTCATGGAAGCATCTAAGTTCAGAGGCATGCCACTTATCAAGAGAAGAGGGGGAGGGGGGGGGGGGGATGGTTTGGACTTTGGAGGCATGCCAATTCCTAATGCAAACTAAATTCCTCATTAGCTTTTAAGATGCTTGGCAGAGGTGATTCAGGGAAGGTTTCAAGAATTCAGGAATTGGGTGTTCCACCATCAGCACCCATGTTCCTTAAACTCTACTTACAAAATTATGTTTCTAGTCCATGCTTTTTGTTTTTAACAAATGTGAATATATAAATTGTCTAAATGCTTGATGATTCAATCGTCAATCTTTGTGTATTATGTCATAGCTGAGCTCCTAGTGATGCTTGGTTATAGTTAATTGATGTGCACCATTATCTGCTCTCAGATGATGCTTGACATGCTAATCTTTGGATCTCAAGTCCCTCATGTCCGTGGTTCTAATTTTAAATGCCTTTCTGCAGTGGCTATGTATTTGCTGTAAGTGTCCATAGAGTTCAACTTCTTCTGCAAGTCCTTAGCGTAAAGCGCTTTCATCATTCACAGCAGCAACAGCAGCAGCAGAATTCAGCCACTGCTCAAGAGGAATTAACTCGAATCTGAAATAGGCGAGATCTGTGACTATTTCTGCCGACATGTTGCATCAGAGCCCTATGATGCTTCACGCGTTGCATCATTCATTACTCTTCTAACTTTACGCATTTCAGTTTTAAGAGAATTTTTGAAACTTATAGCATGGAAAAAAGGATTACCTCAGATGCAAGGTGGAGACACAGTCCCTGCGCAAAAACCACGGATTGAACTATGTTTGGAAAATCATGAAGGATTGAATATGGATGGGAACTCTGAGAATTCATCTTCATCAAGAAGCAACATACATTATGATAGACCCCGTAATTCTGTTGATTTTGGGCTGACTCTGTTTCTTGATCCAGCTCACGTACCTCACATAAATGCTGGTGGTGGTGCTGCTTGGTTGCCCTACTGTGTTTCAGTGAGATTGAGATATTCATTCAGTGAAAGTCCTAATGTGTCTTTTCTTGGGATGGAAGGAAGCCATGGAGGCCGAGCTTGGTGGTTGCATCTTGATGACTGGGAGAAATGTAAACAGAAGGTTGCTAGAGTAGTGGAAACAAGTGGATCTTCAGTGGGGGACATTAATCAGGGGTGGTTGAAACTAGTTGCAGACTCTCTGCAAAAAGTGCTGCATATATGCCTTCAGGGATTAAGGGACGGCAGGTGGGGTTGCTGCAAGCTCTGGAGCAACATGATTGGTTGCTTCATTGTTGGCAGTATATTTTTTGAATGATTTGGATCTGGGAGAAAATAACGATAGGTTATGCATCAATTTTGTCGCTGCTTAGTATTTCTTCTGCATTTAAATTCTTCTGCTAGTTTGTTGTAGGATAAACTAGGAAGTGCTGGAAAAATGAAGTGAAACCTAATGAAAATTGTTACCGATTTGACAAATGGCTTAGAAAGAATACTAGGTTGGTTGGCATGGACATAACAACATAGCTGGCTAGGCCTAGATTTTGTTTAACAGGGTGTATTATATTTCGACAGAGCAAGGGTAGTTTGTTTACGCTGATTTAGTCAGGCGGTGTTATTTTCCTTGTACAGGTCACTCTACTGATTTGGTCTCGATGTTTGTACATTTGTCTATCCGGAGTTGTTGTACACCCCCTTGGGGGACGCTGGCAAGGTGCCCAATATTGTGTCTAGAAAACAGATCGAGGATAAATTGCCTCAAATAATGACTTCTTTTTTCTTTTTTTTTTTGTGGCCTTGAATAGTGGATTCTGTTGTAAATTCTTAAATCACGTCAAAGGAAAATTTTATTGGCGAAAATATTCTCAATTGCTGGCTTTACTAGGACATGTGCGATTTCTACATTCACGTAACACTTCAGGAGATGTTTTGGAAACCTGGGCTGAGAAAGGGTGGCCGAGGTGGTGGTGATAGTGGAATGACAATGAATTTAAACTAGTTGAAATGCTACTACTGCTTATGATCTGTTTTTTTTTTCCTTTCTTCTACATGTGCATTTGTCCGTCTAGGCTACTGCTGGAGTATGACTTGACTGGTCCAAACTTGTCTTTGTTATGTCAGATAAGACTGTCTTGGCTACCTCAACGTATTTATCACAAATATTTGGAAGCTTGGAGCAAGAAAATGAGGGTGTGCCTTTCTGGGTAAATACAAGACTTGAGCATGGAATTGTAGGGTGAAAAGGCAGAGATCACGGTGTTGTAGATATAGCGATTGGGATGGGTGAGAAATAAGATGGCTTGTTCATTGGAAAATGTTTGACAAGTGAGATTGTTCCTCATTATTTGGGCCATTAACTGTTTGAAATGATCCCTCCTTGTACTGCATTCTTCAAGTAAAACTAGTGTTGGGTGGTTGAGAGAAAGGTACACAGTTCGATCGCAGTTGGTTTATTTGAAGCAGAACTGAGAATGCACAGAGTATCCAGAGTAAGTTGTAGAGGTGGAACGATCCGTTCTAGGTCACTATGTGATGTGATGCGAACTGAAGTAAAAGTTTTTCACTAAATTTTAAACTTTTTGTATGTTTTAATAAAAAAACTTTTACATGAAAGTATGAATGTGTTGGATTTTGTGAGCAACAATTAAATATAATATACCATATAACGAGATAGAATGATGGTTTCACCGAATAGCTCGGCCTGGGGAGAATTTGATGTTACTAGCTGCACCTGTATATTTTGTTACATTTTTTTACCATTTATTTATTTATTTTTTAATCCTTTAGTTTTCCTCTACTTCTATTTTCTACCCCAATCCCTCTACTATAATTTATAAAACCCTCCATTCACTTCACAATCAATTCAATTCAACCCAATTCAATCTCTTTCTCAAATACTCTCGTTAAGTTTTAACTCTCTTCACTACTACACTTGATGTTGAAGCTGTCAAACTATTTTTTTGAGTGTTTACCACGGTCTTGACTTTTGTTGCAAATCACAATAAAAATGAAGACTTCAAGTTTTGTATACTTCAGTACTATTTTTTTTTTCTTTTTTAAGAAATAAGGGAGTAAAAAAGTTGTCTTTGGTTTGCGCCAAAAAAAAAAAGTACTTTAAAAAAATAGAAGAGCAAAAAAAAAAAATACTTTTAAGCAAAAGCAAACAATTTTTACTTTTTATGTGTAAAAAATGTATTTTTATGTATTTTTTTTTTCAAATTGTCGCACAGTTATCACCATTGTTCCATCATCATAAACGCCATCACCACCAATGGTAACACAAACATTGCCACCACTAATGTTGCCCCACCACCACCGCCACCATCCCAACACTACCACTACCACCCCATCACCACTGCTACCACCACTATGGTCTCAATATTATTTTTAAAATTAATTTTAATAAATATATTTGAAAAAAAAATTGAGAGAAAATAGAAGACAAAAATTATAAAAGTTATTTTTTAACGTATTAAAAAATAAAGCGTTACAAAGGAAAAGAAAATTATTTTATTATCCACGAGGGATAACTAGACTGGTTGGAGTAGCCTAGCAAACTGCTCTAGAGTCTAGGGTGCCACTTCAAGTCCCATCCCTCACGTATTTGTTGTGCTGGTCTTACCAATAAAATATAATAGAATTTATTTTTTTTGAAAAGTTTAGTCAATTTCTAAGAATTTTTTACTTCACTCTTGCAATTTTTTTAAAAAAATTCTCAAATTCATACAATTTTTTAGTTATTGTTCAAACCTCAATTTTTAAACACGTCTTTTAAAGAAATATTTTTATCTAAAATTTTTATTCAAAATTGTCTTTTAAAAAGACGTATTTAGAAACGTTTTTCAAAAGTCTCCTTTTGATTTAAATATCAAAATTTAAAGAATAACAAATTGTTGAACACCTATAACTTTATCTAATTAAAGATATTTTTTGAAAAGATATTTATGTTAAAAAAATTGGTTCAAAAGAATCTTTTGAAAAAATATTTTTAAAAATTGCAAGAGTTTGGATAATAACAAAAAAAGTGTATAAATTTGAGAAATTAAAACATCAAGTGCATGGAATAAAAGATTCCAATTTCTAAGGTTGATATCTCAACTCCTTCGACCTAAGTCTTTACTCTTTTCTCAAGTAAAGATAAAGTAATATCATTCGATCACTGCAAACATGATTCTTTGAAATAGTATAAATAACAAAAAATAAAAATAAAAATTAAGAATTATGAAAGAAAAATATGTTTTAACTTCTGATTTATAGGGATCTAAGCAAAAATTAGAATACCAATTGTTAACCACACATTATATTGACATTGATTGAAGAATGAATAGAAGAATAATTCATATAATGGCATGTTAATTGGGAAGGCCCCACGGAAAATGAGCTTGAGTAAAAAATTTCAATAACTTTAGATAATGTTAATATTATGATTTTATTTTATTATACATAAAGAAGTTTTAGAAGTATCCAAAGCTGATTCTCTCTAATAATTAATTATCTTGAGAGATCTAAAAAGTATTGCTTACTATAGTTATTAATTAGTAAATTACTCTATGATTTTTTTTCACCAAAATATTTTCTCACAAGTATTACAATTTTTAATATTACAATATAATATGAATATTTGATTTCAAGAGTGATATTCTTTTTTTTTTTTTTTCGAAATTAATAATATGTATCGTAACTCATTTAAGTTATAAAAATTTCATTTTCTTTATGAATATTAAATTTTACTAATAATTTTATGTAACATATATAAATGT
This sequence comes from Nyssa sinensis, assembly GCA_008638375.1. Classification (NCBI taxonomy): domain Eukaryota; kingdom Viridiplantae; phylum Streptophyta; class Magnoliopsida; order Cornales; family Nyssaceae; genus Nyssa; species Nyssa sinensis. The sequence continues at coordinate 19,957,205 of CM018039.1, read as the reverse complement.
ACATATGTAATTTTCTATTCTTAATACTATAAAGGAATTTTTTTATTTTATTAATTATTAAATAATAAAATTATTAATTATATAATATTAACGAAGTTAGTTAATCAAGTAATTATTAATTTACATATTATTAAGTTAATTACTATTATTTACTATGTATAACATAACTTTATTTCATACACGTCGTTGCATGTCGCGTCACGTTGAATTTGATTATACAAGGTGGTTTAAAAGTAGCTAGCCATTCTATTGAAAATATAAGAAATACATTTATCAATATTAATAGTCTAACGCAATAAAAATGCATGCAAAAATAGTAGTTATATATATATATATATATATGTATGAACTACCTATAAAAACTAAAGGAAAATTATGAATCAGGTGTCAACCCTTTACCTCTTGCAGTTCGAGTTCGTAAAAGTGAAAGTTTGTGTTACGCGTTTTTTTCATCATGTATGTTGATGTAAAAAAAAAATTCGCCAATAGAACGGTTACGAATCGAGTCACCTATATATTTGTACAACCTAAGTCCAAAGGTTTCGCGATAGTAACTTCAGAAGAATCTCATAGAAAATAAGTAGCCAAAACTTCACGTAATAATAGTCTAAAAAAGTAAAAATGGATGAATTGATTACACTTAACCAATACGCATATTTTATATCTCATGTCTACATCAAATGGGATAACCACAAGACTTACGTGATAATGTCTAAGTTGGTCAAGTTAACGGATAAGAGTTTTAACCATATATAAACCCTGATCATAATTATCATGATCCACACAAATCTTGTGGATGCCAAATGGATTCAGGTCCACATAACCTAATGTCCAACATTTCCCACTCATCTACATAGGTTGAGTACTATGCTCTCTACATCACCTTCTACACACAAAAACTAGATCGTGCGACCAGATGAGAAGGATTGGGGTATGAGTACTATATTAAGCTACCATCAAACTAACAGAGTACCTTACTGGAAACACATAATTGATCTCGTCTATGCCCAGACTATTCTGTTACATTAGATTCAACATCTGTTATCTCTCACGAGAACTAATTTCAGCTTGATGTATGGACCAACTAATTTATATTGTACTCATAATCATATCGATAGACATAGAAACCGACATGATCACTCGGGCAATGAGTCAAAACATAATAGTGTATTACAAAACCGTCTTCCCTAACTACTCACACTAATCCAATTAAACTCAACTGCTTTCCTAGACATGCCCCGCCGAACTGCATCAATCATGGTCCTTTAGCAACATCAAGTTCTCTCTTCATAACGTAGTTCTAGGTCACAAAAGGCACACTGGAACTCAAAAAGGTTCCTAGAACTCACACAATGATGAAACATGGATACATTCGTTCACTTTCTTTTATAAAAGTCACATCAATAGCACATATAACATATAATATATACTATGGCGAAGCTCTTACTTAATTGGGCTTGTCAAACTCATTCTCAAAAGTATATAACGTCATACGAATTTTAGTCTAGTTACTATGTAGTACTCGTCGTTATCTCAATGCCCCTCGTCACTATCTCAACACCTAACCCGAACACTCTAATCCAGTCACTCTCCTAGCTCCTGTTTAAAAGTTTGCATTCGGCTACCATCAGGCTACATGAGGTGTGTGGTCAACCTCTATGTTCGACTCTCTAAAAAATAGAGTCTCGTCTTGTCTCAATCAAAGCGAAATATAAAGTAAGTTCTCCCACTAGTCAAGAACTCAATGTCTTATCTTGCTCATTTTTCGAGCCTCAAGGCGATTTCTCGTATAAGAGAGACAATCAAAACCTTTTGATATCTTTCAGAAATGTATGTACAATATTCATTTCAACATGAATCAAAAATCATATATATAATGTCAAAAAAATGGTGTCTAGTACATTAACACCTAACTAAACCTAGACTCCTAATGTGATGTAAAGACATCTCTAGAGATGGGTTTGGTCAATAGGTTTGCCACCATATCGGTTGTAGGTATATGTTTGGTCCTACCATGATACTTGGGATCCTTCGCATATGCTAAAGCTGTTATACTCTCACAATGAATTACCACAGCCTCTAATCTAAATGGCGCTATGACAAGGCATTGTAAGAATCTCCTTAACCCAACTTCTTTTTGTACTCTGCTAATTAACATGCCACATATTTAGATTCCATCATGGATAATGCAATACAAACTTGTTCTTGCTACATTAAGAAACAGTTCCACCACCAAGTAGGAATGCATAGGCTGAAGTAGACTTGCGCCCATCCTCGTCACCACCCCAATTTGCATCATTGTATCCTCTCAAACTGAAATCCCCACCTTTATAATACAACATCAGATCAGAGGTACCTCGAAGATATCAAAAAATCTTTTTTACCGCTTTCCAATAAGCTAATCTAGGATTACTCTGGAATCGACTGACCAATCTAACTATGAAGCTAATGTCTAGTTGAGTACACAACATAGCATACATCAAACTACCAACTGCATTTGCATACTTTGGAGATCCGGTTCTCTTTTTCATCCGTCTTTAGGCATTTACCAAGATGTAAGTCACATCATTTCTCTATAGGAATGTCAATGGGCTTGGAGTGACTCATTTTGAATCTCTCAAGGACTTTATAGGTCTTTTGAGAAAGGCCAAGAAGTCTCTTAGATAGATCTCTTATGATCTTCACTCTTAAAATGTTGCTTGCTTCGCCCATATCTTTCATCTCAAAAGTAAAGGAAAATCTTTCTTTAGTGGCGACTATCTCCTTTAAGTCAGTCCCAGCAACCAGGATGCCATTAACATATAATGTAAGGATAATGACACTTTTCTTAGATCGTTTCACATATACACAATGGTTTAGAAGACTGCTTAAGACCATAAATAGAACGTTTTAAGCGGCAAACCTTGCGCTCTTGTCCTTTGACTTCAAAACCCTTTAGTTGAGTTATATAAATCTCTTCATCCAATTCTCCATTAAGAAAAATAGTCTTAACGTCCATTTGGAAAAGTTCCAAATCCATATATACGACAATCGCAAGGATTAGACGAATAAAGACAAACCTCACCACTGGAAAAAACGTCTCTTCATAGTCTATACCCTCCTTCTGGGTATAACCTTTCGCCACAAGACACGCCTTATATATGTGAATTGATCCATCCCCTTTGCGCTTTATCTTTAAGACCCACTTGTTTTCAATGGCCTTGCGTCCAACAAAGAGATCAACTATATCCTAAACATGATTCTAATTCATAGAGCTTATCACTTCCTTCTTAGTAGTCATCCATTCATTACAAGCAAGTGAAAAGAACACTTCGCTAAAAGAAGCAGGCCAACTCGTCTAAATATTATGGAATAGCCATAAGTGTATCCCCCCTAATCTCAAAACGACGATGATGGATAATTCCACGCTTACTCTTACGAACCCGACTCTCTTGAGAATCTTTCTGAGAACTCCCACTAGATTGAGGATTACTCCTATCCTCATTGGTGATTTTAGGATGACAAACTAATTCCCCACTCTCGCCGAAAGGAGTCAAGTTGTGTTCCAAATCTACCAACTCATAGAGTTCTAGGTTTTTTTTTTTTGGATTCACCAATGCTTGGGAAATCATTTTCAATGAAATTCACATCTCACGACTCAAATGTAGTCATTCCTTTATCAAGTTGTTTACCTAGCATCACATAGTCTTTTGAGCTTTTAGAGTAATGAAGAAAAATATTCTTGTTAGCTCTTGGGCCCAACTTCCCATTAGTGTTAAACAAAAGTATATTTTTAAATAATTGCGAGCAAAATTTATTTGAATTAAACATATTTAATTCAACTATACATGCAATAATAATATCCAAAATAAATAGACTCCACTCGAGTCTAATTGGCATTCTAGTACAACATGCCAAAGAAATTCCTTGATATATGAGTCTTATTGTGAAAACACACCCCTTTACAAGGCTTCACCAAAAATTATACAATGTTTTTCAAAATAAAATATTACATGGCTTTGTGTCCTAATATATCAATCTACTTTGATTAATAAAATAAATGAGGCTGTTGCGTCAATGACTCATATATCTTAAAATTGATCTTGTAATCTATACATCACACAAACATGTGTACTAAAACATCAATCAATTAAGTACATCACATTACTATATTCATCCACATACATCACAAAAATGGGCCTTGATGGATGACTTTACCACATCTCATCACAATAGAAGTGGGTATTTGGTCTTCCAATAGATAGGGATGAATATCATATAAATAAAATGCAATAATTAATCATCAAATGATAGTTAATGCAAAAAATGATCCTATTAATGACCCAAAAAATATGATCCACACATAATGTAATTGTTCCTAATTTTCAGAGCCTTTCTAAGAATTTTTTCATTTAAAATAAATTTTTTGGAGTTTTTAACTAATTTTCGGGATGAGAAATTAATTTTTTTAAAACCCCAAAAATATAAAAAAAAAAACAGGTAAAAAATTCATCAAAAAATAACTTGGACCCCAAACAGTGTATTAAATACTTAAATGTAATTTCAAACTTAAATATAGCATTTTGGAATTTTTATAAAATTATTTAATCAAAATTTAACACTTTTTATTCAATAAAAATAATTTTTAAAATATCCAAAACTTAATAAATTACAAAAAATATATTACGAGATTTGAAATTCAATGAGTGAGAGGTACAGTGTGATGTCAAAAAATGAGCACAAAAAAGTCTCTCACACGCTCTCGCGCGTGACCCATTAGAGTGAAATTAGAAAAGCAAATCCAGCACTTGGTCTATTTCAAGGTGTGTCTCTACATGCACCATACACCAGCCAAGTATGGATCATGATAAGCTACCATTGTGATGGTCTTCACCAGTGGAGTTTAACAATGGCTCAAATTTCCAGAGACGTATTACACGTGCCCACACACGCTTAAGGCGCGGCTGGGGCTGCTTTTTTTCTGCAATTTATCTTCTTCACTTTGGTTGTATTTTCATGGCACGTTCAAGACTTTATAAGACCATATATCTCACTCATTTTAAGCCAAAAAAATTATGAAAAATATATCATTGGAAAGTTTTCGGAACAAGAAATACATCGATATAAATTTCTTGTATAATAATCAAAATTTTATAGATCGTATTAAAGCCTAAATATTCATATTAAAATTGTATTTTTTTAAAAAAAAAATCAGGACTTTAAACTCAGATTTCTCACAACAATGGATCGTCATGAAATTTTAAGGACTTACTAATTGGGATATTACAAACACATCTTCAAAAAGCTTCTAAAACTTTTTTCGTTTGAAAAACACTCATTGTAGTTAATTTTTTTTTTGTGTAATTTTCAAACTCATTTTACATGTTACAAATTACTCACAAATTTAAACATGCATCCTAATAGAAGCGAATCACAAGCATATATGTAGCTCTAAGACCAATGAAGGAAAACTATGAATCGAGTGTGAATCTATTGCCTCTTGTCGTTCGGGTTCGTGGAAGTGGAAGTGGAAGCGGAAGGAATCAGCTTGTGTTACGAGCTTTTTCATCATATACGTCGATGTAGAAATCTTTCTCGTCAATAGGACGGCTACAAAATCGAGTCCGTATGTATTTCTACAACCAAGTCCAAAGATCTTGCGATGGTAACCTCAGAAGAATCTTAGAGAGAGCAGGCAGTCAAAACTTCATGTGATAATATTATGGAAAAGTAAAGATGGATGGATTAATTACACTTGACCAATACGCATATTTTATATCCCATGTCTACAACTAATGGGATAACCACAAGATTTAGGTGATAATATTTAAGTTGGTCAAGCCAATGGATAAGAGTTTTAACTACATATAAACCCTTATTATAATTATTACGATCTACATAAATTTTATAAATCCTAAATAGACTCGGATCCATATGACTCAATATCCAATAGAAACTAAGTGAAATGTCATTATAATGTATATATTGAATGTGACTCTAAGAATTAAAAAGAAATATTAATGTTTATTTTTTAGTATCAAGAAGAGTTTCAACTTAATAACCAAGAGAAGAAGATTGGACTAATGCAAGTTTCTTAAAAGATATTAAATTTTTTTTTTTTGATGAATTGGCTAAACATTTATCAACTGTATACTACCTAATGTCTTTTTAAAGTTATGTAACATTGTTTAGCTTTTCAAAAATATAATTCTAATTACAAACTTGGTTATAAACGTGATACAAGAAAATTTTAATAAATATTAGGTGCATTACCTATAAATTCAATGTATGAATCCAATGCATAAAGTTGCAACATTAGAAAGGGATAGCTATATTCATAGTATACTTATACAGTTGTGCTCAAAAAAATATTATTATAATGATAAAAGTATTTTTTTTGGAGTACAGTATAATTATTATGTATGGAAAATTAAAATTTTATTAATTATTAGAATTATTAATTATTATATTTTATTATATTTTCATTACTTGTTTCTTATATATAAATGATTTGGGTACAAAATTATGAACTTATATAAAAAAAATTCAACCACAATTTGATTTTTCATTAAAAGAAATACATATAATGGTCAATTTAAAGCATAAAAAAACTTCTAATGTTCTTTTCAAATATAGAAACCGTGTTTCCTAATGTCATAATTTTTTTGACTTATAATACTTTTGACTTCAATTATGTTAGATTTACCAAGACATGTCATAAATGAGATATATATGAGTATATATATAACTATTTTTATCTCTCTAATAATTATTATTATAAAGATGTTTTTTGAAAAAATCATTAGTTATTAGGTAATAGAATTATCAATTATCTACTATAAAATCAAGTTGGTTTCATAAAAATTTATTAACTACTAAAGATTATTAACTTATTAAATATTAATTATAAGGTGGGAAGTGAGAGTAACACAGTCCTATTAAAAATTCTATTAGATGTTATTTATGTTAATACTACGTATTTAATAATTTGAAGAATATAAAAATAGTAGGGAAAATTATGATTCAGTCAATTTTTTTCATATTTACGAATCATCATATGCAATCTTAAAATTGGATAGATGTCATCTTAGTGAGTAAAATTATCAAGACATTAACTTTCACTGCTCAAATTATGTTGCTTCGAAATTTCCCTTTTTGCAAAAGTAAAACACTAATTTACCATCTTCTTCATCTTTTCCTTTTAAAATCTTAACCCTAACCTAACCCCAACCGCATCACCATCCACCCACCCACTCTCACTAGCCGCCACCAACTCTACCACCACACCACCACCCCTCTTCTTTCTCATTATTATCGCTTCCACCACAACCACCACTTCATAAGTTTCAAGAACTTTCAAAACACCTCTCTTAATCCACCTTTACAAAAAATCAACTTCAAGTTGCAACCACCACATCTTCCCTTGCCCCATCATTACCAAAAAAAAAAAAAAAAGGGATCACCATTTTTCTATATCACCAATACAATAAAAAACTCATTGTGAGATGTCCCAATGCAACACTCACAACATCCATGCGTAACTATTATAACATGAGATGCATGGTCCACAATGTCAGATACAACTAATAGTTGCAGTATTGTATTAGTTGCAACATTGTATTACTTGCACATGATGTTGTATACATAGTTGTAGTGTTGTATTAGTTTCACTTAATGTTGTACATCTTTCATGTCACGTTATAATAGTTGCACCCGAACGTTATGAGATTTGTACTAGAACGAAAACACATTCTAGTTTTTCTTGATCTAATCTCTAAATATGATTTTTCCTCATTCTCATCCACCATCAGCCCACCCTCATTGGTCGTTGCCACCACTGTGGCCACCACCACTCCTCTTCTTCCTCATTGTTATTGCCTCCACCACCACTATTCCCAAAGTTTCACTACTTCCTAAGCTTCAAGGACTTTCTAAACACCTCCCTTACCCCCATTAATGCAAAAAAACAAATTGTGAGATGGCCTAGTGTAACTTTCACAATGTTTGGGTGCAACTATTACAATAATAGACCTTGCATCTTGTGTTATAATAGTTGCACCTAGTTGTTGTGAAAGTTATGCCCAAAATAAAAACATTTTAATTGATTTGGCATTGTGGTTTGTATCTGGATAGTATCAAATTTACAAGATTGAGGAATTTGTAGAAGAAAGTAGTGGTGGAATGATGAGGATGTAAAATGTCATATTTTTTATCCCTTAATGTTTAGTATTTCATACTTATTTGGTGCCTAAATGTACTCATTATTCTTATATTGATTTAGGATGCAAATGGAGACACTAAGTGCAAAACGAAGCTAATTGGGCGATTCTGGACAGTTTCAACATTGTTTCGTAATCTAGGCATAACTCTTTCATCTGAGCTTCGATTGAGATGATTCAAGATGCTATGGAACTCCAAGAAACATCTCTACAACTTTTATGTTTTGTGTTTTGAGAGATACTGGATGCATCAAGGTCGCAATCGGGCTTGAAGTTGTTGAACCTACTCTGCTGACATTCTGGAGCATTTTTTTTAGCCTGCAATTCTAATGCGCAGATCTGACGCGATTTATTTTCAGAATTTTCCAGAAGTGGTGCACGAAAATTTCAGTTGAAAACACCACTTTCCTAGTTATATTAGAACTTTATTTTATTTTTAATATTTTCCTCAATTAGTCAGATTTTGATATTTTTATTTGAGGACAATATTTAGAATATCTTTAGGAGTTTTAGTAGGCTTCTAATACTGAATTAACGTGTAACAGAAAGAGGAGAAAGCATCAGATTTTGGACGCCTCTCTCTCCCCTCTTCTCTAACTTCTCCTTCAAGTTTTCATCATGGCTCTGCATAGCTAGACTTTTATAATTGGTCGAAGGAAACGGAAGCCTTGGAATCAATAAAACTGTGAGATCTAATTTATTTTTATTGTTCAATTTATGCTTTGAATATCGGATGTTCTTCTGTGCTTATTTTCATGATTGTCTCGTTTAATTACTAGGAGGCCTACTAGTTTATTATTCGTTGCAATCTACTGCTAGGTTAGATATCAAATCCGTAATTGTTTGATCCCTCTAATTTGTGAAGCAACTAAGATTTAATGATTTGCTGCGTCAGAAATTATTAGATCTTATAAAGAACGCTAGACTAAATTAAATGCAACCGCTTGTGCTTGTGTTGTTTAGCTTCATCGATCTTTCTAATTCTTAAGGCTAGCTACTAGATTAAACCTTTATCGCTTGTCTTGGGTTGTTTAGTAGTTAGGTTTAATTAGATCGCTTATTTTCTAATTAACTGCGACTAGGGAGAGATAGGAAAATAGTTCCAACAGTGAATATTCAAAGTGTGAATTGATATATACTTGCATCGATGATCAGTTGCAAAATTTCGATGGTGGATGTTGACTTAGACCAAGGTTTGTTCTTTTGATTGATTTCGATACTTTAATTTGAATTGTTCCTAAGTTGTTTTTCTTGAAATTGTTTTTGTTATACTCAAACCCCTTATCCTTGTTCACGTAGCATAAAATTAAGGTAGATACTCTCCGTGGGAACGATTCTTACTTGCACTACTACATGTGTTTTTAGGAGTTTATGTTTTATTTTTTAGTTGCCTGCAACAACACACCAAATTTTGGCACCGTTGTCGAGGAGTGATTTTGTTATGACCCAGATCTAAGGGATCGCGACCGCCACCCTTCGGCCCGTGGGCCGTTGGGTGAGGCTTCACATGAGCAATGATGCCGGACGGCGGTGCGATGCTGCCAGGATTAGCAGTTGCGGAAGCGTGAAAAACTTTTTTCTTTTTCTTTTACATTCCGTACACCCGCCTGGTACCGTCGCTTTTTCTTCTTCTTCGAAGCGGTAAACAAATATTATACATTCAGAGCATATTAAAAATTTTAAAGCCATACATATTACATATCCGATTGCCCCTCGGGGCTGAAGTACATATTTGTCCAAAATTACTATAACAAAAATTCGACCAGCTATAGGTCCTAATATTTCCAAAAGTCCTTGATCATAATGGAGCCATTAATCGTCAGTCCTCAAATTGGGTAAGGCTCCTATTCATCATCAATACCTAAAAAATATTGGAATAATGGGGTGAGCTTCAATAAGCCTAGTGAGTAATTTCAGTACCATGTCATGGGTTTTCAACTGGTAGTGGGTTAGTTATAAGGAAAAGTTCATATAAACATACACTACCAATTGTACATATACTTCAGATACAGAATACAGAATTCTTCAAAATCAAATAGCGTGAGGTATACAAGGCATTCAAGCTAGGCACGTATTTCAATAATTGTAGGATACAAAAATCTTTAAATCACGTAGCATGATGTATTTTAAAGCATTCAATAAAGCATTTAATATGCAGCAGTATTGATGACCATGTGCAGGATGGCCCTTTAGAACCCATTGAAATATTGAAATCCTTTCCATGAAAATAGGAGGATGCAATTCCTTCTTCTTTCAAATAGGAGGTTGTATAAAACCTGATTCATGTAAATGGGGGTTTAAAAACCAGCTACCATTTCAAAAACATCTCATCTTTTCACTTTTTAATAGGAGGATCCGTTTCGAACCAGACCCTAGTCTTACTTCTGAGAGATCTCATGCCTGGGGGATCAGATCCTGCTACCAGACATCTGCGGGATTGAGAATCCCGAAGGGAACTCAATAATTTTAATGCTTATGCATCATTATCTTGTAAAATGGAGGCTTTTAAAATATTTAATCACCTCCTTGGAGATACCCTTTTTAAGGCATCTAAAACTTTTTAATTCTTCAATGATCGCTTTTCAAAGAGTATCGAAAACATGATTTCCTCAAATAATTGCTTTTCATGAGCATTAAAACATGGCTTTTCAAGAAATGCTTTTATGAGCATTTGAAAACATGACTTCTTCCATAAATGCTTTTCATGAATATTTAAAAATATGACTTCAATAAAAGAATGAATTTTTCATGAGTATTTTAAAACATGGACAATTTTAACAGAGTTTTTAAATGTTTAGCGTAGAATACTTGAAACATTTAAATCACGATGTACAGGAATTTATTAAAGCATAAATAGAATAAAAGCATTTGTTTCAGGAGGCATTCTAATAAAATTGACAATTACATGGACATGCAGAAAATAACGTATCGTTTGTCAGAAATATCAAGAGGTAAATTTGCATGCCATGTTAGAATTTATAAATAAGACTGACAGTACATTAAAATATAAAGCATATAAATACGAGAATTTAAATTTTGAAATACTGCAGATATTTTCATAAAAACACTTCAGAATATTTGAACTTCAGATTACTTTAGAATCCATGGAGATTAAAAACCTCTACTTCAAGGTACAGGACTACTCACCTTGTTCCCCTGGGTTAGCGTTACTGGTGGGCTTTTCCTTTCCCTTTGTAGGTCCTAAGAAAATTATAAGAACTCATCAACTTCGCATTTACTTTAAATTATCACCTATTGATGCTTTTTTTTTTTATTTAATTTTTGGCCCATCGTATCCTAATTTCCTAGGATTGGTCTCACCGGTCTACTCGTAGTAATTTAATAAATTTTATTTTTCGTGTCACCTATTTTTCAGTACCAATTTTGGTATTATGGACCTCACCATTTGGTCCAGAACGTCGAAGAAAGTCAATTTAGACCCTTTCGGCTTTTTATTTGGCTTCGGGCATATTAGGGGTAATTTAGTAATTTATACTTTTACTTGTCTTAATGTTTTGGAGTCTCGTCTCGCAAAACTGGACCCCATTATTGGATTCAGAATGCCCCAAATAGTCAAAATATAATATTCAATATTTTATTTGGACATCGGATTATTTTACTATTATTAAATTAATTAATTAAATTTAATTTAATTGATTATGCAATTATATATTATATATTTATTGCTGCAACATAATGACACACGTGCTACAATGGCACAGTGGTAGGAGGTGAGTGGTTAGGGTTCTTAGGCATTCGAATCCCTAGGGACGCAGCCCCTTTGTTTTTTTTTTTTTTCTTTAGATTTTATCAAGGCCAAAGGGCGGACAAGGACAGACAAGGACAAGGATGTCCCTATTCTTGTCCAGGTTAACAAATCAATCCCTTAACTCCATAACCAAACGTCCCATTTATTATTATTATTTTTAAAACAATTTTCAAAACTGCGTCGTTTCACTAAACCTGTAACCCACTGGATCCGGTTATAACTCGAACCCGTAACCGACCCGCCCCGAGACTGACCCGAACAATACTTCATCCCCTTCGTTTTTTCGGCCACTGTTACGTCATCTTCTCCGTTACCGTCCCCGGAAAATGCAGGTTTTCTTCTTGATTTTCTTATGATTTTCTCATTTGATTTTTCTATATTTTTACACAGATTTACTCCTAAGACCTTAAATAATCATTTGAAATTATTTTGGACCTCAAACAGCCCCATTTTCGCCACTCAATCAGTTTTTCAGCCACCTAAAGTTTTTTTATTTCAAGTCATTTCAACCACTGTTCTCACCTTAGGTCATCTCAAAACTCCTCTACACCCTAACTCAAACATTTACACATTGTTTAAATTAAATTTTGAACATAAAATCACACATTGAACATTTTACACCGTGACCTACAACTGGAATTATCTCCTTGGTCTCTTAACCATTTCAAACCATTCAAGTCTTAGACTAACCCATTTTTTTATGCTCTTTTGAGCCATTCAATTTGTTTCAAGCTTAAGTCAGTGTACACAAAAATCCAATCTTCCATTATTTCAGGTTTAATGGTCAAAGGGTGTCCTAAGCTCCAAACTTCAAGGTTTTTTCCTCATTGTTTTCCCCCTAAACTCACACTACACATGCATGCATAAAAGAAAAACCTAAATAGCTTGTATATAAGACATATTAGAGAGAGAAAATTTTTGGGTTTGTGGTATTATACCTTCAAACAATGGTATCTCTCCCTCCTTCTCTTTGATTGGTGATCTTCTTAGGTCAAGTTAGCCATGCAAACATCCTTCTGCTCTCATTCTTCTTCTTCTTCCTCTTCCTTCACTCACTTCTTCTCTCTACCTCACTTTCTACCTGAGCACACCTTTACACAATCTCTGTTTGGTTTCTGATTTGAAGCCATCCCACACAACACTTATATATTGTATGTATTTTATTTTAAAAAGAAATAATTATTGCTGCATGAATGGCCATTGGCCAATTTGAGAGGTGGCTTTATTTTAATGTGTATATATATACATATAATTGGTATATTTAAGCATAAAAGTACTGGCAGCCCACTTGGTTATTTTTTTGGGCTGAAGTATTTTGCCCACTTTGGGTCAAGGGTTCAAAACCCATTAGCCTCAATTTGGGGCTTATTTTTCCTATTTTGTGCTTATGCCTCGTTTGGTTGGCACGATTACCATTTAGCTATTTCCCTCATAATTTCTTTTCTATTACTCTTTTTACGAAGCGGTTTCTTTTAGCCGTTTCCTATTTGGTTTAGCTTCGATGTCAAAAGCCTTGCGGCTGTTATGATTTCTTTGTGTTTTCTGTAGTTTACTAATTTGTGTTTTCATGGTATTAAAATAAGGCTAAAATGACCAATTTAGCATATTAAATTCCAGAAAGAACATCATTACACTAATTAACCGATAAATTAAGTTCAGGGTGTTACAGATTCTAGTTGATTTTTGTGCTTCTTGTGATCCTTATTTTGTTCTTAAAATTAATAAATAAATAAATAAATAAATATCAAGGTGATTTGTGTTTTAGCATAGAATTTTTTTAATTTTAATTTTATTTTTAATTTTTAATTTTTAATTTAATTTTTATTTAATTTAATTTAATTTAATTTTTTTAATTTTTTTATTTTCATTACTCTAGATTTTTCCTGATTTGTTTTTCATGGTTTATTAGAGTTTCCTTGATTGTTTATGACTATAACTCGAACTTTTAATCAATGTGATTTGCAGTGCGATCCAGAAATAGAGAGAATTTTGCGCAAGTTAAGGAAGGAAGCTCGGAGAAATTCTGAAGAGAATGATCTAGCTCTTGATTTCCTATTTGCTAGCGATTCTAATTTAGAAAAGGAGGAAGTCATGGCTGGAAATCGAACTTTGAAAGAGCTTGCCGCCCCTGATTTGAATCAATAACCCTTATACATAACGTTTCCTACTTTAGATGCTAGTACTACTTTTGAATTGAAATCTGGACTAATACATCTCTTGCCCACTTTTCATGGCCTTGTAGGTGAAAATATTCACAAGCATATAAAGGATTTTCATCTAGTATGCACAAGTACGAGATCCACAAGATGACTAAAGAGCAAATTAAATTAAGAGCCTTTCCATTTTCTTTGAAGGATTTGGCTAAGGATTGGCTCTATTATCTACCCTTCGGGAGTATTACCACATGGAACGAGATGAAGAGGTTGTTTTTGGAGAAATATTTCCCAGCTGCAAGGGCAGCCAACATTCGAAAAGAAATTTGTGGTGTAAGGTAGCACAATGGAGAGTCCCTACACGAATACTGGGAACATTTCAAGAATTATGTGCAAGCTACCCCTATCATCAAATTAGTGAGCAGCTTCTTATCCAGTATTTCTATGAGAGCCTTCTACCTACTGATAGGAGCATGATTGATGCTTCTAGTAGAGGAGCTTTGGTGGATAAAACTCCCAAGGCCTCGAGAAACTTGATTGCAAATATGGTGGCCAATTTTCAACAATTTGGCATTAGGCTTGACCTTCCATCTAAGCATGTTAATGAGGTAAATATTTTCTCCTTTAAACAAAAAATTGTGAGTCTAACTTCTCTTGTTCGTCAAATGGCTGCAGGTAATATGGAAACGGTGAAGGCTTGTGGGATTTGTTCGGTAGTAGGACATCCAACCGATATGTGCCCAACTCTTCAAGAGGAGCCCATTGGGCAAGTGAATGCGGCGGGTAGTTTTCCTAGACAACTGCAAAGGAAGTATGATCCCTATTCGAGCACGTATAACCCGGGATGGAGGGATCACCCCAATCTTAGCTATGGGAATCCACAAGTAAATCAGCCCGCGACTCAAA